>CM060949.1:35520914-35565914 GCA_030765055.1 Mantis religiosa | reverse complement strand
CTATGTACCGCGTGAGTATCGTTTAAAGCGATACCGTCTACCCCGCATGTCTTACGGACACTACCGGTAACCATAAGACACTCATTCCTGCCTAAACAAAATTTCAATCACCCCAAATTCTTGTCTTCTGCTTATCGTCTTCCTAGTTGATTAACTTATCTACCAGCGGTGCACGATGGCCGTAGCACCCGAATCTTCAGTCACCGAGGAGCAACATGCTACCTCCTTTCTTCCCATCTACATAATTTTTACCCCACATCCTGCAACATCCACATCCCGCCACTACGTGGTTAAGCTCTTTCCAGAGCAGGTACATGATTTGACCCCTCTTCGAGCTGTTCCACAGCCTGCCAAAATGCTCTCTCTCTCTCTCTCTCTCTCTCTCTCTCTCTCTCTCTCTCTCTCTCTCTCTCTCTCTCTCTCTCTCTCTCTCCTTAGACTCTTCCTGCACTTGTTTTTCTGCAAAGACACAGTCAAAATTAAAACCTGGTTCCAGTCCAGTTTTCCTAAATCAGCTCCCCTTTCTTTAGCAACACCATTAAAACATATCACAGCATCCATCACACCAGATTTAATAGTTTTACTGCGTACGATCATGTGACTTTGTGGGTTCGTAGAATTAAAAGGCCGAGTTGCAGAAATTATTCCGTAGCAATACACTGTTCAATTCTCACCTAACAACATTACATCACATATACACAATCTTCCAAGATCGATGACAATAACAAACCGTGACAGCTGATTACATTAGCTCTCGTTACATCAACGCAACTCACTCTGTTTACTTCTGTCCTGCTGGCGTGTCACAATCCCTTATATATCACATTCAGACTGTTCTGTCAATCACTAGATGTTTCTGGAAAACAAGGCATCTAATGACGTAATTCGAACAACGTAACTTAATCTATGCCGGCGAGGACTTTGCCTCAGTTATCTTGCTTGCCGGCGCTTGTTTACAATAGCCGCGTTATCATTAACTGCTTAGCAAGGCTCATTATTACCATGGAACTTTATCCGCCGACTGTTTTGTTATTTGTGCCGAAACTTTAATGCCTGTTGCCGTGACAATATTATTTTTCTTCTCTCTAAGTCTTCTGCCCATTCAATTGTGTACGTGTCCAACACACTAGCTTTTCCACTTGCATCACTTGTCCATATACATTGGCTTCTTGCACTCTTAGAAAACCTTTGAAGTCCCCATCTGCTAAATGATTCTGCTTGTTATACGCAGAAGAGAAAATGCAGAGTAAAAAGGGGGCGTGACAGTCTGGCCGCCATCTTTAAGACCCCATTTAAATACACTTAATTGCCACAGACACGCACACACACACACAAACATATAATGAGCATGTTCTCCAAACTATGCAGATTCATATTAAGCAAAAATAACCAAAAGTCCATATTTTCGTCCTTACGGTCCCATAGTTGAGCGACAGAGGTCCACCTGTCTACTCGTACACTGCTCATCCACATTTAAGCTTCTGTGCTGTGATGACTACATCTTCTAAACGAATCCTTTTCTGTTTCTGGTCATTTTAAATGTCTTTAATACTAATAAAACAACAATGACTTGTTTCCATCCTTTGTGACTGTCCTCATGCAACGTCCGGATCTGGTAGACGTAAAGTGTTTCGAGTAAAGATTGAGGTGTTTATCTAGATGTATAAACTTTAGATCCCGATATTTCCTTTTTACCGTCGTTCATTGTCTATAGCTTTCGTGCGGCTTGTTAGCGTTTCTTGTATTCTAGATGTGTATTATTTATTTTTTGTCGGTGTATCAGTGAAGTTAATATTACGGATTCATTTCTAAACCACTCTCTGTGCTCCCTTAGTTGAGCCCTTTATTATGTTTCAGTAGTGGTGTAGCAGATCATAAGTACATCACAATATCCTCCACAAATCTGAAAGTTTTCAGTCTTCTTCCGCTGAGTTTGACTTCTTTTCTTTTACCATTTTGTATGCAAGTACAGATGTATTATTTTATCTGGACAGGAATCCTGTACGGTAGGGATGAGTAGCAACTGTGGTGGGGAATGTGCACCTATCGCCACAATGCGTCACACGCGTAAGATTACGAGAGGGGTGGGCGGTGCATAAGGTGTCTAAAAACAAATTTCATTCTCGAAGCCAGTTTTGCAGCTTTATAAACAATGTTGTAATTCTTACTATGGTAGTACTCTCCACGCTTTTGTTGGATCTTAAGTAGTACATAGGCATTTGGAACAAAACCTTGTTCTGCTCCAGCAGGCATGATAAACAACTGTCGGCCTTTCAATATCGCTGCAGAGTCCCTGTAACGTATTTCACTCAAGGCATATGGTCCAGTATGTGCTGTATTTATATAAGTTTCATCCATATAAACTATATAAACTTCACTTTGATATCTCCGAATATTTCGTAAATACTTCAGCCTTTTTGCACGTATGGTGCGATGTTCGATTAAAATTTGTCTGTCACGCTTAGTGTTTTCTTTTCTTTGTTTTTCAAATGATCCTAGCTTCAAAAGAACTCTTCTAAATGTTCAGACACTGCCTTGGAAGTCTGTAGAATTTTTAACCTTCATAAGCACTTTCTTCAAAGTTGGTCTTTGTTTATCTTTGCTTTAAAAATTATTCATATTTCGCCTAACTACTTCTGAATGAAAACATCCAAATTAGATTTTGTGCATGTTCCTAATCTTTGTTTACTGGGCATAGAGAAGGACGTTGTTGCACTAGCACCAATGGCTTTTCTTTCCTTAATAACTCTCCTAAACTGCTTTCAGACACAACTGTTGCCTCAGATACCCTTCCCCAGATTTTTATAGCTGACCCAGACCATTGTTCCTTTTTTATAAATCTATGGATATTGGTTATTACTTCTCGTGTTTTTAAATGTAGCACTTTATTTCCTAATGTGCTGCTAGGAGGCGTCATTAATAAATGCTCTCTTGGAACCAGGAGACAAGAACATTTTGAAACAAGCTGTAGTGTTACCGAGTAGCTCTGCACGTGTTTACTTGATCGCAACTGACCTGCCCTGCCTTCCAGTTGCAACCGTTCTGAGGTAGACTCATTCAGATACCACAGCGCATCGCTCTGCACTTTTCAAGATAAAAAAATACATCTGTAAAATGCTTTTGAACTGTAGGATATCCTTGTCTTAACTTTCTTTTACATTTTAAACATCTTGCCTTCGATTTACGTTTTTAAGGTCTATTCACATAGAAGAGCTAAGACAAATGCAACTCCAAAACGAAGTTAGTATACAGGTTAGTAAATAGAACCATTCACAATCACGGTCATACACATCAAAGTGAAGACTATCCAAAAACGCTAACACCAATCTTGCACTTTCCAAGCTTTCAGATTCGTATTACTGGGATCCAAGAGAAATGAAACTAACATTGTCGCAATGAAACGATATATAAACGAGCACGAATTTGAGCGTTTGATGAGAAGTCAAAATTTTCAACTGAAAATAATTGCTATGTTAATAACAGAAACCGGGGCGCCGGGGTAGCGCGGTGGTTTCGTTCGCGGCTCCCGTTCTAAGGGTCCCGAGTTCGATTCCCGGCTCTGGGGTTGGCGATTTTAAGTCGGCCCTATCCACGCCTTCACCTCTGTCTAGCACACGTGAAGTATCCGCTATGCCCAACGTGGTTCGGAGTCCACGGTAAAAACTGTAGGTCCTCTCACCTCACCGCCATCTTCACTATCACCCTATCATCGGAGGTAATGGACACCGCCCTCTGGGTGCCTCCACCTGAGAAATGGGTCCGGTCATCACTTGGTGGGGTGAGGTTACCCCGAAGGCCAAGGTTGCCATGTGGGGAGTGTTAGTAACTAACTAACATAACAGAAACCGTAGGATTAGGATTAGTGTTTCCCTACGTAGGGGATTCGGCTTACAAAAAAAAAAAAAAAAATGTCTTCTCCGGTGATTGTCTTGGTCGTGAGTATTTGTTCAAGGGTGCCTTCCGCCGATGTACTCTTCTCTCATCTTGATTGAGAAGGTGTTTGCTGCTTTGTTGGCCGAAATCCAGAGTCGTCTGTTCCTTAAGATATCATATATGTAGCGGTCTTGTACATGTGACATCGCTGTTCGGCTTACAGGCCATCATGCTGGGCCCATTGTGCCTTTGCCCCCAAGTGGGGCACCCCCGAGAGGAAGGATGAGGCGAGAGGATGCAGAGAGCGGCTGACCCAAAGAGCCACGACAGTGCAGAGGGTACTGTCCCTAAGCTTTACCTGGAGGCTTTCCCCGACAGGTCAGGACAACGGACAGTTAGTTCAGTTAAGTGCAGAGGATCTACTCCCACTAGTCCTGGACCCATAGGACCAAGGACACGGGCCTCCTTGTACCCGGGAGCGATGGATACTCCGGGGCTCTTTCCATAGGGCAATACCTGGAGTCTAGAAAGCCCCCCCCCCCCCGCAGAGCACAACATCAAGACGGGATGGAAGTGGATACGCCACTTACGCGCCTCAACCCCACAGGGAAGACTACTGAAAACCTAGGTGGGGCCGAATGGTGATCTAGCACACCTTCTACTAGCTCTGCAGGCTAGTGCTCGGGACTTTTTAGGCAACCCTCTACCCCGTCCGTGCGGCCGTAGCCTGGCCGGAACTACCAATTTCCCCGTGGGTGTCGGGAATACACTGCCCCCTCGAGGCCAACCCAATCCGAACAACTCCCCTACGGGAGGGGCTCGGCAGTTCGGTCCGAGCTTCCTCTAGTAACGTCAGAGGTACCATGAGTGCTAAGGGTCAGCAGCGCCTGCACCTCGGCAGCTGAAGGGGACGGATCTCCATCGTTCTCCTACTGTGGGATGGCAACGAGCCCAGCAACCGAGCCCAGCAGCCGAGCCCCAAAGGTCCCAGGCAGGCAATCCGAGCCCAGCAACCGATCCCCATAGGTCTCAGGTAGGTGATCCGAGCCCAGCAGGCGATCGAGCACCAAAGGTCCCAGGCGGGCGATCCGAGCCCAGCAGCCGAGCCCCAAAGGTCCTAGGCAGGCGATCCGAGCCCAGCAACCGAGCCCCAAAGGTCCCAGGCAGGCGGCACGTGCCCAGCTACCGAGCCCCTAAGCTCCCAGGCAGGCGATCCGAGCCCAGCAGCCGAACCCCAAAGGTCCCAGGCAGGCGATTCAAGCCCAGCAGCCGAACCCCAAAGGTCCCAGGCAGGCGATCCGGGCCCAGCAACCGAGCCCCAAATGTCCCAGGCAGGCGACCCGAGCCCCAAAGGTCCCTGGCTGGCGGTCCAGAAATGGTCCCAGCAGAGGAGCGGAGATCGGCAACCGACCTACCGGAGGAGAAAGTAGTTTTCCTCAGAGGATATCATCCTACCATGCACCGCCGAGACACCCGCCGACACTTCTACCCTGAAACAGACCACCAGATGAGAGATGATGTGAAATGATAATGGAGATGAAATGGAGGCACAGGAAATTCGAGGTATGTAATTAACCTTCCCAGCATTCGCCTAGCGACGGGAGAAAATCCTCGAAAATACCCATGGGAATCGAACCCGGGCCTCCCGAATGTGGGGAACAGACGGGACTTCCTGAGCGATCCCGATCGGTTCAGAAACCTTAAATATTACTAAGATAATTTGTAAAAACAAAATTATTTCCAAACATATTAGGAATGAAATCAAATGTAAATATAGGTTTCAATTATTATCAAAACGTCTTTTTAGCTGTATGGATCTTAATGAGTTTACAAACTGCTTCGCTTTTTTTTTCGTATATACGAGGGCCGTTCAGAAAGTAACCTACGATCGGTCACAGTGCGGGTAGTGGGGGGAGTAGCGACGCCATCTGTGCATTCACGCACTCAGCAGGTCAGTCGGCATCAAGTCGTGGTCGAGTGAACGTCGTATCTGCGCTAGTTTAGTGTTTGTGGCTGTTTGAAATGTGTGCTGCAATAGGAAATCCCGCCAAATGTGAAGTGCGTGCTGTTATAAGTTTTTTTACAGCCAAAGGATATTCTGCAGCAGCTATTCATCGTGAGCTTCCGGTATCGTTTCTTTGCATGATAACGCCCGTCCTCACTCTGCTCGCAGAACAACAGCCCTTCTTGAGTCCTTCAAGTGGGACGTTGTCAACCATCCACCTTACAGCCCAGATCTGGCGCCAAGCGAGTATCACCTCTTCATGCATATGAAGACATGGCTGGGGTCCCAGCGGTTTGATGACGACGAAGAGCTCAAAGATGCGGTCACAGGCTGGCTCCAGGTACAAGCGGGTGATTTTTATGCAGAAGGAATTTCAAAGTTTGTGAACAGATACGATAAGTGCCTCAATCGTTATGGAGACTAGTGCAAAGATGTAGTTGTAAGATGTATATATTAAAATATTTTTATTTAACTTGGTGAATTTTTTGCAATCAACCGGAGGTTACTTTCTGAACGGCCCTCGTATATACAAATTTTTTGTGTCTCCCTTCATCAATGCTGGTGTCAGGAATCGCTTGGTTTTCCTTAGAGCAAGGAAGCCGAAGCATATTGACCTGATAGATCAGATCAGAGTTGGGGGGGTCGGCCCAACGCCTGGCATGAATGAAAGATGGAACAATTGATATATATATCAAGAGGACGGTTCAGTAATGGTCGATGTCGGAGCCAGCGTCGTATTGCATCAATAACTTCTTCATCATCTGCGTAGTGCGTCCCAGAATTACGCCCTTCATCGGGCTAAACGTATGGAAATGCGACGGTGCTAGATCGGAGCTGTAGGGAGGATGCGGAAGAATAGTCCACTGAAGTTCTGTGAGCTCCTCTCGGGTGCGGGGACTTCTTTGAGGTCTTGCGTTGTCATGGAGAAGTTCGTTCGGATTTTTGTGCCTACGTACACACTGAAGTCGTTTGTTTAACTTTGGAAGAATAGCACAATACAATTCAGAGTTGATCATGGAGAAGGACATCGAACAGAAGACTTCAGCGTCCCAGAAGACTGTAGCCATGACTTTACCAGATGAGAGTATGGCTTTAAACTTGGTAGGGCAGTGGATGTAGCGCCTCTCCATTGATTTCCGTTTTGTTTCGGGTTCCAGGTGACGAACCCATGTTTCATCGTCGGTAACAATGTTTGACAAAAAATGTCATAATCGGCCTCAAGACGAGCAAGCAATTCTGCATGGAATTTGCTCTTCGGTTAGACATCGAGGGACCCAACGGGAACAAACCTCTGAATACCCCAAATGGTGAACAATTGTGATGGCACTACCAACAGAGACGTAAAGTTGAGCACTGAGGTGTTTGTTTGAGATCCGGATCGAATGAGTGTTCGCACGCTCCAACGTTGCAGGAGTCACAGCTGTGCACAGCCGCCCAGCACGCGGGAGTTTCAGACAGTTTTGCTTGACCTTGCGGCGATGATGACACACGCTTTGCCCAACGACTCGCCGTGCTTTTGTCCACTGCCAGGTCACCGAAAACATTCTGCAAGTGTCTATGCTTTTCTACCAAAAGAAACTCAGTCACTGCCCGTTGTTTGGAACGTACCTCCGTTACAGACGCCATTTTAAAAGCTGTCGCCTATTGGAAGTCAATGAAACTTTACGAGACGAAGCGGGAATGTTTGAAAATCTCCCACAAGAAATTTCAGGTTTTTCCAACCAAAATTGGCCGAGAAAACACATGAGTTGTATTTCTTATTGAACTCCCCTCGTGTGTGTGTGTGTGTGTGTGTGTGTGTGTGTGTGTGTGTGTGTGTGTGTGTGTGTGTGTGTGTGTGTGTGTGTGTGTGTGTGTGTATTACATTCGTTAACTATCGTAGAATATTTTTAATCACCTTCTGGTCTCAATTATCTTTTTGTTGGTATTGTGAATGGCAAAGAAAATTTTGTGTTGAAATACGTTTATGTCTTGACATTATACATGCTCGACCTTTTTTATTCTTTCAATACGCTGATATGCTCTATTGAGACGAACGCTTTCTTGTAGTCAGTGAATGCTAACTGAATATTTAGATTGGATTCATGGATCTTTTCATTTATTTGAATGATCGAATATAAATAGTCTACTGAGGGGCGACGTTTACGGAAGCCTCTTTGTTCGGGCGTTTGATCTTCATCCCTTTCCTGTGAAAGAGTGCTTTATGAATAGTAGGTGTAAATTTAATAATAAGCTTATTGATCTGCAGTGGCTCACGTCCTCTGTATTTCCTCTCTCTCTCTCTAAACTCTTTATTACTTTTTTACGTTTTCCTCTATTCGCCTAACATAAGTAACAAAACTTCTCTACATATTACTGATATTGATCTCCAGGCATTCTACTGACATGACAGGTACAAACGCCGAACCATCGGCTCACCACCCTTAAAAGATATTCATTGCAGCAGTTATTTTGTATCTGAGTTTTCTGTAATGTACACATAAAAGGGTAAACAGAAGAAAGGGTTATCCCAGAAGACGATAAAGTCATCTGTGCGATGGCTGTCTGAGATTTAATCTTTAATTACATTTCGCAAAATTCCCATTAAAGTGTCTCAAAGTTTTTATCTGGAGAATTTTATCTAAAAATGTTTCCTTCGAAAAAATAATGGATTCTCTTAGATATTTATCTTTTCGAACTACATAATTTCTTTATTAACTAAAATTGTTCAAATGGATGCGATCATTTTGATTTAAGATGGCTAAAATGATTTTGTTTCACATTACGTCAAATTACCACTGTCACAGTGGCGAGAAAATCATCACGAAGGTACTGTGATGAAGGTACTGTTTTGTCCCATGAGCCATGAGCGAGTACAGGTCGTCCGGGTGCTCCCGGACGGTGGACAGAGCGTCACGGTATCTATCCACTGAGCGGATTTACTCGTGCGGTCTTACAGAATTTGTCAAATTTGCAAGCTTTTGTGTCGATGTTAGATGATGGACCTAGGTTGACCTCTAATAGTGCTTCTGGTTCCGGGATGAGCGTCCAGAAAAGAGGCCAATGCCCAATGTCGCCACTCTAGGAGCGGCCTGCTTGCAGGGTCCGTCCAGTGGGGCGGGGCCAGAAGCGAGAGATGGGGAAAGGGGAGACTTTTAGGGTCCGATCGTGTTCTGGTGGCACGGGATGGGCTCGACTGGCGGTGGTCAGCCCACGAGTCATATCCAGCCCCGGTATGGCCAGGTCAGACGGAATTTGGCGGTGAAGGTGTGAGAGGCTGAACTCACCACCCAAGGGCGTCCTTAGGGAGACGATAGCTCTTTCTCCTTCTTGATGCTCGGTGGTCATATTGACCCAGCGTGTTATCCAATTGGTTGGGGTGAGGTGTGATTTTGGCATACAATGTGCACGAACGTTTACACACAATGTCCTTAACGTAAGGTATGCCGGAATGGGAGTGTAGAATATGAGATGGAAAGATACGTTCGGTGTCGTAGATCATCCTGAGTGCCCTGTCCATACGCTTTATAGCTTATATGTGGCTGACCTTCCCACTGAACCGAACGTCAACTTAGCCCAATACGCTGACGACGTTCTTGTACTCCACCAACAAACATCCACGTAGAACCTCCAACCCCATCCAGCGGCACCTCCGTCTCCTCCAAGATTGGTGCACGCTCTGGCGATGGTCCATCAACTCGGAGAAAAGCCAAGCCATCCTATTTACAAAGCACCACTTTCCCTCCAACTTCCCCACAATTCACCTATTCTGGACAAAGGATAAGTTGGGAGAATGCCATTACCTTTCGGCTGGGAAAGTGATGGCGAATGCTTTTTGGGATAGTCATGGAGTTATTTTAATCGATTTTCTTCCAAAAGTAAAAGTATTACAGGAGCATACTAGGCCTCATTACTTGACAAGCTGAAGGCAAAACTTGCGGAAAAAGGGCCACGTTTTCAGAAAAAATAATGTTTCAGCAAGACAACGCACCGTCTCACATCTCAGTGGTTGGAATGGCGAAAATCCACGAATTACGGTTTGAACTGCTTGAACCTCTGCCCTACTCACCAGATCTAGCCCCAAGCGTCTTATTTTTTTCCCTCATCTGTAAATTGCGCTCGAAGGACAGAGATTTTCGTCAAGTGAAAAGGAAATCACCTTCGTGAACAATTATTTTGCAGAGAAAACCGCCGAGTACTATTTGAGATGGGAGCATCTCTAGGAGAAATGTGTAGAATTACATGGGGACTATGCTGAAAAAAAAAAAGTTCTGAAAGACGTCATGTATCTTTGTTAGGTCGGCAACTTTCCACACCACTTATGTATATTTTGAAGAGATGCATTTAACTGATAAACAGTTTATGTCTATTGACATATAATTAATATAAACATTGAAATCACATTTGTTAAATATTAATAGTAAAATTAAAATGCACAAAGGAAATTTTGCATTTTTTAAAAATGATGTAGGCTAAAGTATAAGACGCAAACAAGAAAAACTCTGATGTCAAATTAATTCAAATCATACAAGTTTAAAAATTAGTAATTTTGTCTAATGAGAACAGAATATACCGTAACATCGTGTTTACCGAGCGAGATGGCTCAGGTGGATCGTGTGCGGCCCCCATTAGGGAGGTCCGGGTTCGATTCCGTGGCCGACCTACAGACCCAGGGGTTTTTCTGGAGTTTTCTGGCTCGCCAGGCGAATGCTGGGTATGTTACATCCGCCAAATTACCTATCTCACCATTTTATCTTCGTTATCATTTCACATCATATCCTTTCTGATAGTCTTTTTGAGGGTAGAATTTTGGGCGGGAGCCTCGGACCTGCATGGCAGGGTGACATACTGTTGGTAGAACTTCCTCCTTCGGTAGACCGGTTTCTGGTCTCCTGGGTGACCTGGCGGGCCTGGGCCTTGGCCAGTGGGATATCGGTTGTGTTGGCCTGCCGGGGGAGTTCCCAAATTGTAAATTGGGACCCTGCCCTCTGCACTGTTGTGGCTCTTTGGGTCGGGCGGCCCCTGTCACTTCTCGCCTCATCCTTCCCACCCTGCTATCCTACTATCCCACTTTCGGCATAGGTATAATAGATTAAGGTGAGAAGGTACTGCACTGGGGGTTAAAATTCACTTTTGTTTATTTTTGCACTTTATCATGCCATCCCTCTTTATTACAAATATATAGTTGAAAAGCTCATTGGAGCAATATTTTATACCGAATTTGCTGATTATACAAGAGGCGTCCAGAAAGTAAGTTCTGTTTCAATTTATCTCCGCTGCAACGCTGCGATCGCAGTCCTGCACATGCACGGTAGATGTTCTGTAACGTGCACCATTGTGAGATCACTGTCAGTCACGTACGCTTTGTTGTGCTTTTTTACAATGTCGGTGTTGATTGAAAGTCCCGCCTCTTGTGAAATCAGATCTGTGATTCGTTTTCTGACTGTTAGGAAAATGAAACCAATTGAAATTTATCGGCTGTCAAAAGGTGTTGTGTTTCTTTACGACAACGCACGACCACACACTGCAAATGCGATGAAAAGCATCTTACAGGGATTGGGCTGGGATGTGTTTGACCAGCCCCCCCCCCCCCCCGTAAAGCCCTGACCACGCTCCTAGCGACTTTCATGTGTTTTTGCATATCAAATCTTTCCTTGGCAGTCAACACTTCAACAATGACGAAGAGCTGAAAGAAAATGTTTCCAACTGGTTGAAGACACAGGTGACAAACTTCTATGAAGAAGGTATACAAAAACTTGTGCCTCGCTATGACAAATGCCTGCAAAATTTCGGCAGTTATGTGGAAAAGTAGTTTAAGAGTTGTAGAGTTTTGTGGAATAAATAATTTTTCTGTATCTGTACACAATTTAATTTTATTACCAAACGGAACTTACTTTGTGGACTATCTCGTATTAGTGGGTGTTAAGTTTTTGCCACGCCCCTTTTCGTAAGCTTTCAGAAAATCGATCATAACTTCTGTAATACTGAACAGATAATTCTGAACTAATCCTTGTTTTGTAAGGGATCTCCCAAGCTTTCTGATGGCACCACTGTAACTGCTATGATGCTAGTTTTTCTTTTGTCTTTGGCTGTGTATGTGAACAGTTATTTGTTCTGAATAATATTTTGTACTAGTAATTGGTAAATATATGATATGGGTAGGCGAAAAACATTTCTAAAGAGAAAGGTTATAGGCAATCATTTTACTAAACATAGAAAAGTAAATGTAGAAAATATAAATACAATAGACAAAGAAACCACATGTAGTATTGAGGTTAGTAGGCCCAGTTCACATTAGCCCATGTGCTAATCATGATAGCAGTCATATACAGAAATTGATGAGCTGCGAGTCCTGAAATCAGATCAAATAGTTGAACTCGCCAAGAAGGCAAGAAAAATGAAGACGAACTTGAAAAGAACAAGTGAGAACACAGAAGGTCAAGACTATGCAGCAGGAATGTTCTGACTCATGTGAGAAGTCGGTAATCAGTATATAAACTTTAAATCTATTTTACTCAGTTTCACATTTTTTCAGGTTCTTGTAAACTTTTTTTAAAAAACTAATCAACCAAAGCATATGATATTTTGTGTGTATTAAGCAGACCCATAAGAATAATAATTATAATAAGAAGGGATTTTTCTCTGAGATTTATAATACTTGTTTTAAAAAATAAAATTTTCTGAAATTTCAGTGCTTTTTTCTTACAAAAACTAAAAAATTATAACAAATTATCAGTATAAAATTTTCAAATAATAATAAGTATTATTAAAAATAAAGGTTTTAAGAACATGCATGTAAGTTTTCATGTACGAAGGCTGTTCAATAAAGAATGATCTTAATTTTTTTACGGTCATAATTTTTTCGCACTAAAATTCAATCTCATTTTATTCTGTTAGCTTAATGTGAAACAAACATGCCATAGTAGTTTCATTGTTGGTACTCCTGGTTGCCGCCTATGAGAACCAGGCAAGTTCGGACATGTTCAGTATCGCCCACCGCTGCAATGGAGGTAACATGCAGTTAAAGTTGATGTTAGAGGAAGATCCAGAGTTTCTTTGAAACGTAATCACTGCTGATGAAACTTGGCTACATCATTTTGATCCTGAGAGCAAACAGCAAAGCTCAGTGTGGAAATCTCCTTTATCTCCAACCTCCAAAATATCAAAAGTGATTGCTTCTGCTGGGAAAGTTATGGTCATCTCATTCTTTGATATTCATGGAATGTTTTATCAGCATGTTGTACCTACACACACATCAGTAACTGCACAATACTACAGGGATGTCCTGAAAACATTGCAAGTCCATATCAGGCGCAAAAGACCACATTTCCGTGAAGTAGGCTGGATGCTGGACCACGATAATGCGCGACCGCATATTGCCAAAGTTGTTGCTGAATATCTTGCAAAAATCAACGTGAAGTGCATCCCTTACCCTCCCTGTAGTCCGGATTTAGCCCCTTGTGACTTTTTTCCATTCCCTAACTGGAAGGAACGCCTTCATGGGAGGCATTATCCATCATCAGAAGCAGTGGTGAAGGCTGCGGAGGCAATTTTGAAGGATCTCTCAATAAATGGTTTCCAGCATGTCTTTGAAGCCTGGCAGAAACGCTGGGACAAGTGCATTGCATTCAGGGGAGACTATTTTGAGAAGGACCATAAAAATTATGAGGATGAGTAAAGGTACGCTGTCAAAAATAAAATTGTGGTCATTCTATATTGAACAGCCCTCGTACATATCAATAATAATTTCTTAGTAATGTGCACTTAAAAAGTCATGGGCATAGTATTGTGGAGGTAGTAGCTTCTCACCTTAAGGCTAGTCGTAGTGCCGAATACCCTTGGTACCGCAATCCAATGCAATTCAAAATCTTCTTCATTCATTTTTCTTTTGTTTCTAATTATTATTAATTGCCCTTAGTAAAGTAGTTTCGTGCATCCACGCTGTAAGTGGAATCACAAATGCATTGCAGAACTGTTACCGGAAAATAAGGGTATTAGAATTTATCAGTCAGTAGATTTGTATCTTTCTGCTGCTTTTACCTAAATCATTCTAATCTGTAGTCAATGTTGGTCAAGGATGACAGGATTGAATAGTTCACGTGACTCGAGCCAAAAGGAACTGCAAATCGTCAGCAAATATTCCCTAAACATATTTTCTTTTTGTTGTTTACATATTCATTTGAAAGAGGTTTCCATTAATTGTAACACACTTCGCATTTATATCGCATTGTGTAGGTAATTTTCGAATTCTGAGTCAATTTCGCATTTTATAGTATGTTAAAAACTTATAAACTTTTTCAGGCTGTGAAATTAATTGTTCTTTCACACTGGCCGTGTGTAGGCTAAAGCATGGAATGATGGAGCCAGACTGAAAAATTTAATGCCATAGCCGGGATTTAAACCACGGATCTTCTGGTTGCCGTCCAGCCACTTTTATTGTTGAGCTACTATGACCAACGTGCCGATATGACATTAAATTCGCCAACTGACTCGTGTTTTTCCCGGTAAAACACTTATGCCCGATTTCACCAACAGATGTTAAAATCGACGTTAGCAAATGTAACGTAACAATTGTCACAGCGCTAAAACTAATGTTAAATTTCTTGCATTTCACCAACCTGTTTTCTTAAAATGTTAACAAATCTGTGTTAACGCCAAGAAACTTGTAAATATCATAGCTATAGAAGGCTATGGGTGATTTTCTGAACGTACTCCGATGCGTTTTTGTTTTCATTTCATCTGCACAAATGGCGGATGAACAAAATCATAAATAAAGCCGTGAGACAAATTTCTCATCGACGGAGAAAGATTTGTTAATTGAAATGGTGACGAAGTGTAAGGATATCGTTGAAAATAAGAGGACGGAGGCAGTGAGTGTAAAAGAGAAAGATGTCGCGGGGAAAATATTGGAAACGAATTTAATTCAAATGCATGTGTCATTACTACAAGCACCAAACAACTTGTCAGTATTACGTAAATTTAAAACGAAGTGCGAAGAACAAGTGCCTTAAACGTTTCAACAATATATTGTCCATATAATTCAGATAATTATAAAATCGCAAAGTTATTAATACTTGAAGCAAAGGCGAGATCGGCTTATTCCTTTCGATGTATACTTTAACTCATTATTATGTAAATTTAAAACGAGGTGCGAAGAAGGAAAAGTGACTTGAACGTTTCAAGACGGAAGGTGGACAGTGTATTATCCACATAATTCAGTGAATTGCAGAATCGCAAAGTTATTAATACTTGAAGCTAAGGCGAGATAGTCATATTCCTTTCGATGCATGTTCTAACTCAGTATTGCGTAAATTTAAAACGAGGAGCGATGGGCAAGTGACTTGAACGTTTCAAGACGGGAGGTGGACAATGTATTATCCACATAATTCAGTGAATTATAAACTCGCAAGGCTATTGATACTTCAAGCAAAGGCGAGATCGCCATATTCCTTTCGATGTATGTTCTAACCTCTCTTGTACTTCTGTAGTAACCTTCATAGCAACATGTTTCGACAGTCTATACCTCCGTAAAACAATTTTCTTCAGATAGTTCCTCAAAATCCTTTCTCCTCATAGGCCGTACTCTATTACGAATGCCATTTAGACGGTCTTAAATATAGCAAATCCACATCAACAGCTGAGTTCATGCTCGCCATCTTGACTATTTACAATTGTTAAGGACTTAACATTAGAAATTCGGCGTGTTAGTTTAACATGAGATTTAACACTTTTGTTACGCTAACACTTGTTGGTGAAATGCAATTTTTGTTTTAACTATTGCTAAACTCGTGTTAAGTCTTAACATTTGTTGGTGAAATCGGGCATTAGGAGTTCTCATAAGCACATGAGACAACTACTTTAATGGCGTCTTAAAACGTGTAAGTACTTTAAGGTCCGGGCTTTATAGTTAACCACTATTAGCTAAATTAATGGAAATTACCTGTTCTTTCACATTGGGGGTGTGTAGGCTATGGCATTGAATTTTTCGGTCTCACTCTATCTTTCCATACTTTAGCTTACACACGGCCAATGTGAAAGAACAATTAATTTCCATTAATTGACCTAATAGTGGTTAACTATAAAGCCCGGGCCTTAAGTACTTACATGTTGTAAGTCGCCATTAAGGTAGTTGTCTCATGTGTTTATGAGAACTCCTAAGTGGTTTACTGCGAAAAACACGAGACACTTGGGGAATTTAATGTACTGTCGGCACGTTGGCCATAGTAGCTCAATGATTAGAGCGGCTGGACGGCAACCAGTAGATCCGTGGTTCAAATTCCGGCTATGGCATTGAATTTTTCAGTCTCACTCTATCTTTGTTTAATAATTATTAAATATATGTTGATTTCTGTGTTAAATTTTCTTCAACGTGAAGGGGCTGGATTAGGGAAGTAGATCAGAACGCGCCGAAAAAAAAAAGGCTTATTGGGGACGTCACGGTATTTTAACGGTGGGTGCGGAGAAAACCACTTGTAACAAAGAGGGGTAGTCAGCAGATAAGGGATGCTGGACTGGACCAAAACAAGGAAGGGCCGAGCTGAGGAGGGTTGTTTATTTTTTCTCTAATTGGCTTAACGCATGCGCCGAGAAGAGTGGGAGTAGATATGCGCTACCGAACTGCCGTTCTCTCCAGTCGGTTTTGTATCTCAGTGCAGTGAACTAGATCTGCTCTTAGGATCCGCAGTAGCACGTGTCGCGAGTGGACCATGAGTTTGTGAAGTGTTTCTCGACGACATTCCTTCCTGGGACATTAGTGGTACGTTAGTGCTACATTATTATTTTGACTACTGGTAATACAGAAAGGGCAATGATGATGATGATGATGATGATGATAATAATAATAATAATAATAATAATAATAATAATAATAATAATAATAATAATAATAATAATAATAATAATAATAATAATAATAATAATAATAATAATAATAATAATAATAATAATAATAATAATAATAATAATAATAATAATAATAATAATAATAATAATAATAATAATAATAATAATAATAATAATAATAATAATAATAATAATAATAATGATGATTAATAATAATGGATAATATATTTTACACTTATAGGAACATACATGGAAGTGTTTTAAAAATTTGATGTGTTATATTTGCATTACATTTGCTACCCATTCTTCAATATTATTAATAAAAAAACTTATTCTTTTTTGACGTATTCTGAAAACATTAACATTTGAAGAAATTTAGTTTTATTAATTTTTCATATTTCCTTTTAGGTAAAGGGGATAAAAATACAGTAGGCTTTAAACGAAAATCAATTCTTCAAGAATTCTTTATACCTTTGTAATGACTTTTACATTCTGTTCTCTTTGCATGACGAAGAGAGAGAGAGAGAGAGAGGGGGGAAGGGGAGGGGGAGAGACAATAACAACTATTCTTATATTGAGAAATGTGTTTGAAAATTCAAACCAATAGCAAAATATATCTGTGAATTGGTTAATACCAACAAAATTTTAATTTGAGATAAACTGTGTGCTTTAACAGATATACTTTTTCTGTGATTATGTCTTTCTGTTACGGTTTACCAGTAATATGAAAGTCACTTGTAATGAAGATAAGTTCAGAGACCATTTGCAGAAAATTCAAGATATACATTTAATTCATTATAAAACATTCTAATGTCAATGAAAGTCGTAGCCAGTTTTGAAACAAACCCTGTTTTTAAAATTTTTCATTTAAAGGATGGTGAGAGAAATTTTGCTGTAAATTTTGGTATCCATCCTTGGAGCCGAGCATAAATACTAGTTTGGTATTTAACATAACTTGTTTTACACAAACACATACGAATATTCTTATAAAATGCTTTATGGGGCTTCAGTGGGCATAAAACATATATTTCCAATAAAAGCCGGATGAATTTTTTTAAAATGAAATACAGTACTTCAAAAATATCTAAAAACAAATTAAGATAAACAAAACACACCTTTAATTTCTAGTTTCTTAGTTATCTATGATTAAATACTGCATACGATCAAAAAATTTCCATGTCGAGTTTAACAGAAATACAAATTTTGGTTCGCTGAATATAAATAAGGCATTTTATACTTATATGTGCGTAAAGCATAAATGAAAAAAAATTGAAGAAATACTTAATTTCGTAGTAAGTCAGATGTCTTTCAATAATGTACGGCGAAGGTTTTCAGAATTTTCTCTCATCTTGAACAACACTTTACAGAGTAAGTGTTCTGCCATTTTAATTATGAAAATATTCTGTAAATGTTCTGTGTATTCTGTAAATAGCCCTTAAGATTTTCTTAATAAGTACTATTAATTTTGGTATTTTTAAGTGAAAAAAAAAACACAATAAAAATAATTACTATGCTATAAATGCAAATCTGGTTAAGGTATTCAGTTCACGTCATATCATTATCAGTTTTCGTGTTTTGTCTCAAATATAATAATTATTTTGAAATGATAAATATGCGTCCTTTAGTTCCCTTTGAGCTAATTTCAAGAGCTAATATAAAGTTATATTAGCCGTAATTTAACTATTGGAGTGACTATTTGAGACCATGAAATGTATATTAGCGCAATTCTATTGAAATAAAGCACTTTCTAATAAATATTAGCTATGGTATAGACAGAAGGGTAAACATCGCATGAATTGTTTGTAGAATGACTTTGAAAGTCAATAATGATGGATGGACAAAGCTACTTATTTATAGTTCATGTGGTTATTTTTATTTGTTTTGTTTTTGTTGAGGCTTTAATCCACATATCACTTTTAACATGGCGACTTTAACGTTGGACGTAATTGCTTGATCTTCATTCCAATTGTTTTTGTATTTAATTCTTAACACAAATTACACAACCTTATAGACTGTGGAATAGTGTTGGAACCGAATGGATTATTGTGCATATTCGACAATTTTAGAATTTACAACATTAGGCAACATTTATTTGAATTTACTTTGCCTCTACCTTGGCTTACATGACACCCTGGTCTTCTGCTCTGCCAGGTAGCTCTTAACCTCCATGCCTACTTGTTACTTAATTAGCCCCTTTCTTCCCCCCTCATCTTCCTTTCTTATATTATTTACATTTCTTCCCATTTTCCTTCTACTTTCTGAAAGAACTCACCAATACTTCTTTTCCTACTTTCTTGTTAACATTTTATAGCTACTATCCTCTTCCCTACTTTCTCTCATTTTTCTTCCCAAAACTTTTTCTCCACATTAATAACTCCTTACATTCTGTTACGTAATGTTCTATGCTTTCTTTTCCAGCACAGAATTTACAAATTCCCTTTTCCCTGCCTCTCATCCCTCTTAGGATTATTGTTTTCATCCAAGCTAGCCCTTCTGTCTCTTGCCTATTGCAGTAATCTACATATGCTTCTCGTCCCCAGTTTCTTTTTATTTTTTGTAAAATTGTAATGATTTCATATCTTCTAGACTTCCCCATATTTCCTGCTGTTTTATATCTTCTATTCTGCATTTTACCAATTTACCCACATCGCTTGTATTCCTGTCCTCTAATCTCTATATATCTCCCATTCCTATTTTTTACATAATTCCTCGTATCTCTTCCCACCAACTGTTTGAGTTCTCTAATATTTTTTGCTCTCTCATGCATAATTTCATAATTTCCTCTTCTTATTTGTGCAAGCACCTATACTAGAATGTCATTATTCTTTCCATTATTCTTTCCATTATTACTCCATTTCTTCTTGTCTTTCCTAATTCTACTAAAGCTACTTCCCCAGGTGCTGATCTTGCTAAGCCTAGTAGCTCTTTACAAAACCTCTTATAGTTTTGGTCCACCGTCTTTTTTACCTCTAAAAAGTTCCATTACATCGAGATTGGGACCACATCTCTAAAAATACTCCGCTAGCCACTAGATTGGAGAAATTAAACTCATTACGTTATGATAATATTAATCTTATTGGTAGATTTCAGAGCTTATGTGTTTTAATATGTACACTGATACCAAGGTTTCACTCATTGCTGAGCCCAGAAAGTTTATGACTGTATGTTTGTGATCAGCAAAATTCGTAATCCAATTTGAGGACAAGTTCTCAAACCAAATAACATACTACGTGGAGAACTTTTCGAAAATGTTGCTTTTGTCAAAACCTGCACTTTTTATTAAAATAACAGTAATTAAGATTTTTATAATTTTTTTGGGGGGGAGGGGGGGGGAATGGTCGCTAGAATCGTTTTCATTCGGAATGACATTTGAATAACTATAAACGGATAGGCAGAATTTTATTACACAAATGCATTTAAATCTTCTTAAAATGCACAGATATTGTTCTAACTAGGTAGTAATTTTTGAAATATTCCTTCTTATTGAATGGCCGGAATGTTCAGTTATGCCTACAAATAAATGTAACTAAACATTTTCTGGTTTATCTCGATTAACACGAAGCTGTTAGAAAAATATATTTTTATATGAATAGTTCCTAGAAGGGTTGGAATCAGATATTTTAGTGCTACTTGTCATTTGTTTTATATTTTTATAAAAATCCCTCTTATCCTAAAATGAAATGTATAAAAGTGTAATGAAAATGCATCTCGTTAAGATGGTAAGATAGACAAGCTTGTGTAGAAGAAGTTGGTGAATACAATGCTTAGTATTATTCTCTCTGTATAGGTGGCGCAATGGATTGGTATCACTGATCGAATATTCGATATATTATGACTAATATGACTATCACCGTAATGGACAAAAAACATCGTGTCGTGGCTGACATGATATCATCGTCGTCATCGTCGTCATCCTCGTCTTCAGCATCTGAATTAGCTCTGGGGGCACATGCGCAGTTAAACAGTGGCGACGTACCAAAGCAAGGTAAGAGAACTTTTTTATTTAAAATATTGTAGACTATGTGAGGAAAAAAAAGACTTACTATAAAGGCAGAAGACTTGATTATGTTTTCGAGGTAATTAATGGGCTGGCCCATAATTTCCGCTGTTTTTAAGTGAAAGTTTTGCCTGTAAAATAAAATGTTTTGGCTACGTGTTTTCTGTTTTGCGATAAAAATTGCATGAACTGCGAAATAGTGTGTTTAGTTTTTGTATGCTTGTATACTACTTGTTCTTTTGAGGTCAAGAAAATTGAGGATCAAGTCGCCAACAAAAGAGAAACATTTTTGAATTGACACTGCATTTTAAATATCTGAAAAGAGCAAAGAGTATACAAGCACACGCAAAAGTTTTAATATAAAAGGAATGTCAATTATGACCAGGCAAAAGCCTACTAATAATTCTCAATTCAAAGCCCCGGCTCAGTAACGATTTTTCACTAATATCCAAATAACTTCAAGATAGATGCGTTAAATTAACTTTGGAGTGTTTTGTTATTGCCAATTAACAACAGAAGAATGCAATGTTTATAACCTATATTTATAAATGTCCTTATTTAAACTACATATTTTCTGATTTCTACATCGCCTTATGGTTACGGCTCGAGAACTGCTTAACAACTTCTGTGGACTGCATGTAGAACTTCAACATAGTCCGCTTTCCAGCTAATATTGTAAATACAAATAAACTCAATAAAGTAAGATAAATATAGCACACGACTTAGAACAATCTTCTATGATATTCAGTTGTTTAACAAAACTACGTATAATATCGTATGTGTATTTTCAGTAAGCACGATATTTATTTAGAAATATTCAGGAACTGAATTTCTATGCATGGTGAAACAGTTCACCATATTTCTTAGAAATGTATTCTGAAAGATGGGAAAGGATGTAGCAGGTGGAGAGGATTTTGGTATACATGGGTAGTCTGAAAAGTTTCCGAGCTAATAAATATACAAGACATTTTTTCAGATTTTTCTCATTTCTTTATTTTTTAACATAGTCTTTTTGTAATTCTACACACTTCTCCCAGCGATGCCCTCATCTCTGTAACCCGTCCAAATACTACTCGGCGTTTTCTCTGAAAAATAATTGTTCACGAAGGTGATTGCCTGTTCATTTGACGAAAATCTCTGTCCTCCGAGCGCAATTTTCATATGAGGGAAGAAAAAGAAGTTGCTTGGGGTTAGATCTAGTGAGTCAAGGAGTTCAAACCGTAATTCGAGGATTTTCGCCATTGCAACTGCTGAGGCGTGAGACGATGCGCTGTCTTGGTAAAACAGGATCTTCTTTTTTCTGCAAATGTGGCCGTTTTGCCTCAAGTTCTGCCTTCAGCTTGTCAAGTAATGATGCGTAGTATGCTCCTGTAATTGTTTTTCCGTTTTTAAGGTAATTCATTACAATAACTCCATGACTACCACAAAAACGGTTTTCCAGCTGGAAAAAGATTTTTTTTTTTTTTGAGCCGGTTCCCCCTTTTCAGTCCACTGCCTGGACTGTATTTTTGTTTCGGGCGTATAATGGTGTATCCAAGTTTCATCTACAGTAATTAATCGACACCAAAACTAGGATTTATTGCGTCTAAACTGTGCGAACAGAGCGTTGGAAATGTTCATTCAAACACGTTTTTAGTCTAACGTGAGCAAACGCGGCACCCAACGCGCGGACAACTTTCTCACGTCTAAATGTTGATGTAATATGTGACAAGCACGTTGTTTTGACATGTTCATAGCCTCTGCTATTTCTCTTCCTTAAATTAGCGGTCATGTAGCACTATTTGGTGATGTTATCGTCGCTAGCTGTAGTTTTTGGAAGTCCCGAACGTTCATCGTGTCCCAAGATCTTCCGCCCACGTTTAAATTCAGCTGCCCAAAATTTCAATGAAGGCGAGCACTGCGGACCCTTAGCACTTCTGGTACCTCTGGCGTCACCAGAGGAACCTCGGGCCGAAAATTGGAGGCCCTGCCGAAGAGCAGTTGTTCGGATTGGGTTGGTCTCGAGGAGGCAGAGTATTCCCGACACCCGTGGGAGATCGGGTACCTCCGGCCAGGTCTCAGCTGCCCGGAGGAGGTAGAGGGTTGCCTAAGAAGTTCCGGATACTAGGCTGCAGAGATATTAGAATGTGTGCTAGATCACCAGGCGGCTCCACTGAGGTTATTCGGCAGTCTTCCCTTCGGGGTTGACGCGCGTAAGTGGCGTATCCACTTCCATCTCGTCTTGGCGTTGTTGTCGATAGGGGAGACGTTTAAGAATTCAGATATTGCCCTATGGAAATAGCCCCGGAGTTTCCATCGCTCCCAGGTTGAAGGAAGCCGGGGTTTTCGGTTTTCTGGTTGATCCTCTGAGTATAACTGTGATATATGATGGTGCAGAGTCCCCATACACAGAATCCAACTCATCTTTGATTTGCGTAGGCGAATTGCCTTTCGAAAACAAATATTTAATGACAGCTCGATACACAATTTTATCCATTTTCATAAAAACACTCACATCAACTCAGTTAACGGACTGCCCGCCTCGGTAGCGTGATGGTAGAATGACTGCCTCACGTTCAAGCGTTCCCGAGTTCGAATCTCGGCCAGGTGAGTTACCTGCATAAGTTTTCCGGGGTTTTCCCTTATCCTGTAAGACGAATGTCGGGTAGCTCTAAGCTCCATGGAACCCGGACTCATTTGAGCATCATTTCACCTATTCCATTCATCGTCCGATATGACTTAGCGTTGGAGGACGTAAATTACAATTACAACAACTCAAAGGACTGTTACATAACAAATGAGCGTCCAAAATGGCTGAAACTTTGGTAACTGTCTACAGATGAACCACGAAATTCACTAGCTTTTATTTACGAGTGCTGCCATCTTAGTGTTGCGATCGGAAACTTCTCAGACCACCCACTTATTAGAACTGTGTAACAAGAGCTTATTCCTGAAATATTCCAGGTTAATTTATTACTGTTACTTCTAAGCTACATTACTGAACGCTCTGTATGATAGTATATAAGATTAGGTATACCTTTACAGAATAATTTCCTAATTATTTGCAATATGTTTACCACTTTAATGTCATTAGATTCAAAATCCAGATCACCAAGAATGTCATTCAGGAGATAGTAAATACGAAACGATAAATACAGGGATTAAAAGACTATTTTCTTTTCCAAAGAACTTGCCTTCTATTTCTCTACTACGTAATGTAAGTAGAATAACTATTGTATTCTAGCCTAACATTAATTAAAGATTGCACATAAAAATTTGTTTTGAAGCCCTTAAGTCCTTCCCCAGAAAAATACATTATTAGAGAATTCTCCATGTGCGCAGAAATGTGTGTGTATGTGTGTGCGTGCGTGTGTATGTGTATGCTTTGATCAGCATGACTCCAAAACGATGATTACGTTAAAAGTCAAACATGATACGAGGGATGTTTTTTTACGTCTGTACCGTTTTGGAATTAAAAAAAAGTCGTGCATAGATATCGCAATAATTTCATGTTTACATGAAAGCCTGTACCTTAATCTACTTTTATGATTGATTGATTGATTGATTGTGTGGGGTTTTAGGGCCCATCGACAGCGAGGTCATTTGGGCCCGTCTACTTTTATGTATAATTTCCGTGAAAATTGAGGCAATTGTCATAAGGTGGCACCAGTGTTTGAATACCCTCCTCATAAAATTCTGCCGCCTGACGTGTTAACCACTGTATCACAACTGTTTTGACTTCGTTATCGTCTTGAAGACGCTGACCGCCCAGATGTTTCTTCAAGTGCAGGAACAAATGGTAGTCGCTGGGCGCCAGATCAAGGCTGTACGGAGGATGATCTAGAGTTTCCCATTGAAAAGATTTGATGAGATCTTTGGTCCGATTAGCCACATGTGGACGGGCATTATAATGCAGCAAAACGATACTCTTACTCAACTTGCCACGTCTTTTGTTCTGGATTGCATGGCGCAGATTGTTCAATGTCTCACAATAAGACGCTGCATTGATTGTCTCATTACGAGGCAGAAACTCCACTAGCAATATTCCTTTTCTACCCCAAAAAACTGTGCACATGATTTTCCGGGCAGAAATTGTTTGCTTAAACTTCACTTTTGTGGGTGATGATTAATGTCGCCATTCCATGGATTGTTGTTTCGATTCTGGAACGTCAATGCACTGCCTAAACGTTGGGTTTTGTGCAAATCCGTGAATATTTTTGGAACCCACCGTGAACACAATTTCCGGTACTTCAAGTTCTCGGTCACAATGCGATACAAAACACTACGAGAATATTGAGGAAAATAGTCGCACAATGATGAAATTGTAAAGCGTCTGCTTTCTCGCACCTTTTCATCCACTTTCTGCATCAAATCCTCAGTAACGACCGAAGAATGCCCACTCCGTTCTTCATCATGCACATTTGTGCGGCCATCTTTAAATGCTCTCACCCATTTCCTTATAATTTCATCACTCATAATGTTTTTTTTTTCTCGTAAACTTCACAGATATCACGATGAATGTCAATCAGTTTTACGCCTTTAGCACTAAGAAATCGTATAACAGCCCGTACTTCACAATCGGTGGGACTTAGGATTGTCGGAGGCATCTTAAACACTCAGTAACCAACGTATACAATGAAGAATCAGACTGTAATGGCGTCAGTACGGAGACAAGAGATGTAGGTAACCAGCGCGCATGCGCGGAACGCCGACCGTAGCGCTGCGGCGGCGGAATCACAAAACGGTACTGACTTAATAAACATGTCTCGTATTTAAGTTCAGGGTCTAAGAAAGTGACAAGAAGATATAAAATAAAATCCTTCTAACAGGAAAATGGATTGCAATTCTGCCTTTAACTTGAGTAGCTCAACGATTTTAATAAAATTATATTTTATTTAAGGCATTTCAACAAATGAAGAGTAAGAATATCTTGAACGCTTTTTGGAGTACTTAGCCCTTGAAATGCTCTTCCTTCTGCTGATGCAAAGAGCTACTAATTTCATTCATTACATAGCGATCTTCGTTTAAAAGATTTGACTATTCCTTAACGCAAGTTTATTCCTATATTTCCATTGTAGCCACAGAGAAATATATCACTAGGAAATTTCTACATGTGTATCTCGATTAGCGTAAGTAGTTTATTAAAATGGCGAAGAAAGCTATGTGAATGTCATGGCCTCTCACCAGCCGGACTGACGACATGACCAGCGAGTAGAGAACGTTGTTTTAGAGGATCGCTGACTGAGCATTTTCAGAACTTCATGCAGGATTATGTGCACAGATCCCACGGAGGCGATTGTACAACTGTCTTGGTTTGTTCTGTTGTTTGTTCCGTCTTCATTGAACTTTCGCACCCAGGAACGAACATTAGACACATCCATGGTACCATCACTACATGCCTCACTCAACTGGCGATGAATTTCAATAAGTGTCACACCACGAAAATGGAGAAAACGAATTCAGCAAGGCGGCCCGGGTTCGATCCCAGGCGACCACAAAGTGAGATTTGTGATGGACAACACGGCACTGGGGCGGGTTTTCTCCAGGACCTCCGGTTTACCCCGCCATCTCATTCCACCGGTGCTCCATCTACATCTCATGCATCATCAGTGTCACCGCCTGCGGTGCCGTATGTAGTAAAAGCGGGCGTTAAGCACTACACATTTCATTTTGGAGAAAAGGAATGATCACATGCTGTTCTTGCAATGAAAACGTCACCATTGTAGGTATCAAAAACAGTCCTAACACTCATCGCTGCCACTAGAGGTCTGTGCACTGTAGAGTGCTGCCATCTCTCTCACGCATTAACAATGAGTCCATGTGTATTTAAAAGAAACTAGAAGTTCCTATCTGGTCCCAGTCCTGAAAAAAATAGGAGGTGTTATAGGCTGAACGCAACTCGTAAAGCCTAATGCTCGTTTTAAGGACCTTCTGTGGGCCTTATTATTACACTGGGCAACAAAAAATAATTTTTGAATGTTTGGAGCACTTCATGAGACAATTCCTACTAATTTTGGGTTGAGAAAAACAATGTGACAATACAATATTTTATTAGCTTTAGTTTCTATTATTTACACAAGCTGGAAGTATTACATATTAACGGATTGAGAGAAAATGATACACTTTAATTACATACATGCTAACAACAATGAAAGTGCATTTGATCTTTTAAACTGGTAATTACATGCTAAGAGTTCTAAATTGCTGGAAAAATACTTCGCAGATAGTCGTGTCTGAGGAGAATCATGTGGTGGCCTATTGACTTCGTCGTCTTTTAGCTTGCCTCTTGTGATGGAATTCCCCAGAATCCCTATACAAAGACCAACAGTAATCCTCAAGCATTACTTCATTCTAACGGCCCTGATATTTTTGTTCCATTACAGAAATTCCTGATGGAATCTCTCCCCATGTTCATCTCTAACAGCTCCACAACTAGGAGGAAAAAAGTCTAGGTGGGAGTGGAGAAAATGGATTTTAAGGGACATGTTGCTGCATCCAAGGTTACGGTATTTTTGCAGGAGCACTGTCACCAAGTGCTTGTAGTTGTCATCTCTTTTGTTGCCTAAAAATCCATGAACAAAACCCTTGAAGGCTTCCCAAGCTTCCTTTTCTTTCCCCTCCTAAATTTGGCGAAATGTACTTGTTCTCTTATTTGTGGTCCGACAAAAATGCCTTCCTTAACGTTTGCATCAGTTAATTTCCAAAATTTCTTTCTGATTGTGGTTTGGTATTTGACATGTGTGCCAACTTCCAAAAAGAATTCCTCCAAATTTAAAATCTTCACTCTAAAAGTGATGTCACTTTATCTTCAAAACAAGAGCTAATCTATCATATTTATGGTGATTTTTGAATTCAGCAGATGGAAATATATGTAAATTCACTATTTTTATTCCCGAAACATGTCCATTGTTTCCCAGTGTTTTATTATTGTTATTATTATTATTATTATTATTATTATTATTATTATTATTATTATTATTATTATTATTATTATTATTATTATTATTATTATTATTATTATTATTATTATTATTATTATTATTATTATTATTATTATTATTATTATTATTATTATTATTATTATTATTATTATTATTATTATTATTATTATTATTATTATTATTATTATTATTATTATTATTATTATTATTATTATTATTATTATTATTATTATTATTATTATTATTATTATTATTATTATTATTATTATTATTATTATTATTATTATTATTATTATTATTATTATTATTATTATTATTATTATTATTATTATTATTATTATTATTATTATTATTATTATTATTATTATTATTATTATTATTATTATTATTATTATTATTATTATTATTATTATTATTATTATTATTATTATTATTATTATTATTATTATTATTATTATTATTATTATTATTATTATTATTATTATTATTATTATTATTATTATTATTATTATTATTATTATTATTATTATTATTATTATTATTATTATTATTATTGTGATGGTGATGGTGATGCTTGTTGTGTTGCTGATGGTGGTAGTTGTTGTGGTGGTTGTTGTAGTAGTGGTGGTGGTGGTTGTTGTAGTAGTGGTGGTGGTGGTTGTTGTGGTGGTGGAAGAGGTAACAATTCTATGAAATTCTTCTTAGTCAACTATTATGCAGAGCTCTCAGAATCAAATTGTATGAACATCTAAAAATCACGAGTCGCAAGTTTGTAGCTACCACCACTATTCTCTGCAAGAATTATACCCATAATTACTGTCAAAAGAAGTCTTTCTATTACTTCAGAGAAATACCAAAATCCAATTACGTGGAAGGCAGTGGGGGAGCAGCTTTTGCATCTACTGTAGCGCTTCCAATTATTAACACCTCTAAGCCCTCCTGATGTTGCTTTGTAAACAGATTTCGTTTCTTCTCTCCTTGCAGCTGTTAAAACAGTCACTGTGTTTTGGGAACACTGTGTATGGCAAATGATGTATTGAGAATTTTATACTTAAGCAACAGTTGCCTGGATAATTAGATATAAGGAGCGACTGCTCCTCTTTGTTTCACAGCACCATAATCTAAATTCTCATTAAGAAAATATCAAGTGCCTTCTTAATTGGGAATATACAATATTATATCTGTGCTGGAAGCTTTACCTGGAAATGTTACAGCAGAATGAATGTAATTGCTTTGTGGAGCCATGGCATAATCATACAAATGAACCTGTACAACTGAGATTTTGTATCGATTCACGTTATGTTAAAGTTACTTATTTTATTTTGTAATTACTCTGGGCAACAATGAAAATGTTTCGGGGTTAAAAGTAGTGCATTTACATGTATTTCCATCTGCTGAATTCAAAATCACCATAAAAATGATAGATTAGCTCTAGTTTTGAAGAAAAAGTGACATTTCAAATTTTAGAGTTAACATTTTAAATTTGGCGGATTTTTTTTTTTGGGGGGGGGGGGGGGGAGTTGGCACACCTGTCAAATAACAAAGCACAATCAGAAAGAAATCTGGGAAATTAAGTGATGCAAAAGTTAAGGATGGCATTTTTGTCGGACCACAAATAAGAGAACTTGTAAGGGCTCCTGCATTTGATCAAATTTTGGAAGGGAAAGAAAAGGAAGCTTGGGAAGCCTTCAAGGGCGTTGTTCATGGAATTTTAGGCAACAAAAGAGATGAAAACTACAAGCATTTGGTGACAGAGCTCCTGCAAAAATACCGTAACCTTAGATGCAGCAACATGTCCCTTAAGATCCATTTTCTCCACTCCCACCTAGACTTTTTCCCTCCTAGTTGTGGAGCTGTTAGTGATGAACATGGGGAGAGATCCCATCAGGACATTTCTGTTATGGAACAAAGATATCAGGGCCGTTGGAATGAAGTAATGCTTGCGGATTACTGTTGGTATTTGTATAGGGATTCTGCGGAACTCCATCACAAGAGGCAAGCTAAAAGACGAAGAAGTCAATAGACCACCACATGATTCTCTTCAGCCACGACTATCAGCGAAGTATTTTTCCAGCAATTTAGAACTCATAGCATGTAATTACCAGTTAAAAATATCAAATGTACTTTCATTGTTGTTAGCATGTATGTAATTAAAATTTACCCTTTTCTCTCAATCCGTTAATATGTAATACTTTCCACCTTGTGTATTTCATAGAAACTAGAGCTAGTAAAATTTTGTTCATTCTCATATTTGTTTTTCTCAACCCAAAATTAGTAGGAATTGCCTCATGAACTGCTACAAACATTCAAAAATTTTTTGTTGTTGCCCAGTGTACCAGAACATGCGCAGTGACGTTAAGATAGCAATCCTCCAGTCTTTGTAATATAATGGGTTGTGCAGACTGACGACATACCCTTTTTTCACCTGCTGTGAGTGATCCTTGACCGCTGTTTATGTTATTTGCGCTGCTAAAGGTTTGAGTGTAATTCACTTGAAGCCGACTAATTAAGAGTTATTACTGCCATAAACAGCCTGTATGGATAAGGACTAGTTACACATCATTTTGTCCATTTCTTAGTTCATAGTTCCATATTACACGTGATGAAATGATATTCTTAAAACAAGAATTGCACTCAAAGCTCTACCTCAATTACCATAATGCATTAAAGTAAGCCCGTAACAATACGAGAGTGGTCTAAAAGATTCCGACCTAATAATGATACAAGATATCTCTTCAGATTTTTTTTTTATTTTATTAACATAGTCTCCTTGTAACTCTACACACTTATCCCAGCGATGCTCCCGTCTCTATAACCCGTCCAAATAGTATTCGGCGTTTTTTTTTTCTGCAAAATAATTGTTCACGAAGGTGATTGCCTCTTTATTTGACGAGCGCAATTTTCAGATGAGTGACCAAAAAGAAGTCGCTTGGGGCTAGACCTGCCGAGTAAGGCGGATTGTCTATTAGTTCAAACCGTAATTCGTGGATTTTCACCATAGCGACCACTGTGTTGTGAAACGGTGCGTTGTCTTGGTGAAACAGGATTTTCTTTTTCTGCAAATGTGGCCGTTTTCCCACTAGTTCTGCCTTCAGCTTGTCAAGTAATGATGCGTAGTATGCACCTGTAATGATTCTTCCCTTTCAAAGATAATTGATTAAGATAACTCCAAAACTATATATAAAAAACAGTTGCCATCAATTTCCTAGCCGACAAAAACAACAGTTTTTGCTTTTCTAGAGCATCTCACTGTTTGGACTGTATTTTTGTCTAGGGCGTATAATGGTGTATCCAAGTTTCATCTACAGTAGTAAATTCGCACCCAAACTCGGATCTATTGCGCCTAAACGGCGCCAACAGAGCGTTGGAAATGTTCATTCGAACACGTTTTTGTTCTAACATCAGCAAACGCGGCATCCAACGCGGGGAGAGCTTTCTCAGGTCTAAATGTTGATTTAATATATGACAAATCTGTTCTTTTGACATGTTCATAGCCTCTGCTATCTCTCTCACTTTAATTCGGCGGTCGACTAGCACCATTTGGTCAATTTTGGCGATGTTTTTGTCGGTAGCTGCAGTTTTTTGACGTCCCAAACATTCATCGTTTCCCAAGCTCTTACGGCCACGTTTAAATTCAGCTACCCAAAATTTTACTATGGTAAATGATGACGCAGATTCCCCATACACAGGATCCAACTCATCTTTGATTTGTGTATGCATATTGCCTTTCAAAAACAAATATTTAATGACAGCTCGCTACTCAGTTTTGTCCATTTTCATTAAGACACTCACATGAATTCGCTCAAACGACTGCTACATAACAACTGAGTGTCGGAAATAGCTGTAACTTTGGTGAGTAACTGTCCACAGATGGACAACGAAATTCATTAGCTTTTATTTACGAGTGCTGCCATCTTCATTTTTAGTTCGGAAGCTTTTCAGGCCAACCTCGTAGGCTATAGAATGTATTTAAAAATAAACAATAGTGAGGTAGGAAAAGCCATTGCGTGTAACGATTACATTTATTTTTCGTATACAAGTTAGAAGTCCATATTTTAATGCATGAGTATCCATTAGTTAGTTTTAGAGATTTTTATTTGCTTAGAATTTAGAGAGGAAACAATGCAATAAATGATGCTGAGTATGCAATAAAACAGCAGTTTTATTATTCTTTTGTCTTTGTGGCAGAATGTTCATATCATCAGTATAAACTCAGGGCATAAGTCCCAAACTTGTATCGGAAAATTAACGGGAGTCAGTTGGAGAGATAAATAGAAGCGGAAGCGCTTATCCAGCATCTTTTGTAACTTTCCTTTCCCCCTATTCGGAACATTACAGAATATTCTGTGGAAACTTCTAGCGGTTATATAAGTCAGTCTGCGTGTGAATAAGCAAATCAGTGTGTTACTGAGGGCGTTTCTGATATGATAAAAAGGGCTGTTTCAAAGCAAGTTAGTGACAACAGTTGTGAAGTGCAATGAGTGCTGCCACTGTAAGAGGTTAGAGATGTCTTGTAGTGAGGGAATTATCCGAAGAAAAGGCTGCTTCGTTCCAATTTTATTACACAATTGTCACGAAAAGAAGTTAAATGAACGACAAGAATCAAACTATGTCACTTTATTGAGGTGATAGTCACAGTGAAAGTTCAACTTAATGACGTTATTGAAGTAACAATGAAAACTTAAAGGTGACAGCGAAAATGGACAAAGTTCGAGTTGCATGCTAGTCTCTGGATCCGGAACACACCGGTTCAAGCTGGGCGGAGAGCGATGAACTTTTTTCGAACGCAAACATTCCTTGTACGACTTTTTTGGGAAGGGAAATAAGGCCGATGGTCCCGTGTCGTAAATAAACGGCAAATAGAAGAATCTCGAGCCTTATAAAGTGACTTACGAGCAAAACTTAAGTGCTACCAACATTGTATTTCTTGAATTAAAGAATTATTTACTGTATATATTCCAGAGTTTTACAATTTACAACTTTGGGCTATATTTATTTGTCTTTACCTTGTCGCTACCTTGGCTTACACGATACCCTGGCCTTCTGCTCTGCCAGGTAGCTCATGGCCTCCATGCCTTCTTGTTAATTAATTAGCCCCTTTCTTCCCCCTCATCTTCCTACCTTATATTCTTTATATTTCTTGCCCATTTTTCTTTTACTTTCTGCAAGAACTCACCAATACTTCTTACCTTCTTTTCCTCCTTTCCTGTTAACAGTTTTATAGCTACTAGCTTCTTCTCTACTTTCTCCAATTTTTCCTCTCAAACCTTTTTTCTCCATATCGCAACCTCCTCACATTCAGTTACATTGTGTTCCATGCTTTCTTTTCCACCACACTATTCACAAATTCCCTTTTCCCTACCTTTTATCCCTCTTAGGAATATTGTTCCTGTTCTCATTCAAGCTAGCCCTTCTCTCTCTTGCCTATTGCAGTAATCTACGTATGTTTCTAGTCCCCAGTTTCTTTTTATTTGTTTGTAAAATTGTAATTGATTTCATATTTTCTAGACTTCACAATATTTCCTGCCTTTCTATATTTTCTATTCTGCATTTTTCCAATTTACCCACATCGCTTGTGTTCCTTTCCTCTAATCTCCATATATCTCACACTCCTATTTTTCCCCATAATTCCCCCTTTTTTGTAATTTAGTTCCTCCAACGTTAAGTCATATCGGACGATGAATGGAATGGATGAAATGTGCTCAAATAAGTCTGGGGTCCATGGAGCTTAGAGTTACCCGACATTCATCTTACAGGATAAGGGAAAACCCCGGAAAAACCTATCCAGTTAAAACTAAGATTCTTTCCGCGTTTTTCCCTTATGCTGTAAGACGAATGTCGGGTAACTCTAAGCTCCATGGACCCCCGACTCATTTGAGCATCATTTCATCCTTTCCTTTCTTCTTGTCTTTCCTAATTCTACTAAAGCTACTTCCCTAGGTGCTGATCTTGGTAAGACTAGTAGCTCTTTACAAAACCTTCTGTAGTTTTGGTCCACCGTTTTGTTTACCTCTGTGCCCCCCCCCCTGATCTCTACTGCATACAGCATTTTGGATTCCAATAGTGCTTCATACATTCTTTTTAACCACTTGTATGCCTCTTCTAGCTTATATTTACATATTCTTCTCCCATTCATTGCCGCCCTTTCTTTTGCTTCAATTTTTCTCCTGTGTGCTTGCAATTTTCTACTGTTATTCAACCTCACTCCTAAGAATTCGAATATATTAACCACTTCTACCCTTTAGCCATTTAGTACCCAATTTTCATTCTTTTTAGTTTAACTCCCTTATTGAAGACCATAACTTTCGACGTATTTATGTTTATTTTTATTCACAGAATTTCTGGATTTCATTTATTGGCTTCTAAATAAATCTTTTCGGTTTTAGTGTAATTACTAAGCGAATAGGGAGCACGTTTTTAAGGGTTATACTCCTTGTGTAGCATGCGTTCTCTGTCACACGCATTAACTAACCTTATGTGCAGAGGATCTATCCAAGAGTCCAAAGACACTAAAGTCCAAGTCCCTGGCCTCCTTCATCCCGGGAGCGATGGAAAACTCCGGCGCTCTTTCCATAAGGCAATACCTGATTTCTTAAAAAAAAAAAAAATACCCTTGACTACTATGTCAAGACGGGATGGAAGTTGATACGCCACTTACGCGCGTCAACCTCGCAGGGAAGACTACCGAAACACCTCGGAGGGGCCACCTGGTGATCTATCACATCTTCTACTAGCTCTGCAGGCTAGTACTCGGGACTTATGAGGCAACCCTCGAAACCCTCTACCCCCTCCGGGACGCGCCGTGGCTCAGTGGTTAGACCGCTTGGCACTCACCAAGGCGGCCCGGGTTCAATCCCAGGCGACCGCAAAGTAAGATTTGTGATGGACAACACGGCGCTTGGGTGGGTTTTCTCCGGGACCTCGGGTTTCCCCCGCCATCTCATTCCACCGGTGCCCCATCTTCATCTCATGTATCATCAGTGTCACCACCTGCGGTGCCGTATGTAGTAAAAGCGGGCGTTAAACACTACTGTCCGGCCGTTCTATCTCCGGCTCTGACAGTTCTCGAGAGGGGAAAGCGCGTTGTTGCCAGTTCTTTAGCGGGAATTTCAAGCAGAGGAACATGTGTAAATATTTCACGCATTTGCAGATCGTAACTTCGTAAATGTACGTGGACAACGTGTATATTCATGATCCCAGAATAGTTGCATATGGGGACAATATACCATTTACTGCAAAAGAAGTAACAAACTGCTACTTCGCACGAGTGGGAAATTCCTTTCTCATATAATATTGATATACATGTCGCCTTATTGCATCCTTTTGAAAAGCATCAAGTGAAGCTTTAAGGCTGCCTCGTTGCCTTTGCTCTTCCGGTGTACGCAGAACTGCAAACGGCGAACTTAAATCAGCTGGCACTTTTCCTTGGTCACATTCTTCCCACCTTCAAGGCGTCACAAACTCTGTCCAGCACCTTGGTAACATGTAGTAGAGGTACACCATTTTCCCGCTCCTTCTCGAAGTACTCACGTAGCCTGAATATAAATTCTTGGCTTTGGCTCTTATAAGAACCGATTTTTCCTTGAATTCTGACGAACCAGTAGCCATATTACTATAATAGCGATGATAATAATAAGTCTTACAGACGCTACAAATCGGAATTCACGCACACACAACAAATTAAACAAACCACCAACGCGGGATCCAAAAGCAACTAAAAGCCACGTGGTCCACCCGATTTGCAGCGGCACCACGGTGCTGGATTTGCAAGCCACCCCTAGCAGCGACAACGCTGATTGGCGCTAGCAGACAGTTTTTACTTCCTGACCACGACACCGGATGTACCGACTCCCAGTACCACCAACAGAAGCAGTTGGTGTGCGTGAAAGGTGGGAACGAAATATTCCAATAGAGTGATGTTGTAAACAATATCTTGCATGATAATAAAATTACAAGGTGGATTTCAATGTTTTGAAGCTAATACAGTCCTACACTCCCATTATAAAGATAATTCTGACGATATGTTTTCAATTACTCGTTATTATATGTTGGTGCTATTAACCTTCCCCCTCCACCTCCTGCAGCCACCTCCTGAGTTCAACCCAATCCGAACAACTCCCCGACGGAAGGGCCTCGGCAGTTCGGCCCGAGGTTCCTGCAGTAACGTCAGAGGTACCACGAGTGCTGAGGATCCGCAGCGCTCTCACTAAAGCAGCTGAAGGGGACAGATACCCTCCCCTAAGGGATTCACTAACCTTGTCGCACTGTGTAAGGGTGACACTTCTTTGCGTTAGCGAACAGCAACAGTTTCTAGTCCGAAGATCCGGCTCACTTCTAGAGCTGTCCAGAGAAGACAACCAGGTGCTCTTTGTCGTCCACGAGGAGATATCCTTTTCTTGGGCGGAACATCTTCGCCAGCTCTCTGATATCGCCTCACACCTAGAAACCTGAAAATGGTTGAAAGGAAATCATGATAGAAGAGAAATCACCAGTATTCGCCTGACCGAGTAGGAAAAGGTCAGATTGGACACCCAATGGGAATTGAACCCGATACCTGCTAAATGAGCCGTACTCATTTCCTCGAAGCCAACCCGCACGGTAATATTGACCTTTCAAATGTAAGTATAATGGTATAGTTATTGGCCTCGCTTTATAAATGTTTTAATGAGATAATTGAGTTTATTTTATTACATTTCTTTGAATTATTAAAAATAAATATTTTAGTTTATTTCTTATAATGGAATGCAGCGATTGGTAACTAAATATTTTCATACTTTTCCTCTTATATATAAGCAGAGGTTTGAATTAAAGTATGTGCGTTCTTTTATTCTTTTATTTCGACTGATTGAATTTTGGGTATTAGTGACTTACGAGGGTCGTCTGAAAAGCTTTCGACCTAATAAAGATACAAGGCATTTCTTCAAATATTTTTTATTTTTTTATCTTTTTATTTTTCAACATAGTCTCCTTGTAACCCTACACACTTCTCCCAGCGATGCTCCCATCTCTGTAACCCGTCCAAACAGTACTCGGCGTTTTTCTCTGCAAAATAATTGTTCATGGAGGTGATTGCCTCTTCATTTGACAAAGATCTCTGTCCTACGAGCACAATCTTCAGATGAGGGAACAAAAAGAAGTCATTTGGGGCTAGATCTGGTGAGTAAGGTGAATTGTCAAGCAGTTTAAACCGTAATTCGTAGATTTTCGCCATTGCAACCTCTGAGCTATGAGACGGTGCATTGTCTTTGTGAAACAGGATTTTCTTTATCTGCAAATGTGGCTGTGTCTCCACACGTTCTGCCTTCAGCTTGTCAAGTAATGGATGCGTAGTGTACTCCAGTAATGGGTTTTCCTTTTTGAAAATAATTAATTAAAATAACTCCATGACTATCCCAGATAAAAAGAGTCCCAATCACTTTCCTAGCCCAAAAATGGTTTTTGCTTTTTTTTGGAGCCGATGTCCCCTTTGTAATCCACTGTTTGGACTATATTTTTGTTTCGGACGTATAATGGTGTATCCAAGTTTCATCTACAGTAATTAATCGGCGGAAAACCTCGGATTTATTGCCCCTAAACTGCGCCTACAGAACGTTGCAAATTTCATTTGAACACGTTTTTTTATCTATAACGTGAGCAAACGTGGCACCCAACGCGCGGAAAACTTTCTCATGTCTAAATGTTTGTTTAATATGTGACAAATACGTTCTTTTGACATGTTAATAGCATCTGTTATCCCTGTCACTTTAATTCGGCGGTTGTGTAGCACCATCTGGTGAAATTTGGCGTTGTTTTCGTTGGTAGTTGCGGTTATTGGACGTCCCGAACGTTCATCGTCTCCCAAGCTCTTACGGCCTGATTTAAATTGAGCTGCCCAAAATTTGACTGTGGTAAATGATGGTGCAGAGTTACCATTACTTAACAAACCGAAGGCAGAACGTTTGGAAAAACGGGCACATTTGCAGAAAAAGAGAATCCTGGTTTACCATGACGACGTACTGTCTCACTCCACAACGGTTGCAATGGCAAAAATCCATGATTTACGGTTTGAACTGCTTGGCCATCCACTTTACTCATCAGATCTAGGCCAAAGCGACTTTTGTTTGTTCCCTCATCTGAAAATTGCGTCATGAAGACAGAGATTTTCGTCAAATGAAGAGGCAGTTACGTTCGTGAACAATTGTTTTGCAGAGAAGAACGCGGAGTACTATTTAGACGGGTTACAGAGATGGGAGCATCGCTGGGAGAAGTGTGTAGAGTTACAAGGAGACTATGTTGAAAAACGCCGAGTACTATTTGGACGGGTTACAGAGATGGGAGCATCGTTGGGAGAATTGTATAGAGTTACAAGGAGACTATGTTGAAAAACTCCGAGTACTATTTGGACGGGTTACAGAGATGGGAGCATCGCTGGGAGAAGTGTATAGAGTTACAAGGAGACTATGTTGAAAAACACCGAGTACTATTTGGACGGGATATAGAGATGGAAGCATCTCTGGGAGAAGTGTGTAGAGTTACAAGGAGACTATGTTGAAAAACGCCGAGTACTATTTGGACGGGTTACAGAGATGGGAGCATCGCTGGGAGAAGTGTGTAGAGTTACAAGGTGACTATCTTGAAAAACGTGAGTACTATTTGGACGGGTTACAGAGATGGGAACATCGCTGGGAGAAGTGTGTAGATTTACTGTGAGACTATGTTGAAAAACGTCGAGTACTATTTGGACGGGTTACAGAGATGGGAGCATCGCTGGGAGAAGTATGTAGAGTTACAAGGTGACTATTTTGAAAAAGGTTGAGTACTATTTGGACGGGTTACAGAGAATGGGGGCATCGCTGAGAGATGTGCGTAGAGTTACAAGGAGACTATGTTGAATAATTAAGAGATATTATGAAAAAAATCTCTTGCATCTTTATGAGGTTGGAAACTTTTCAGGCCACCTATGTAACTGTATACCCATACGAAAAGAAATCCTCCTAAGTCACAAAAAATGCGAAGCAATAAGTGTAAGGACAGAGAATTTCGTAGGTGCTATAATTACAGGGAAATCTTTCTTCGAACTTTGGACTGCAGTAATCTAAGCTTAATGAAAACATTGATTATGCATCTCGTGCTTTCAGTTACCCTAAGAGGTATGTGTGTCAGATGGAAGATTTTGTTATCGGATAAGTACAAAGTTTCCCTTGTGATTCATGTTTACACTACTACACAGGCCGTTACTTGGAGCAATTACTTTCCCTAATTGTACTTGATGGCATATTCAAAGTTCAATGAGTTAGGACTCATAATGAGTTATTTCTCAATATCTCTTTGAATAATTTATATTGAATAATTTATAAATTGAAATAATTTATAAATCCCGGCCATGACATTGAATTTTTCATGTTGACTCTATCAAAACCTTAGCCTATACGCGGCTAGTGTGAAGCAATGATTAATTTCCATCAATTGACTAAAATATGTAGATTCATATTAAGCAAAAGCCCAAAAATCCATATTTACATCCAAAATCAGTACTAAGTGTCCCTAAGTGACGATGCACTTAAAGCTTTGAGAAAGTCTTGATGAAATCGAATGGTAAATAATTCGGGTAATATTACATATATCTGACATTGAATGCTGCGTTTTTTGTTTGTTTATGTTTGATGAAAACGTCATTCTCCCACAAGAGGTCAGCATGGGCCGTCTGATAGTTGTTATCAAAAGCATAGTTAAGAAATTTAGTAGCATTATGTTTGGGATTTTTCAGCTACGTTATTGTCGGCGATATAATTTGTCAGAATAGAAGTTAAAAAAAAAGAACCTTAAATTTGTACTCTCATGACATTCTTTACTCATTATTGTACCAAATATTGTTATAAAAGATTTCATTTATTTTATTCCTGCGGACTTATTTTACGATTAGATATCTACCTATATTGCGTTTACGTACAGAGAGATTGAAATATTAAAGCAGCCAAATTAATAATCAAAGTGTTCTAATGTTTAGAATGTACTTTAATACAATTATATGTTCTTATAAACTTGGACTCTTTTATTCTATACCTGTTATATGTTTACGAGGTATTTTCAATAAAGAATGATCACAACTGTTTGACAACGAACCTTTACTCATCCTCATAATTTTGATGATCATTCTCAAAATAGCATCCCCTGAATGCGATGCACTTTCCCAGCGTTTCTGTCAGTCTTAAAAGACATGATGGAAAGCATTTTTGAGAGATCCTTCAAAATAGCCTCCGCAGCCTTCACCAGTGCTTCTGATGATGGATAATGCCTCCCACGAAGGCGTTTCTTCAAGTTAGGGAATAGAAAAAAGTCACATGGAGCTAAATCCGGACTATAGGGAGGGTGAGGGATGCACTTCATATTGATTTTTGCAAGATTTTCAGCAACAACATTGGCAATATGCAGCCGCGTATTATCGTGGTGAAGCATCAATCCTGCTTCATGGAAATGTGGTCTTTTGCGCCTGATATGGACTTGCAATATTTTCACAACATCCCTGTAGTATTGTCCAGTTACTGATGTGTGTGCAGGTACAATACGCTGATAAACCATTCCATGAATATCAAAGAATGAGATGACCATAACTTTACCAGCAGAAGCAACCACTTTTGCTTTTTGGGGGGTTGGTGATGAATGAGATTTCAACACTGAGCTTTGTTGTTTGCTCTCAGGATCAGAGTGATGTAGCCAAGTTTCATCAGCAGTGATTACGTTTGAAAGAAACTGCGGATCTTCCTCTAACATCAACTTTAACTGCATGCAAACCTGCATGCGAATATCCATTTGTTCGGAAATCGACGGTCGTGGATCCCATCGCGCACAAACACGTCTCATGTGTAATGTTTCTGTCACCAACGTATGGGTGGCACCCAATGAAATGTTCAGTATTTCAGAAAGTGATCTTAAGAGAAGTCGTCGATTCTCCCTCACAATGGCAGCAGCAGTGTTGATGTTTTCTTCCGTAAGAGCAGTAACTGGAGCACCGGTTCCACCTTCCTTTGAAATTGGTTGTCTCCCCTCAATAAACATTTTAAACCACCTTAGAGCTGTGCTGTAGGGAAGAACAGACTCCCCATAGGCCTCGTGTAACATTGTATATGCCTCAACTGAAGATTTGTTGATGCGAAAGCAGAATTTCAAAGCCGCATATTGCTTGTTCTTGCAGTGGTAGGCGATACTGAACATGTCTGAACTTGCCTGGATCTCACAGGCGGGAACCATGAGTACCAACAACGAAACTATTACGTCGTGTTTGTTTCACATTAAGCTAACAGAATATAATAAAGTTGAATTTTAGTGCGAAAAATTATGACCATAAAAACTATGATCGTTCTTTATTCAAGATGCCGCGTACTCGGAGGAAAAAAAAATTGAATATGAAGTTTGGCTGGAAATAGGAATTTTCATAGAGGTGTACATGTCTGTATGTGCATTTGTGTGCGCGTGTGCGCGCGCGTCTGTTTGTATGTGAGCAGTACAACCCATAAACGAAACATTCATTTATATATACAAATATTATAATTTCTAACATAAACCTTCACTTATCTTATAAGAAAATGATGAAAGTTTCCTTATTAATTGATTATTGATTTTTATTTAAAAAGTGGTTGAATTCAATAAATTTACATGAGGACCTAATAGTTGATTTTTTTGAAATTACTAATTTTTGTTAGGAACAACACTTTTTTACTTTAAATGTTGAATTATTTCAACAAACTTCTGGCTAAACCTTTTGTCGCTAATATTTTTATGAGTTTATTATTTTTGTTTGAAATGTAAGTCACTAAAGTATTCCTTTTAATTTTTAAAGTTAAGTAGAGATATGTTGATGATATTTGTGCTATTCTTCCCAATAAACATATAAATAATGCTTTAAAATTAATAAATTTACAAGATAGAGTTATAAACTTCACATTAGAGACTGAAGTTAATGGATTTATTCCTTTTCTAGATCTAAAGATAATAATAAATAATAATAAATTAAACTTAGTTACGTATTGGAAGTCTACCTATACCGATAATTACATAAAAAATAACAGTTTTAAACATTTTTCACATAAATTTGCTGTTTTTAATCGTTTGATTTTTAGATTAATAAAGATACCCCTAAATAAAGAGAAATTTAATAAAAAATATAAAGATATTATTAATACTGCTTTAATTAATTTCTTTAATAAAGACTTTATAAATTAAAATGGAAAAAATTAAATATAAAAACTGTTAATGATATTTCCACCCTTAAAACTAATATACGATTACAATTTAAAAAAATTACCTACCATCCTTCGGTTAATAAATATTTTCAGCACTTTTTTAGTGCTGGATATAACCTTAGTTCCTCAAAATAAGTGTAGTATTAAAAATTTACTACTTTTCTCTTTAAATAATAAGATTCCTAATATTAAAGAATCTGGTATTTATCAATTTAATTGTTTAGATTGTGATAAAGTTTATATTGGAAAAACAAAACGTAATTTGAAAACCAGAACGAAAGAACATTTTCGTAACATTAAGTATAAACAGACTGATAAATCTGCCGTAGCAGATCATTTTTGGTCATTTAACCATGAAATAAATCCAGAAGTTAAATTATTAAAACAATTAAATGATCCGACAGATTTAATGGTTTGGGAAAAAATATTTATTTAAACAAATAAACATCGCGTAATGAGTTTTGCAATACCGGCGGTCGATTTTGTTTTTAAGTTTATTTCATTTTCAGATTTTGGTAGTACTGGCAAAAACAGTAACCTCTAATGAGTGTGACCTTGACAACGAGGCTGTTTGAGGCTTGGGCTGATGATGTGAAGAATTTATTCACGAAATCGCGATCCTTATCAATTAATAAGAAAAGTGTCATCATTTCTTATAAGATACCTGAAGTTTTGAGTTACAAATTATTATATTTGGATATATTTGTTGCTTCACTGTCAATAGCTTCATATTTTACGTATTTATTTAGTTGTAGTTTGTAAACACTACAAGCGAATAGTTTGTACAAAAGTTGGAGAAGGTGACCCAAGTGCAAAACTTTTATCACTACCTCGGTTCTACTGAAACTGTTCTATATCTATACTCAAAATTTACTTACTTCTATGCGCTCAATAAAACAGTGTTTAAATAGCGATGAACCTTTCATTGATGTATCATTTAAATAGACGTATATAAATTAATACGGTAAAGAAGGTGTTGAAGAAGAGATATATAGGTGGTCTGAGAACTTTCGGACCCAATTAAGATACAAGACACTTCTTTAGATTTGTTTCTTTTTCTCTTTTTATCTTTCAACATAGTCTCCTTGTAACTCTACACACTTCTCCCAGCGATGCTCTCATCTCTGTAACACGTCCAAAGTGTACTCGGCGTTTTTCAACATAGTCTCCTTGTAACTATACACACTTCTCCCAACGATGCTCTCATCTCTGTAACCCGACAAACAGTACTCGGCGTTTTTCAACATAGTCTCCTTGTAAGTCTACACACTTCTACCAGCGATGCTCTCATCTCTGTAACACGTCCAAATTGTGCTCGGTGTTTTTCAACATAGTCTCCTTGTAACTATACACATTTCTCCCAGCGATGCTCTCATCTCTGTAACCCGACCAAACAGTACTCGGCGTTTTTCAACATGGTCTCCTTGTAACTCTACACACTTCTCCCAGCGATGCTCTCATCTCTGTAGCCCGACCAAACAGTACTCGGCGTTTTTCAACATGGTCTTCTTGTAACTCTACACACTTCTCCCAGCGATGCTCTCATCTCCGTAACACGTCCAAATTGTATTCGGCGTTTTTCAACATAGTCTCCTTGTAACTCTACACACTTCTCCCAGCGATGCTTCCATCTCTGTAACCCGTCCAAATAGTACTCGGCGTTTTTCAACATGGTCTCCTTGTAACTCTACACACTTCTCCCAGCGATGCTCTCATCTCTGTAACCCGACCAAACAGTACTCGGCGTTTTTCAACATGGTCTCCTTGTAACTCTACACACTTCTCCCAGCGATGCTCTCATCTCTGTAACCCGACCAAACAGTACTCGGCGTTTTTCAACATGGTCTTCTTGTAACTCTACACACTTCTCCCAGCGATGCTCTCATCTCCGTAACACGTCCAAATTGTATTCGGCGTTTTTCAACATAGTCTCCTTGTAACTCTACACACTTCTCCCAGCGATGCTCCCATCTCTGTAACACGTCCAAATTGTACTCGGCGTTTTTCAACATAGTCTCCTTATAACTCTACACACTTCTCCCAGCGATGCTACCATCTCTGTAACACGTCCAAATTGTACTCGGCGTTTTTCAACATAGTCTCCTTGTAACTCTACACACTTCTCCTAGCGATGTTCCCATCTCTGTAACACGTCCAAACTGTACTCGGCGTTTTTCAACATAGTCTCCTTGTAACTCTACATACTTCTCCCAGCGATGTTCCCATCTCTGTAACACATCCAAATTGTACTCGGTGTTTTTCAACATAGTCTCCTTATAACTCTACACACTTCTCCCAGCGATGCTCCCATGTCTGTAACACGTCCAAATAGTATTCGGCGTTTTTCAACATAGTCTCCTTGTAACTCTACAGACTTCTCCCAGCGATGCTTCCATCCCTGCAACCGTCGTAGTTGCAGCTTTTGGACGTCCCGAACGTTCATCGTCTCCCAAGCTCTTACGGCGACGTATAAATTCAGCTGCCCAAAATTTCACTGTGGTAAATAATAGTGCAGGGTCCCCATACACAAAATTCAAATCATCTTTGATTTGCGTAGGCGTGTTGCCTTTCAAAAACCAATATTTAATGACAATTCGACACACGATTTTGTCCATTTTCATAAAAAAACTCACATCAACTCATTCAAACGATTGTTACATAACCACTGAGCGTCCAAAATGACTGAAACTTAGGTGAGTAACTGTCAACAGATGAACAACAAAATTCACTATCTTTTATTTACGAGTATGTTCATGTGAGACAGAAATTCAGGACGTCTTTTCTTCATAATATATGCTCCATTAAAGGGTCCTTGTGTTAAAGCGAGACATAAACTAACAGAGAATGAAATTTAGTAATGTAAGCTACGAGAGAGTCCTTTGATATATGCTTTGTTAGAACAGCGGTTACTGCGTTGGACTGCTGATGACTGCATATGCTCTCAAGTCTGACATGCTCTGAATTGCGCAGAATATAATGCTGTTTGTTTAAGAACAAGTACTAAGGTTCAAGAGATACTGCGTGAAATGTCCACTTGGTAAGTGTGGGGCTAGCATTCGGAATGTTGCGGGTTTGTTTCCCGTCAAGCGCTGACTCTGACTTTGTGCTTTACATAGTTTTCTTTTATGGGTAAAATAATGCTGAAATGGTTATCATCTAACTCGA
>CM060949.1:35238414-35518414 GCA_030765055.1 Mantis religiosa | reverse complement strand
ACTCTCCTAAAGAAGCATTCGCAGCGGCCATACGGTCATGGCGTCGACGTTGTGAAAAATGTGTACGGATAGAGGGAGTTTACGTTGAGAAGTGACACTGGTGTCACATGGTTCTTGTGATTATTTTGTGAGAAAGAAGCTGCAAAGCTCAATACATACCACACGTAATTTCACCAGGAAATACGGCAGCACTTAACTAAAAATGACGTTCTCTGAATGGGACGTACGACAAATCGAGAATAATCGGACGCGTTTGTCAACTGTATTATTAATGCACAAAACAGACGAAGTAGAACCGGTACAACAACCACTGTGAACCTCGATGGATGCGAAAAGCGACTTTTCACTATTAGTACCTCGCCAAAGTTTGCACCCGCGTACATACAGGATGGTTTCACTCTCTGTACTACTTAACCGAGCAGAATGGCTCTGGCGGTAGCATCTGAAGTTCCATTTGGGAAGTCATGGGTTCACGTTTCGTGGCCTACTTTCCAGACCCAGATATTCGTGAGTTTCTCTGGGTCTCTAGGCGAATGTTAAGAAGGTCCAATACATACTTCAGATTTCCTCTCCTGGCTTTCCTCTCTGTTCTTCTTTCATTCCATCCTTTACCGCATTGTCGTTTAAGGATCGACCGATCTCGGGAGCTGCAAAGCGGAGAACTTTTTGAAGTTTGGATTCACAGTATGCTTCCCCTGGCAGGTTTATTAGTTCGAAATGGGTAAACTTAAGTAGAACTATTTCTGCACGACATTCAAATACCACGTCACAATCCATACAGCTCTATCTTCTAGAGAAATCGGAATGGTCACGGTGATGTACCGTATAACGTGTGCATATTACTTCAGGAAGATTTTCTGTCTTTTTCAGGACATGTACAAGAAGAAAAGTTCTATACTTTGCTTTATGTCTGTGATTACCAGAGCAGCTTCTTTAACTTTTACTTGCCTGTGTACTTCTCAAAACATTGGCAAATTGAATACTCAGGACGAATGTTGCTTCATAGGAGAGGAAATATCGAGTGAGTGAGTGTGTGGAGTTTAAGGGCCCGTCGACAACAAGGTCATTTGGGCCGGAAATATCGAATGGGATTGAAACAGCTGATACTGAAATACATATGTTAAAATGTATGAATCTTTTTTTTTTTTACATCTCTTTGAAACAGATACCTACATCCTAGAAAGATCACAAAAAATATGATAAATTTTACCATAAATATAATTCTAATATTCTTTGAAAAAAAGTGCTCTTGGAGAAGTCCATTCTACTGGATTCCATAATAACCCTTATCTTATTCAAAATTCAGTATTTGAAAATCAGCTCCTTTAAGAGGCCGCGCAAAGTGCAGTGCCCTTAAGCAAAATCACAAATTTCTCGCAAATGTGCAATCAATTCGTCTAAGGTGGGCGCTCTCCCTTTTGGAGGGAATCTATAAATTTCTCGGCGAATTGAATCGCATGTGAAATTATCTACTTTAGAGAAACGTTTCCTTTTGTTTTCACACTTGATCGACGTCTTTGGTATTCCTTTCGTCACAATATTTCCTCCTGTATTTCTTTGAATACCCAGAATTTATCATCAGGTTCACTGCAGAACCCCTTACCAAGATTATTTGTCAGAAAATATTTATATGTGTTCAAAACAAGCGCTTGAATTTGCTTAGAAACAGTTCCCGTTATAACATTGTTTTTTGAGGCTTTTCCAGTAACATAACTCGGCCCAACAACACTTTCCAATTTATTCACACTATTGTCGTCACTTTGATTATTTTCGCTTGTCTGAAAGTTATAATTTTGATGTTCCTTCTCAAAATAGTCTCCCCTGAATGCGATACACCTGTCCCAGCGTTTCTACCAGTCTTCACAGACATGCTGGGAAACATTTTTTTAAAGATCCTTCAAAATCGCCTGCGCAGCCTTCACCACTGCTTCTGATGATGCATAATGCCTCCCACGAAGGCGTTTCTTCAAGTTAGGGAATAGAAAAAGTCACATGGGGCTAAATCTGGAGTATAGGGAGTGTGAGGAATGCACTTCACGTTGAGTTTTGCAAGATATTCAGCAACAACATTGGCAATATGCGGCCGCGCATTATCTGGTCCAACATCCAGCCTGCTTCACGTAAATGTGGTCTTTTGCGCCTGATATGTACTTGCAATGTTTTCAGGACATCCCTGTAGTATTGTCCAGTTACTAATGTGTGTGCAGGTACAACATGCTGATAATGCATTCCATAAATATCAAAGAATGAGGTAGCCATAGCTTTCCCACAGAAGCAACCACTTTTACTTTTTTGGGGGTTGGTGATGAAGGAGATTTCCACTCTGAGCTTTGTTGTTTGCTCTCAGGATCAAAGTGATGTAGCCAGGTTTTATCAGCAGTGATTAAGTTTGAAAGAAACTCCGGATCTTCCTCTAACATCAACTTTAACTGCATGCAGACCTGCATGCGAATGTCCTTTTGTTCGGGAATCAACAGTCTTGGAGCCCACGTCTCATGTGTAATGTTTCTATCACCAACGTGTGAGTGGCACACAATGATCAGAAAATGATCTTAAGGTAATTCGTCGATCCTCTCTCACAATGGAAACAGCAGTGTTGATGTTTTCTTCCGTAAGAGCAGTAACTGGAGCACTGGGTCCACCTTTCTTTGAAATTTATTGTCTCTCCTCTTTAAAACATTTTAAACCACCTTCGACCTGTGCTGTAGGGAAGAAAAGACACTCCATAGACCTCCTGTAACATTGTATAGGCCTTAACTGAAGATTTGTTGAGACGGAAGCAGAATTTCAAAGCCGCATATTGTTCCTCGCGTGGTACCCCATTGCAGCGGTAGGTGATACTGAACATGTCTGAACTTACCTGGTTCTCACTGGCAGGAACCAGGAGTACCAAAAATGAAACTACTACGGTGTGTTTGTTTCTAATTAAGCTAACAGAATATAATAATATTGGATTTTAGTGTCAAAAATTATGATCGTTCTTTATTGAACAGCCCTCGTATATTGAACCTCTCTAATAACAATAAAATTAATAGACCAGAAAAAAGTGTTGTGGTATTTGAAGACAGAAAAAATTAAACATGCTAGAAGAAAAATTAAGATATGATACGTAACACATTACATGTGATATGTGATGGTGAACACATATCATACTTTGCTATTCCTGGCATTTGCTTAAAATGTACAAAAACCTACTTGTGATAAGGAGTGCTACCTGGGCGTCTTTCGTATTGAATAATCTCAGCTACTTTCTATGCAAGGATTAAATAGGATGTGACGTGTGATTCATATTGTGTGTAATGGCATTGAGAATAAACTGTAGGCTTTCCAGGCAACATGTGGTACAGTAATTAGACCTCTGAAAACCAGTGCAAGAAGTGATACCAAATAAAATAATAAGGTTATGTTAGCACCAGCAGTTCATGTGGATCTGAAGGTTGAATCCTGAGTAATCGAGAACAAAGCAGAGCATAAGTATCACAAATGAGAAGCTGGAAGGCTGTACTAATCGCACAACGTCAATAAAGTATCAGTATCATGTTACAGTGACGATTGGAGGTGAAGGATGCAATGAAAGTTTTAATTACATAGGTAAATAGGTTAATTATATGTATATGCTAACGTATAGCAAAAGTTACATCATTGCTACAAGGCTTTAATTCCAATTGTATGTCCTCCAACGTTATGTCATATCTAGGGAGATGATTTATAGGCACTAAAAATGTGTGAAATAGGCAGGCTAAAGGGCACTAAAATGGGCAAAATAGGCACTTAAATAGCCACTAAAGCTTTGCTAAGTAGACACTTATAAATACACAATTTTAGTAAAATTGCTCTTAAAATGCACTATAAAATTCAATCATTGCAACATATACTGCAACAAATTCGCTAAACACATACTATTTTGCGGTTCCCTAGACGAAATAGTTCTACATTTATTCCAAATTTCAAACATGGCTGCACAGCAAGTTAAAATAACAGATATTGTCGTATACACATATATCCACTTCACCAAGTAAGAACCATAACGTACAGAAAGGTGTGAAGTAATTAACTACGTCAAAAAGCAAAAACATGATTTTTTGTGGGGGGGGGGGGTTAGGTGTCAAAATTGAAATATCTGAAGTTTTTGTTAGATTTGTTTCAAATTTATAACAGTTATTTTTGTGACTGATCAAGAATGAAACACGAGGCATGTTTTATAAGTCAGTACCGTTTGGCGATTCCGCCGCCGCAGCGCTACGGTCGGCGTTCCGCGCAAGCGCGCTGGTTACCTACGTCTCTTGTCTACGCAATGACGCCATTACAGTCTGATTCTTCATTGTATACGTTGGTTACTGAGTGTTTAAGATGCCTCCGACAATCGTGAGTCCCGCCGAATGTGAAGTACGGGCTGTTATACGATTTCTTAGTGCTAAAAGCGTAAAACCGAGCGACTTTCGTCTGAGATCTGTGAAGTTTACGGACAAAACATTATGAGTGATGGAATGCTTAGGAAATGGTTGACAGCATTTAAAGATGGCCGCACACATATGCATGATGAAGAACGGAGTGGGCGTTCTTCGGACGTTACTGAAGATTTAGTGCAGAAAGTGGACGAAAAAATGAGAGAAAACAGACGCTTTACAATTTCATCATTGTGCGACTATTTTCCTCAATATTCTCGTAGTGTTTTGTATCGCATTGTGACCGAGAACTTGAAGTATCGGAAATTGTGTTCACGTTGGTTTCCGATAATATTGACGGATTTGCACAAAACCCAACGTTTAGGCAGTGCATTGACTTTCCTTGAGGGGTACCACAATGAAGGTGAAGATTTTTTAGACCAAATTGTTACTGGTGAGGAAACATGGGTGGCCTACGTCACACCAGAATCGAAACAACAATCCATGGAATGGCGACATTCATCATCACCCACAAAAGTGAAGTTTAACCAAACAATTTCTGCCCGGAAAATCATGTGCACAGTTTTTTGGGACAGAAAAGGAGTATTGCTAGTGGAGTTTCTGCCGCGTAATGAGACAATCAATGCAGCGTCTTATTGTAAAATATTGAACAATCTGCGCCGTGCAATCCAGAAGAAAAAGACGTCGCAAGTTGAGTAAGGGTATCGTTTTGCTGCATAACAATGCCCGTCCACATGTGGCTAAACGGACCAAAGATTTCATCAAATCTTTTCAATGGGAAACTCTAGATCATCCTCCATACAGCCCTGATCTGGCGCCCAGCGACTACCATTTGTTCCTGCACTTGAAGAAACATCTGGGCGGTCAGCGTCTTCAAGACGATAAAGAAGTCAAAACAGTTGTGATACAGTGGTTAACACGTCAGGCGGCAGAATTTTATGCGGAGGATATTAAAAAACTGGTGCCGCGTTATGACAAGTGCCTCAATATTCACGGAAATTATGTAGAAAAGTAGATTAAGGTACAGGCTCTTATGTAAAAATAAAATTATTGCGATATCTATGCACGTCTTTTTTTAATTCCAAAACTGTAGTGGCTTAAAAACATACCTCATAATACCAAGTTACAGCTTTCTATTTACAATAGTGTCTGAGGAATATACAGTTTATATCTAAATTACAGGCGATTTTCAAAATGTCCCACATATTGTAATTTTAAAAATTTACGCTTGGGGTGTAAGTTTATGCAGCCATTTTAACGTATTAATGACCTGTACCTACGGAAATATTTGTCTTCGCGATATCAACGAAGGGAAAAATTAATCACACCTATTTAAAAGTTTTTATTTTCCTAAGCGTTTTCAGTAAGAAGTAAGCATTACAATTATTTTCAATACAAATAACAAAAGCACGACAAATGTAAATGGGTACACTTAACATGCAGTTGCCCTTATAAGCATGTTTAGAATTTCGTACACATTAATAGAAAACTGCATCGTGTGGAACATTTTGAAGTCCGAAAAATGTAGAAAATATGGAATCTGAGATATCTGAGGTAAAAATTACGTAATGGCAGTTACGATACAGGTGTCGTGTTATTTAAATAGTCATGTGACGTTTGCTGTAGTGCCGCTAGAAAAAACAAACTTTATATTTTTGAAGTATGTCTATATTAATTTTAAGACAAAAAAAGTAAGTTTGGGATTGTTGTAAGTTTTGAGCCAATTTGCACAGATGTGTCTCCTTAATAGAAACTATTGTTGGAAAAATAAGAAATTCAAAAGTTCATCACAACAATCTTAATATCACTTAAAATGATGTCACTATGTGTGAGAAGGATACAATCACCGAACAAAAATTAATTAAAAGCTAAAGCTACAGAATCTTAGTTTTTGTAATAAAAACCCTAGATGCCCCACTGTCGACTAAGAACAAATAATAAAGCACAGCATTTTAGCAAGCGTTTCCCGTTCATTCAAACAGAATTAGAGTAATTACGGCATCGTGAAAAGAATTCTCGTACCTACTTTTATAAAGGCATTTCTGTAAAATTTTACACAAACCATTAAGTTTTATTGGTCTGCAGATTCATTTTCAATGTTGGAAATAACACCGGAAGTATTCAACCAATCGATTTCATGATTCCTTGAGATACATGTAGGAAAACGTAAGCATGAGAAAATCTCATATTTTTGATATATATAATGTTAGTCTTTGAGCCTAGCTAATTAAGCTCTGGCCTTATAAGTTTAAGTTCTAACCTCAACAGACTCCCAGAGTTGTGGTTTTAAGATTGGGTAAAACAACAGCTTCGTGTCAGTAGATTTACAAACACACATGTAAAAGAAATCTTACGGGAGTAACTTCCTGCTTACCAGCGGTACTGATTGGGATGTGATATGATTGTTAACATTTGACACCATCAATAATTTAATTAATAATCCCTCCCCCAAGTACTACTATTAGCTCAAGAAGTAAGCTCTTACACCAGCATAACAATATGCTACTGCTTGAAACTGCCAAAAGATAACACCCGTAACAAAATTGTGGAATCCAGCACACTAAGTTTCAAATAAATAATATTCTAATCAAGATGAAATGCATTAGATGGGCTTGTTTAACGATTCAGACATGTTCTAAGCTAAATCTCAATGTAAAGTCGTATCATGTGATGAAAAAAGTTTTCACGTTAGGAAAATTTGTGCTTTATTTTGGAAAACCGAAAACATACAGTTTCTCTTCTTTCGGCTCACCTCAACATAATTTGTGTTGAAGCTGATATTATATATATATATGGACATATTAAGTAAACATGGCCATCTGTAATTCAACGTAAGTTAATAACCAAGCAGGCCATATAGATGATGCAACAAATGCTTAGGTTTATTGAAATCCTAAATTGTGACCTAGGAGCAATCAGAATGAAGTATTACGGTAACTTAGCAATCAAAACAAAAAGGACCAATGATTTTATTCTTAAATTTTTTCTTCTGGTTTGAACTCTCGAAGAGGGTAGACGTGTTTTCGGTAAAAGACTTCTTGAAACTAATAGAAGTTATTGGATGTAATCATTTATGAACGTTTAGTAAACATCGAATACGCGAAGCTATGATAAATAATTTAAGTAAAAAAACCGTTGCATCATTTATGAATAAAAGGAGAAAATTAAAATATAGTAAAGGGCTATATACATCAGTGGAAAAAGTCGCATATAAAGAAGAAAATGATGTCGAAAAGTATAATTCCAAGTAAAGTAAAACGGTATTAATTATTTTATTCCATAGTTGCCCAAAAGTGAAATCCTTTTATATCGATACCACTCCTGAGAAGTTTCACATCTCATCGCTCGCCGCAGCTGCCGGAGAGAGGATACATAGAAATCTTCGAAAACATCATCTTCACGGTTTTTAGACGAAAGGTTCCTCGCTTCTACATCAAGGTAAGGTTTGGCTTCTACAAGCATCGCCACACCGAGGAAACGCGAAACTTTTGCGCGTGTGGGGCGTAGACTTCATGAAGAGACGAATCCAACTTCAGATATGTCACCGCATCGTGTGATATAAATCCAACCCACAAGGAGGGGAACCGCTCCAGTGTTCGGCATGTTGCTACAGGAGCTGATTTTTACAAGGTTTTTGAAACTAGGATAATATAAAATTAATATAAACATGAATGTTTAAAGTCACGTGTTTCACACGAGGCTGACGAGAAATTACTTTCCCATCTGTGCTGAACGATGGATCACCATTTATCCACTGTTTAAGAAGTACACTTCTGTTGCTTCTCTCTTTTCGCATATTTGCGTAGGAAACTGATCTATGTGTGTATTTGAAACACTGCTTACAGAATGAGCTTTCCATTCCCCACATAAAGAGTGGCCATTTGTCAATCCATTCAAATATTTAGCTGGTCTTTGCTACTCGTCCTTGAGCGAATTCTAAGATTTTCCCTGACGTCATTAGCGCATTGTGACACGTCTGTAAAGCAGATACCTACCTCACTAAACCCCTTTTTGTATATCCAATGTGCAGCAGTAAGAGATTTCTCTTCCCCGGAAACTTCACGTTGAAACCACTAAATATAAAAGCTGTTGTCACAAATTACTGCAGAAGAAATTGGCTAAAAAGGCAGTTCTAGGTGCTAATAAGCAGAATAGACACAAATGTATGAAATAGGCATTTATAGGCATTATAAAACTAAGAAATTGGGCTAATAATTGTAGGAAACGTGCTTATAACTTAAAAGCCTACGTTTGTGAACAAAGGAATAAAATAGACAAATAGGGAAAAATTCTTCCCCTAGTCATATCACACAATGAATGAAATGGGTGAAATGATGCTCAAATGAGCCCAGGATCCTCAGAGTTTAGAGCTACTAGACATTTATCTTTCAAGGTAAGGGAAAGTCATAGACAAAACCTTATCCAAATAACTCAGCCTAACTGATATTCGAACTCGGGATCTTGTGAACACGAGGCAGTCACGCTACTATCTATGCTATTGAAGCGGGCACGGAGTTATCAAAGAGTTTAGGAGTATTTAATTTCAGATATATACTGAGAAGCACTCTCAGGCAGTTCGCTTTATTTAAACCACCCTTGGGCTACAAGCATGAAGTTTTAACATTTAGCGTTCCTAATTCCTGAAGGGCAACGTAGTCTCCTGCTTTCCATAAACAACTCTTTGAATGCAATATTCCGATACAAACATGCAACATATAAGCAGCTTAAAATTAGTGAGATAGAATGCGAGAGGGAGTATTAAAGGCCCTCCTAAGGGATTTCTCGAACCCTTGTAAAGCCTCTCAGAAATACGTACGTCCACAATTAAAAATCAAGAGCTGCTACAACACTTCAGGCTTTCCGATGGGCTTTGATAGCAATTTCCGTTATTATTTTTCATCGTAATAATATTTTCAAAGCTTTTTCAGTGGGATGAGGATATTTTAACAAATATTTAGCCTTATTAATGTTAAACCACTCTGTGCTACATAACAAAATTTAGCGACAAGATACATCATACCCATTCCTGTAAAATAACACTGGGCAACAATGAAAATGTTTCGATCTTAAAAATAGTGAATTTACATGTATTTCCATCTGCTGAATTCAGAAATCACTATAAAAATGATAGATTAACTCTTGTTTTGAAGATAAAGTGACATTTCATATTTTAGAATGAATATTTTAAATTTGGGGGATATTTTCGGAATTGGCACACCTGTCAAATAACAAAACACAATCAGAGAGCAATTTTTGAAATTAAGTGATGCATAAGTTAAGGAAGGCACTTTTGTCGGACCACAAATAAGAGAACTTGTAAAGGGTCCTGCATTTGACCAAATTTTGGAGGGGAAAGAAAAGGAAGCTTGGGAAGCCTTCAAGGGTGTTGTTCATGGATTTTTAGGCAACAAAAGAGATGACAACTACAAGTATTTGGTGACAGTGCTCATGCAAAAATACCGTAACCTTGGATGCAACGTGTCCCTTAAGATCCATTTTCTCCACTCCCACCTAGACTTTTTCCCTCCTAGCTGTGGAGCTGTTAGTGATGAACATGGGGAGAGATTCCATCAGGACATTTCTGTTATGGAAGAAAGATATCAGGGCCGTTAGAATGAAGTAATGCTTGCGGATTACTGTTGGTGTTTGTATAGGAATTCTGAGGAACTGCCCGCCTCGGTAGCGTGGATGGTAGTTTGTCTGCCTCACGTTCAAGAGGTCCCGAGTTCGAAACTCGGTCAGGGAGAGTTACCTGGATAAGGTTTTTCTGGGGTTTTCCCTTATCCTAAAAGACGAATGTCGGGAAATTCTAAGCTCTATGGACCCCGGGCTCATTTGAACATCATTTCACCCATTTCATTCATCGTCCGATATGACTTAACGTTGGAGGAAGTAAATTGCAAAAAAAGTGCCGTCTCACACCTCAGCGGTTGCAATGGCGAAAATACGCGAATTTCGGTTGAACTGCTTGCGAAATCGACTTACTCTCCAGATCTAGCCCCCAAGCGACTTCCTTTTGTTCCCTGATCTGAAAATTGCGCTCGGAGGACAGAGATTTTCATGAAATGACCAGGTAATCACCTTCATGACCAATTATTTTATTGAGAAAAACCCGAGTACCATTTGGACGGGTTACAGAGATGAGAGCATCGCTGGGAGAAGTGTGTAGAGTTACAAGGAGACTATGTTGAAAAAGAAATTAAAAACAATTCTGAATAAATGTCTTGTACCTTTATTAGGTCGGAAACTTTTCAGACTACCTGTGTAAGGTATTGGACTATCACTTGTAAACGAGGGCTTGAGGATATCCGTTCATTTTGCTTTACCGGAAAGGAATAACGAATAAAGCCTGAGATATGTGTAAGAATTTAGAAATTCAATTCAGTAACAAAGAAAAAGTTTAACACAAGATATAAGAGTATAAATAGTGTGCTTTTAAGTTTTCTTTCTGCAGGAAGACGTTGCCTAGTTCTTGCAAAAGCCGTTCAATAAAGTGCATCTCAGTGGTTATTATCAGAAAGTTCAATATGTACTTTTCATTTGTCATTAACATAAATTAAGCATGTCATTTGTTTTGGAGCAATAAGATGAATCGTAGGGTCCAAAGAGCATTTGGTATTGCCGTATGAAGTAGTTACTAATTATGGACAGAAAACCAATGCCTTAACAGCGATTTGACGTAGCTATTAACATTTTATGTGTTAGAAATGATTTGTGTGCTGAGAGTATGGTAAAAAGGACAAAGAATCAGAGAATCAGATGCACGCTTTGTCTTAATGTAAAGCATTACATATATTTTCTACGTAAATATATTTGTACTACTCTCGTCGATTCTCTAGGATATGCATATTGCCTTAAAAAGTTTGGGGAAACAGAGAACACGCTGTACATGTTTTTTGCAACTTTTTTCTTAGGTCATTTGCATAGTACAAACAGTCTTTATTTCAAATTTCAGTAAAACACTGACATTAAGATACTTCTACAACGGAAGATGATGCTGATTCCATCTATGAAAATACATGCATAACTTAAAAAAATGAACCTCATTTCCGTTTCCCTAAAATTCTTGGAACGCTCTATCTTATCAGTACGTTCTCAAGCAACAGTGTTATTTTCTGAGCAAATTCTTGTATAGACGCTGAAGATGAGCAAGATGGACATACAACTGAAGAAAAACTTGGAGATTTCCTCTCTTTATGGAAAGAAATTGCTGCCTGAAACTGATTCATAAAGTTCACTAAACATTTGCTATGGACACACAAATTATTTAGGAGGGTTGCATTTTTCGCATGACATTGCCTAAAATTTAACATTTTTATCACTTTGTATGTTTGTTGAGGAGGTATCGCGTTTCACTTAAAAAGAAGTACTATGCAAAATCTATGAAAATCTATATTTTGGAAAAAGCTTGATCTGAAAAAAAAAACCACATTTCTTCATGTATTTTTTATGATCGTGTCACTCTATCTGCGAAGAATATACCTAAATAAACTGAATCATTCATTCAGATTACTTTCTCCAATTGCTCATGCATAAACAATTCTTAAAACGTCTATTATTCGATTTATTTCATGTCAATGCAGATCAGCGTTTGTAGAAGTGGTTTGTTTTTTTACATGGAATCCTCCAGAAACACCAGTCAAATATTTAGGCGCAATGCTTCACACTAAATTAGCCTGGAATTCTCATATATCTTACATTTCCACAAAAGCCATTTCTACAATTAAAAATCTGTATCCATTGCTATAGAGGAAATCAAGCTTGGTCTGGAGTGCTCAATATTGACCTACAAGTCTCTTATACGCCCCATAATCTCTTACGATGCTCCTGTATGGGGTGCAGCCAGAAAAAACCCATACTCATCGACTTCAGGTTATACAAAACAAATTTCTCCGCAGTATTACAAAGGCTCCATGGTTCATTAGAAATGATCAACTCCATTCTTTCCATACATCTGTACTTCAAATTGATATCAAAGACATTCTTCGTTAGATTATCCGAAGTACCAGGCGCTGTAACCTATGGCATTGGACGACCAAGCTTCGAAAGAACCAGTTTGAAAAGAAAACTGCCTCAAGACATCCTACTCACTGATTCAGAAGATAGCGACTTTTCTCACTAATTCAAAGTATATTCTCTATTTTTGTCATAACACCACTGATCATAATCTAGCCTGGCATATCTAACCTCACTTTTCATTTGTTATCCATCTTATTTAATGTTATTGTGTGTGTTAGTTATCCTGTTATATACCTTGTCTTTTATTTTCTTTCATTTAAATGCGTTCTTAATTGTTTTCTGTTTGTTTATATTATAAATTTATCAGCTATTGTATATGTTAGAAGCCAGTTCCTCAGTTGTTAATTTGTATGCAATACTTATGTAATTTATCAATGGCTTGTGTGGCAATACTGCTGATCAGTCAAATAATTAATTTAAAAAAGTGGTTTTCATATTTCCTTATAGGTGCAATGGGAATAGTAGAATATAGTAGGCTTAAACTGTAGTCAAATGTTTTGACATCTGGCCTTTGACATTCCATTATCTTTGGAGAGGATGTAAAAAGCAAACAATGACTTCCTAATTTGGAAAAGGATTATTATTTGTAAATTCAAACCAACAACAAGGAATATCTCTAAACGATTTACCTTCACCAAAAAAATATTTCATATAAAATGTGTGCTTTAACAAGATCTACATTTTTGGCGTAGAAAATTTGTCAGGATATGCATTTCAATTCTCATAATGTCTTAAACAATTATATTTTATTTCAAAAAGTTATACCAATTTTTGAAAAATGAACTAAAAATTTTGATTTTTTTGTAGTAATACAAGGTGCGTTCAAGTTATAACACCTCCTATTTTTTTCAGGACTCGGACCAGATGGCAACTTTTTTTTTTTTTAAATACACGTAAACTCTTTCTGAATAAGTGACAGAAATGGCAGCACTATACAGTGCATAGAACTTTAGTGACAGTGACGAGAGTTAGGGCTTCTGGCGACGTTTTCATTTCAAAAACAGCGTGTAATCATTCCTTTTCTCCATTTTCGTGGTGTGACACTTATTGAAATTCATCGCCAGTTGAGTGAGGCATGTGGTGATGGTACCATGGATGTGTCTAATGTGCGTTCCTGGGTGCGACAGTTCAATGAAGGCAGAACTTCGTGTGACAACAAACCAAGACAGTCACGGCCTCACACCAGCCGGTCTGACGACATGATCTATCGAGTGGAGAACGTTGTTTTAGAGGATCACCGATTGAGCATTTTCAGATCTTCATGCAAGATTGTGTGCATAGATCTCACGGAAATACCAATGTTGGAGGCAATGTCTGCAACTGTCTTGGTTTGTTGTCACACGGTGTTCTGCATTCATTGAAATATCGCACCCAGGAATGTACTTTAGACACATCCATGGTACCATCACCACATGCCTCACTCAGCTGGCGATGAACTTCAATATGTGTCATAACACAAAAATGGAGAAAACGAATGATTACACGCTGTTCTTGCCATTTCAAGTATCAAAAACAGTCCCAGCCCTCGTCGCTGCCACTAGAGTTCTGTGCACTGTACAGTGCTGCCATCTCTGTCACGAATTCACAAGGAATCCATGTGCATTTCAGAAAAACCAGAAGTTCCTATCTGGTCCCAGTCCTGCAAAATAAAGGAAGTGTTATAACCTGAACGCATCTCATATTATAGGCGGCAGAATTTTCATGAAAATCTTGTGGTATCCTTGGAAGATACCAAACTTAAACACCAAGTTTGATAATACATTGACTTATTGTTTTTGAGTATTTATTATTAATGTTACATTGATTATCTCCTAATTTTTTAACCTTAAAAATATTTTATATTAATTTGGGTACGCTGTTCACAGATATACAGGCAAGAAAGTCACACACACACACACACACACACACACACACACACACACACACACACACACACACACACACACACACACACACACACACACACACACACACACAAATATTTTTCCAAAAATACTTTTTTTCGTATAATGTCAGTGAAGTGTGGGTACTATAGGAAGTGCAGATGTTCCCATTACATACATTGATGCATAGGTTTTTAGTATTGCCTTAATTGAATGCCTGATTTTCTTATCCTCTTACAGTAATACGTTACTCTAACGAGGTTTAAGGAAGCAATTAAATTATGGCGTATAAGTATTCCGGATTCTGATTCTTCATAATTTCAATAACGCTACAAAGAACTAAATGTTAACATCGTCTGTATGGACTTAATTTCTCGGAGGCTGTACGAGGGCACACATTTCTCTCACTGATTCCGCTATACAAAAAGTTATCCCAATATCAACACGTATTATTTATTTGTTTTTCAGAATAATATATATATATTAAAGTAAACATGTATTTATTCCTTTAAGGGAAATAGCATCGCTTACATCGCTTATTTCACGTCCGCAGCAACTGCTAGAAGCAATGTCGCTAAATGAAATGGAGCAGAAGGACCATTACCACTTTCCTCAGAGCTGCAGAGAGAGAAATACAATGCTTTGCGTTTGGCATTAAACAACAGAGCTGTTTGTGTGGCCTCGCAGCCTCTTGCTGAAAGTGATTTAACACTTTATACCGACGCTTTGTAGGTCAAAAACATGAACATCCAATGTTTAAGCGAAACAAAGACAAGCGTTAAGCGTTTTCGTTGCGCAGCTGTTTCCTGACCCAAGCTTCGAGAAAAGCAAGGTTTGTCTTGCCTTGGGAAGTCTGAGAATAAACCTTGATATGTCAAAAACGTCTCTGTAAAAATTGGCTTTGCTTAGGCAATGTTAGCAAATGAATGATTAAAAACAACAAATTAAGCTGTGAGTATTTGAATCTGTATAGAAAGGGCTGTATGTGTGTTTCGTAACCAAATTTACTTGTCCACTATTAAAAGCGACAGAGAATTAAAATGCTGTTAATAGAGTCTGGTGTATTTGAATCTTTATGGAAGGTGTCCGAAAATAAGTTGGACAAACTTTTGAAGCTGATAGATAAAATGATTTTAAACACATTTTGTTCAGGAATGCTTTTTTGCTGCGGTGCTTCGTTTGAGTTAATGTGAAAGCTAATTTTGGAACGCACACCCACTCTGATTAACACAAAGAGTGCATCGGCGTGCCACATTCTGCTTTACTCTTGGAAACACACCAGCCATTTCTCTGATTTCGCTAGCTGCGCAGGTTATTTGTGCCACATGCTCCTCTTCAGATTCAACAGGTGTTCCACGCAGTAGTCTTCATGTACCCTCAAACCGGACAAAACCACGCCATACTTTGCACAAAGCGTCACACCACCGCAGACTGCTTCAACTTCAGCTTCCGAGGTCGAAGGATAAAGTGGACTAACTCTGTCAAACACCTGGGAGTTAATCTGGACAGAGGTTTAACTTTCCGCCACCACATCAGGGACCTCTCGGCAAAGGTGCAGGGAGCAATTGCTTCCTGTATCCTATGCTGGGGTCGGGTTCAATGCCGGTTGGCACCTTTTCCGAGCGCTGGCTGGTAATCCCATTGAGGCTGTATGCCTACCAGATCTGGAGCGTGGCCGCAGACAGCTGGCTGGCATTCAACGTGCACAGAATGGAGGACTACGGTCTGTATCTTCTGTGGGTCGCTCTTTTCCTACCAGGTTGCTTCACGAAGCTCGGGTCTTCCATAAGTGGAGGATGAAATTAGGCGTTCAGCATCAAAATTTTACGCTACCTTACCAATTATAAAAGTGCCCTTGTTAGAGCACTGGGAGATAATGGCCCGATTAGACGCCGATTTAGGCTGTTCCGGGTGCCCCCGCATGGCTTTTGGGGACCCGAGATAACCCAGGAGCTAAGGACAGCAGCTAAAGCTGAGTTTCACATAATTTTCTAAGCTGGTTGGCATCTAAATTTTCAAACTAAATCAAATTTAAAAATAGAACACCAGGCTGCATAAGGTTTTGCATCCATTCCTACAACCCGAGGAATATAAAACTATGTAACTTCGTAACCCATCCGACAATATCCTGAAAAAAAAACCCTACGTGCGGTAAAACCCTTAAAGGGTGGGCACGCAGCAAAAACCTTCTGGCTTTATACAGCCAACCAATACCTCGGTCGATCGGTCGGTCGGTCGGTCGGTCGGTCGGTTGGTCGGTAGATCATTACCCCCAAAGGAGATGGGTTCCCTCTGCTTATCCAGTGATTGCTAAATGTAGCCGTAGGATGACGATGTATTTCAGCACCAAAGTGAGCTGGTGCCCCCGTCATGTTGAAACCATAAGTTTTGTTGATATGAAGGGGAACTGTTTCCATTATATCAGGCGAAATTTGTTGCAGTATTAATAAACAATTGTAAGCCTTGAGTCGGGCCGACAAAATGTATGGTCATATTTAGAGGTTTTCCTTATTACCTGCCCACACCTTAATACCAATTCTCAGTTGATGTAAGCTCTGAAATGTAGCATGGGGATTTTCGAAGGCCCAAACATGTGAATATCAAAAGCTAAATAAATGCTCAAGTGTGAAAATCGCTTCATCGAGACATATGACATGTGATGGAAACACTACGTTGTTTTCAAATCTATCCAGATATCACTAACAAAATGGCTTTTTCTGAGGACACTCTTCAGGACTTTTCAGGGTCAAAGGGGTGCACAAAGATTTCCTGAAGATTTCTTCCCACAGTGCTATGGCAATTGTGAGCGATGGTGCTGCAGGATTGTTCTCAGTGCACCACAATATACTGTCACCGAATGCACTGTTTCGTTAGAGCTGCGACAAGCCAGTGCTGGTCACGCGTGGGCAGGAAAGAAAGAGACAGATAGTTGCGCGCGCTGGAGCTTGCCGAGAGAGAGAGAGAAAGAAACAGAGGGAGAAAGAGACAGAGAGATGTCTGGATATTTCTTCTTTCCCTTGTCGCCACGAAAGGCCTTGAAAGTCGGCGGCTTTCTAGAACAATGATTGGAGGTATAAAAGTCCGCAAGTGTTAAGAGTTGCTAGTCAGTGGCGAGTTAGTTGATGACTGTGTTGCAGCTGTGCAGTGTGAGAGTGGTGTGAGGTTTGCCCGGCTCGGTAGCGTAGATGATAGCGTGTGTGCCTCACGTTCAAGAGGTCGCGAGTTCGAATCTCGGTTAGGGTGAGCTACATGGATAAGGTTTTTTTACGGGTTTTCCCTTATACTGAAATACGAATGTCGGGTAGCTCTAAGCTCCATGGACCCCAGACTCATTTGAGCATCATTTCATCCTATATGACTTAACGTTGGAGGACTTAAATTAAAATAAAAGTGGTGGGGGGGTTATTGAACTGTAGCAAATTCTTTTGTTTATTGACGTGCAGCGGGACCAAAGAGACGACCTTAAACATTGCGTTTGCGTATGTTACGTCATTTTGCTGCTGTAAGGGTGAACAAAGTTATTGTTTACTGCCATAAAGAGCATTATACATTTCTGCAAACAAGACTTTTAAGTCTACGAACCCACAAAGTCACAATATATTCCTCGTTATTAGGAGTTCATAAAGAATGTGGCCGCTCCTCAATCCAAGGAGCACTGGCTGGTGTTTTAGCTTCTTCTTCTTCTTCTTCTTCTTCTTCTTCTTCTTCTTCTTCTTCTTCTTCTTCTTCTTCTTCTTCTTCTTCTTCTTCTTCTTCTCTTCTTCTTCTTCTTCTTCTTCTTCTTCTTCTTCTTCTTCTTCTTCTTCTTCTTCTTCTTCTTCTTCTTCTTCTTCTTCTTCTTCTTCTTCTTCTTCTTCTTCTTCTTCTTCTTCTTCTTCTTCTTCTTCTTCTTCTTCTTCTTCTTCTTCTTCTTCTTCTTCTTCTTCTTCTTCTTCTTCTTCTTCTTCTTCTTCTTCTTCTTCTTCTTCTTCTTCTTCTTCTTCTTCTTCTTCTTCTTCTTCTTCTTCTTCTTCTTCTTCTTCTTCTTCTTCTTCTTCTTCTTCTTCTTCTTCTTCTTCTTCTTCTTCTTCTTCTTCTTCTTCTTCTTCTTCTTCTTCTTCTTCTTCTTCTTCTTCTTCTTCTTCTTCTTCTTCTTCTTCTTCTTCTTCTTCTTCTTCTTCTTCTTCTTCTTCTTCTTCTTCTTCTTTCTTCTTCTTCTTCTTCTTCTTCTTCTTCTTCTTCTCTTCTTCTTCTTCTTCTTCTTCTTCTTCTTCTTCTTCTTCTTCTTCTTCTTCTTCTTCTTCTTCTTCTTCTTCACTTCATGGCATAGACAATCAAGTGCCTGTTCCGCCTTCGAAGTCCTCCAGCCATCGTTTTCTGGGTCTGCCCGCCGATCTCCTACCTTTAGAGTGATACTGTAATATTTGTTTTGTAAGTCTATTATCTGGCATTCTTTCAACATGTTCCTTCCATTTTTGTTTGAGATCTTTAAACCTATCATTCATACTAAAAATGTCCAGCTCTTCTCTTATATTTTCATTTCTTATTAAGTCCCTCTTCGTTCATCCTTTCACACTTCTCAAGAATTTCATTTCTGAAGCCTGTATTTTACTCTGTTGCTTTTTAGTTAACGTCCAAGCCTCACTTCCGTATGTCAGTATAAGTACAGCCATAACTTTGTAGAACTTTAATTTTGTTTCTAAATGTTCTATTTATTGTTCCACACACTCTTTGAAATTTGCATACTTTATTGTAGACATCATATTCCTTGTCATAACTAATATCAGTTCCCAAGTAGTTAAAATGGCTTACCTTTCAACGCAACGATTATTTATAACTATTTTTGTTCTACTTGGGTCTTTCTCAATGAATGCCATTACCTTTTGATTTTATAAAATGTGTTTTTGTGTTTTAGCGAGGCGGATTATGGCACACCAATGCACTCTACTGTTAAATGCAATTGACCTTGTTCCAACTTTCGCTTTTATAATAATTCGTCTAGCGCTTAAACAAAGCACCACAAAAAGGAAAAGTTTTCCTTAATACAAAGTGTTTAAAAAAGTGTTATCTATCGGCTCCCAAAGTTGGTCGGTCTAATTTTGGGTCTTCCTGTATAAAGAGTGGATTTTAGGGAAGAAAGTGCGCATCGCAAGTTGCCAACCTTACGGTTCACATGGATCTGTTACTGTGCTCTTTAATATTTACTTCTTTTTAAATGTCTATGCTCTGAAAAGTATTTTACATTGATAATTATTTCCTAAATAATAAAAGTCAACATATGAGTCAACGTAACTCAAATTCGCAATGGGTTGTTTTCTCTACAGGCTTTCGGTGACTCAAACTGTTTTAGAAATGTAACTGCAAGGTGGTCAGGTTTCGCCCTCCTAGCTGACAGTGGAATCATTGTGGTAACTACCCTTTGATTCTCGTCGCACATGAGCTAGCATTCTGAACGCGCATACATCTAATCTCTCAGTATAATTGAAGGGGCTTTAGGGGTAAGAGACGGTTCTTATCCTCTCTAACAAGCTCCAAGTGAAGTCAATTCGAGTTTCTCCAATTATAGCAGCTACTTTTGGGGTCATAAAGGAGAATGATGAGATACCTGACATGATGCTCAAATCATGATCTTCATTGTGTGCATCTTACAGAAATTTCTAAAAAATGAAAGAGGGTACATAACATTGCAATGAAAACTACATTTACGAACAGCATATTTAGGCAACAATTGGTAAAAATTGTCAATTACTGCTCATTCTTATTAACGCAATGAATATACTGTAGTGTTGCTTTTGTTTTTCTGGAGTTATCTTCTATCACTCCAAGCTTGAAAAACATTTCAATATTTTAATAAAAAGTTCATGTTTCACACCCTACAAGTTGTTTCCTGTTTTTCTTCCAGTCGTTGAAGGTATAGATAATACACATCTTTTCATTCTCCAGTTGTACCCTTCTATGCTCTTCTCAACTACTTCAGCTTCTACCTGAAACAATTGCAGTTGAAATGCATATCAACAATACCAGGATGAACATTACAGTCATTGTCAAGTTTATTCTCGTAGAACACCATTGCCTCCAGACGTTTCGTGTATTTCAGCCCAAAAGTTAGGAAAATAAATAAACAAAAATAAATAAATGGATAATATGAGAGGTCCAAGGAAAGGACCAGGTAAGTCACTTTCTATAAGAAAGTCAAAAAAGAATATTTAATTTTAAAACAAAATGGGCGATTCTCAAACAAAGCACTTCTTTCAGACATAGTGAAATATTAATACGTCACATGTAGTGTATCAAGTAAAGTGGTATTTCCGGTCCGTTAAGTGAATATCATTGCAGCCAAACAAAAATTTCAGCCCAATATCATTTTTTCAGAAAATAAAAAACAGGCATCTGAAAGGGAAGGAAAACCAGGAAAGTCAGCCACCAGAGATTTTGTTTGCAATTATAGTAATTGTGTTACTATCATTTTTGTAAAATTGTTACAAAATTGTTACATCATCATCATCATCATCATCATCATCATCATCATCATTATTATTATTATTATTATTATTATTATTATTATTATTATTATTATTATTATTATTATTATTATTATTATTATTATTATTATTATTATTATTATTATTATTATTATTATTATTATTATTATTATTATTATTATTATTATTATTATTATTATTATTATTATTATTATTATTATTATTATTATTATTATTATTATTATTATTATTATTATTATTATTATTATTATTATTATTATTATTATTATTATTATTATTATTATTATTATTATTATTATTATTATTATTATTATTATTATTATTATTATTATTATTATTATTATTATTATTATTATTATTATTATTATTATTATTATTATTATTATTATTATTATTATTATTATTATTATTATTATTATTATTATTATTATTAATTATTATTATTATTATTATTATTATTATTATTATTATTATTATTATTATTATTATTATTATTATTATTATTATTATTATTATTATTATTATTATTATTATTATTATTATTATTATTATTATTATTATTATTATTATTATTATTATTATTATTATTATTATTATTATTATTATTATTATTATTATTATTATTATTATTATTATTATTATTATTATTATTATTATTATTATTATTATTATTATTATTATTATTATTATTATTATTATTATTATTATTATTATTATTATTATTATTATTATTATTATTATTATTATTATTATCATTATCATTATTATCATTATAGTTGATAGAATCTTCGTCACTGGAACTATCAGGAAAATTGATCTTCCTTCCTGTTTTTCTTTTCTTGGGATTCTTCTTTTTGGCCTTTTTGGTGCTATTCCGTTTGGTTCAAATGTTTTTGTGCAATTTTGCCATCTCTCTGCTTCCTGCAGTTGTTCCTCCATTGGAGAGGCAATTGGAATCCGAGACCTCATTTTATTTGGCTTTCGTCGAATGGTCATCTTGGAAACATTTGAGGGACCTGGAATGGGGAAAATATCTGCAATGGAAATTTTGGTAGAACGTTTGGGCGTGTCTGGGTCTCTGGAGACAGAAGTGATTGGTAAGAAAGGGACATGCCTAATTTTGCAAACTGGACCAAGGAATTTGGTAGAGCACTGATTTTATTGGTTCAGTGGCGGTAGAACTGGTTGTTGCTGAGGTCTTGTCCAATACAGGCTTTTCTTGACGAGTAGGTACACCAGATCTTCCTCCGCAACAGAAAGTGCCTGTTATACTCTGGTTGTTGGGCTACCAGTATTTGTAAGTTTGCTGCGGTCATAAAATCTTCATCACTGATCTGATCTGGGTCGAGAGGCCAAATACCAGTGCACTGAAACCTTGAGCTGCTATTTACCTGTATTTTTGTATAAGATTAATCGAAAGTAACAAATCCCATATCACTTTAAGTGACCCGTTGTATAAAATAATTCTAACATTCAAATATGTGTTGGACAGTGGCAGTCGCCTGGTGGGTAATAGTGCTCAGGATTGAGCATCCGTATGAGCCGACGACATGTTGCATTTATCATGAGAATCACGCTTCAAACACAGCACCACAAGATCGACTAAAGTATAAATTGGTAGCCATAAATAAGCATTCCAACTTATGTACATTGTAAAATATGTTTAGATGTCTATTCAGTGTTACCTTGTAATGATCTTGGTGCATCTGCACTAAGAAATTCACACAAAACACGCTTCTTCTCAACAAACACGCATACACTGCTCCACGGCCACCACACTTCTTCTGTACGTTACTCCGACTGTCCGCTAGATATCAGTGGTATGCAGTATCCGCTAGAATCATTGTATATCTTGAATATCATATGAACACCATTGTCCGCTGAGCGCCATTGCACTGCTTTGCCCCAAGTTGATAAACCGTAAGTAATAGACAGAATCTTAAGGGTCACAAAGCTCTTGCAAGCACACAGTTATGTCAAATCGTTTCCAGTGAGGATATCCATTTCCGCGATACTACTTTTTATTAGTCTGAATTTTCAAGTAAGTGTGTGAGTGAATAGCTATCCCCTTCTAGCATTTGTTTCTATTTAAGTCTTACAATGGAATTGGAATGCCACAGCACAGCAACCAGTTCTAAAGATTTCACTATTCTGCGAACGTTTACTTCAATCAGCATGAAGTATGTACAACCAAAAGTGTTTTAAAAGCAGTTTGTACAACAGTCAGTTCATTCATGTTTGAGCACACATCAGTTTTTTTCCCCTCAAACTCAATTTAAAATCTTTCCCATACCTTGCGACATAGTCATTTTTAGAATTGAATTCATTTGCTATTCTTCATTCATATTTCCTCGATTTCATTACGATCACATTCTATTTGAATGTGCCTTTACGACTATCCTAGGGACACATTTTGTACATTTCCTTCTCAGCTTTTTTGCTATGCTGCATCTTCAATTTCCGAAACTGAGATTTCTTTTGAACTCCAAAAATGCAAACCGAATACAGAACATGCATTCATGTTTTTATCTTCGTTTTCCTTAATCTCAAAGATGCAAATCTTTAGACAACCTACCAACAAAAAGTTTACTTTAATGGAAGAGTACAGAAATCCATAGATTAGTAATTCTCAATTCTATCTGGCTTTACTGCACACATTTAAAGTATATTAAATTTAAAAGGAGCAACCCATCTTGTACAGTGCGATCCAAATAAACCTGAACCATTTCAATAGGCCATAACTTTGAACCAATAATAGAACACACGTGCAACTTTGGCAGAATATAATACACAATTGGGAGATTACATTACATTATTTACATCTCAGAGAAAATGTTGGAAGTGTCCTCCACCAGCATCTATACATGTTTGCTCTCGTCTCACCATATTCTCTGCAGTATTACGTAGAGTATCCTCGCCAATGTTACTTATTTCGGTTCGAATGGATTCCTTGAGAACATCAATTGTCCGTGACCTATTCTTGTACACTCTATTTTTTAGATACCCCCACAAGAAAAAATCCGGTTAGGTTAGGGCAGAGGATCTAGGGGGGGGGGGCAACAATGAAAATGTTTCAGGCTTAAAAATAGTAAAGTTACATGTATTTCCATCTGCTGAACTCAAAAATCACCATAAAAATGATAGGTTAGCTCTTGCTTTGAAGATTTTAAATTTGGGGGAAATTTTTTGGGAAGTTGGCAAACCTGTCAAATAACATCAGAGAGAAATTTTTGAAATTAAGTGATGAAAAAGTTAAGGAAGGCATTTTTATCGGACCACAAATAAGAGAACTTGTAAAGGATCCTGAATTTGACCAAATTTTGGAGGAGAAACGAAAGGAAGCTTGGGAAGCCTTCAAGGGTGTTGTTAATGGGTTTTTAGGCAACAAAAGAGATGACAACTACAAGAATTTGGAGACAGTGCTCTTGTAAAAATACCGTAACCTTGGATGCAACATGTCCCTTAAGATCCATTTTCTCCACTCCCACCTAGACTTTTTCCCTCCTAGTTGTGGAGTTGTTAGTGATGAACATGGGGAGAGATTCCATCAGGACATTTCTGTTATGGAACAAAGGTATCAGGGACGTTGGAATGAAGTAATGCCTGCGAATTACTGTTGGTCTCTGTATAGGGATTCTGCGGAACGCCATCACAAGAGGGAAGCTAAAAGACGATGAAGTCAATAGGCCACCACATGATTCTCTTCAGACACGACTATCTGCGAAGTATTTTTCCAGCAATTTAGAACTCCTAGCATGTAATTACCAGTTAAAAAAAATCAAATGCACTTTCATTGTTGTTAGCATGTATGTAATTAAAATGTATCCTTTTTTCTCAATCCGTTAATATGTAATATTTCCACCTTGTGTATATCATACAAACTAGAGTTAATAAAAATTTTTCATTGTAATATTTGTTTTTCTCAACCCAAAATTAGTGGGAATTACCTCATGAAGTGCTCGAAACATTCAAAAATTATTATTTTGTTACCCAGTGTTATCAAAGAAACTGGTTAAAAGTTCTATGGTGTCTTTAGATATATGGCGCGTTGCTCCATCTTGCTGGAAATAACCTTCTCTCAATTCGATATCATCTCCATAAAACTTCAGAGAATATGGTGAGATGAGTGCAAACATGTGTAGATGCTGGTGGAGGACACTTCCAACATTTTCTCTGAGATATAAACAGTGTAATGTAGTCTCCCAATTGTGTATTATATTCTCCCAAAGTTGCAAGTGTGTACCATTATTGGTCAAAAAGTTATGGCTTATTGAAATAGTTCAGGTTTATATGGATCGCGCTGTACCGCTTTATCTTGTTTGTTAATTTAACCGTGCCAGAGAACTCCTAGGTAAGATGCGAAACTACAGTCGGTTGCTCCCGCTATTTTTTTTTTTTTTTGTTTTTTTTTTTTTTTGTTTACAAGCTCCTTGCTTCTGCGTATTCGCCTTATGGTTTCCAACAAGTGTTCTAGAGTGCCTCTCTTCTACCACTAACTTGCTTTTCATTCTTTCCTGTCATTTTGCCTCCCATTTGTTGATACAGGAAGTATTATGGACTGTGTAGTGTTTATCGGTGTTAGACAAATAGCGTACGTAGATGCTTGCATGTTGTAAAGTTCTTCTCGGCCCCCTCAGACGACAGTCTTCTCAGAGTGGATCGAGTTTTCTCCGATTCCGCCAGAAGAAGATTTCTCTGAGCAGTTACGTCACGTCATCAAACGCCCGCCTCGGTAGCATAGATGGTAGCGTGTCTGCCGTACGTTCAAGATGTCCGAGTTCCAATCTCGGTCAGGCTGAGTTACTTGGATATAGTTCTTTCCGGGGTTTTCCCTTATCCTAAAGACAAATGTCGTGTAACTCTTAAGTTCCATTGACCCCGGGCTCATTGGAACATCATTTCACCCATTCCATTCATCGTGTGATATGACTTAACGTTGGAGGACGTAAACTACAAAAAATGCTTGGAATCTTTAGGGACTTCTGCGCGTCTCTGTCTCCCAATCTGTTTGAGAGGTTCCTTCACCTCATCCGTTCTTCTTGAGGGTGAAAGGCACACGATCTATGTTAGGTCTAGGTAGCGGGTGTCTTCTCTGTTAAGTCATCATAAGTTGTATATTTTAATTTATATTTTCTATTAGTAATTTATGTTCGTTACTCTGTGCCTTTCTGGTAAATCGGGCCGCGCCGTGGCTGTCACCAAGGCGGCCCGGGTTCGATCCCAGGAGACCGCAAAGTGAGATTTGTGGTGGACAACACGGCGCTGGGGCGGGTTTTCTCCGGGATTTCCGGTTTCCCCCGCCATCTCATTCCACCGGTGCTCCATCTTCATCTTATGTATCATCAGTGTTACCGCCTGCGGTGCCGTATGTAGTAAAAGCGGGCGTTAAACACTACACACATCTGGCAAACCTATTTTGGCTCAAAACGTGAAATAGAAATCCCATTTGATAGCACTCACAAGGATTTCTCTGCCCATTCTTGTAGAAACACTTCTTACAAATTCTTATTACTTATTTTATCTACTTCATAATCGAATTTTTTTGCAGAGATTTTCATTTTCCCTATTTCCTTATAAGTACAGTTAGTTAAGTGTAGAGGATCTACCCAAAAGTCCAAAAACCATGGCCTACTTCAACCCGGGAGTGATGGACAACTACGGGTGTCTTTCCTTGGGGTAATACCTGGCGTCTAGGAAGGCCCCCCCCTCCATTGACAACATCAAGACGGGATGGAAGTGGATACGCCGCTTATGCGTGTCAACCGTGCAGGTAAGACTACCGAAAACTTCGGTGGGGCCGCCTGGTGATCTAGTACACCTTCAACTAGCTCAGCAGGCTAGTATCCGGGACTTATTAGGCAAACCGCTACCCCCTCTGGGCGGCAGTAGCCAGGCCGGAGGTAATTCCCCGTGGGTGTCGGGAACACACTGCTCCTTCGAGTCCAACCCAATCCGAACAACTCCCAGACCGGAGGGGCTCGGCAGTTCAGCCCGAGGTAACTCTAGTAACGTGAGAGGTACCCCAAGTGCTAAGGGTTCGCAGCGCCCGCACCATGGCAGCTGAAGGTGACGGAGCTCCTCCCCTACAGGATTCCTTATATATTCCTTATAAGTACAGTTCGAGTCCAGAGGTTTTAATCCCAATAGTCTTGGACCCGTAGGACCAAGACCCGGGCGTCTTTCAACCAGGGAGTATCCGAGCTGTTCCGAAGGACACCCGGCGTCCTCAGTGGGGCTTTCCATAGGGCAAGACCTGGGTTACTAACAAGCCTCTCCGCATCTGGTCCAAGGATACAAGACGGGATGGAAATGGATACGCCACTTACGCGCGCCAACTCCAAAATGAGAAGGCTACTGATATGACCTCAGTGGGGCCACCTGGTGATCTAGCACACCTTCTACTCGCTCTGCAGGCTAGTACTCGGGAATATTAACGGCTTCCCTCAACCCCGTCTGAAGACGTACGCGATCACCCACGGGTATCGTGAACGACTGCCCCCTCGAGACCAACCCAATCCGAGGGTTGGGGCTCGAATGTTCGGTCCGAGGTTTCTCTATTAACGTCAGAACTACCACGAATGCTAAGGGTCCGCAGCAGCCGGAACACGGCAGCTGAAGGGGACGGATCCGCTTCCCTACGGGATCCTTATAAGTACATTAAATTGATGCCTGAGGTTCTACCCTCATTAGTCCTGGACCCGTAGGACCGGAAACCGGACCTCCTGGGTTCTTTTCCATAGGACAGTAGCTATTTTATAAACTGCCCCCCCCCCGGCTGCACACGGCAGCAGGATGGAAGTGGATACACCACTTACGCGCCAATCCAAAATGGACCGGCTACCAAATAACCTTGGTAGGGCCGACGGTGACCTAGCAAGCCAGCTACCAAATAACCTTGGTAGGGCCGCCTGTGACCTAGCACACCAGCTACCAAATAACCTTGATAGGGCCGCCGGCGACCTAGCACACCAGCTACCAAATAACCTTGGTAGGGCCGCCGGTGACCTAGCACACCAGCTACTAAATAACCTTGGTAGGGCCGCCGGTGACCTAGCACACCAGCTACCAAATAACCTTGGTAGGGCCGCCGGTGACCTAGCACACCAGCTACTAAATAACCTTGGTAGGGCCGACGGTGACCTAGCACACCAGCTACCAAATAACCTTGGTAGGGCCACCGGTGACCTAGCACACCAGCTACTAAATAACCTTGGTAGGGCCGCCGGTGACCTAGCACACCAGCTACCAAATAACCTTGGTAGGGCCGCCGGTGACCTAGCACACCAGCTACCAAATAACCTTGATAGGGCCGCCGGTGACCTAGCACACCATCTACTAAATAACCTTGGTAGGGCCGCCGGTGACCTAGCACACCAGCTACCAAATAACCTTGATAGGGCCGCCGGTGACCTAGCACACCAGCTACCAAATAACCTTGGTAGGGCCGCCGGTGACCTAGCACACCAGCTACTAAATAACCTTGGTAGGGCCGCCGGTGACCTAGCACACCAGCTACCAAATAACCTTGATAGGGCCGCCGGTGACCTAGCACACCATCTACTAAATAACCTTGGTAGGGCCGCCGGTGACCTAGCACACCAGCTACCAAATAACCTTGATAGGGCCGCCGGTGACCTAGCACACCAGCTACCAAATAACCTTGGTAGGGCCGCCGGTGACCTAGCACACCAGCTGCCAAATAACCTTGGTAGGGCCGCCTGTGACCTAGCACACCACCTACCAAGTAACCTTGGTAGGACCGCCGGTGACCTAGCACACCAGCTACCAAATAACCTTGGTAGGGCCGCCTGTGACCTAGCACACCAGCTACCAAGTAACCTTGGTAGGGCCGCCGGTGACCTAGCACACCAGCTACCAAATAACCTTGGTAGGGCCGCCGGTGACCTAGCACACCAGCTACCAAATAACCTTGGTAGGGTCGCCGGTGACCTAGCACACCAGCTACCAAATAACCTTGGTAGGGCCGCCGGTGACCTAGCACACCAGCTACCAAATAACCATGGTAGGGCCGCCGGTGACCTAGCACACCAGCTACTAAATAACCTTGGTAGGGCCGCCGGTGACCTAGCACACCATCTGCTAAATAACCTTGGTAGGGCCGCCGGTGACCTAGCACACCAGCTACTAAATAACCTTGGTAGGGTCGCCGGTGACCTAGCATACCAGCTACCAAATAACCCTGGTAGGGTCGCCGGTGACCTAGCACACCAGCTACTAAATAACCTTGGTAGGGCCGCCGGTGACCTAGCACACCATCTACTAAATAACCTTGGTAGGGCCGCCGGTGACCTAGCACACCAGCTACCAAATAACCTTGGTAGGGCCGCCGGTGACCTAGCACACCAGCTACTAAATAACCTTGGTAGGGCCGCCGGTGACCTAGCACACCAGCTACTAAATAACCTTGGTAGGGTCACCGGTGACCTAGCACACCAGCTACCAAATAACCTTGGTAGGGCCGCCGGTGACCTAGCACTCCAGCTACTAAATAACCTTGGTAGGGCCGCCGGTGACCTAGCACTCCAGCTACTAAATAACCTTGGTAGGGTCGCCGGTGACCTAGCACACCAGCTACTAGCTGTGAAGGCTAGCACCCGGGACTTATTAGGAAACTCTCCACCCCCTCCGGGCGGCCGTAGCCTGGCCGGAGGTACCAAATTTCCCGTGGGAGTCGGGAACGCACTGCCCCCTCGAGTTCAACCCAATCCGAACAGCTCCCACTCAGAGAGGGGCTCGGCTGTTCGGCCCGAGGTTCCTCTAGTAAAGTCAGAGGTACCGCGAGCGCTAAGGGTCCGCAGTTCTCGCACCACAGCAGCTGAAGGGGACGGATCCGCTCCCTTGCGAGAAAACGAAATAAACAAATACAGCAGGCTTCGGACTTTTAAGAGCTGAGGATTATATGATGGTCATTAAATTCTTTTCTCTTTTCTTAGCCAAGGGATAAAAAACGATAAACGACTTCCTATTTGAGTAAGTTGAAGTACTTTAATATTCAAACCTTAGCTTCACAAAAACCAGAAAAAAATTGTGTGTCTTAGCGAAACCTGCATTTTATGTATACTTTTTGCTTTATTGAGCTGTGGTGCTCAAAGTCCTTTTCTTGGAACTGGTTTATATGACAATTTAAAGACATTACTCTCAGTTGTGATTTAGTCCAGAACTTTGCTTAAGCCAATTATCAAGCAAAGTAAATGAAACTGATTTGTTCTACTTTTATAGAGCAAAAATATTCCGTATAGTCACAAATCTTAGACTCATGTCCTATTTCACGAACAGATGCTAAAATCGACGTTAACAAATGTAACGTAACAATTGTAACAGCGTTAACAAAGCTGTTAAATTTCTTGCATTTCACCAATCTGTTTTCTGAAAATGTTAACAAACACGTGCTAACGCCAAGAGACTTGTAAATATTACAGGTATGGAAGGCTATGGATGAGTCGTATGATTTTCTGAACGTACTGCGATCCGCTTTTGTTTTCATTTTCGTCTGCACAGAACTGAACAATTGGCGGGAAAACAAAATCGTAAACAAAAGCCGCGAGGAAAATTTCTCATCAATGGAGAAAGAATTGTTAATTGAATTGGTGATGAAGTATAAGGATATCGTGGAAAATAAGAGGACGGATGCGGTGAATGTAAAAGAGAAAGATGTCACGTGGAAAAAAATTGGAAACGAATTTATTTCAAATGCATGTGTCACTACTAGAAGCACGATGCAACTTCGTGAGTATTACGTAAATTTAAAACGAGGAGCGAAGGATAGAAGTGACGAGTGACTTGCCTGGTTCTTTTCCTGTACACCCAACTTCAAACGCCATGAAACCCCATGACTAACCAGCTTTTTCTCTGTTTCAAACCTCTAAAACTTGAAACTTCCCATGGAGTATCCAAATGCCATGTCAAACTCATTTCGAGAAAGCAAAATGACTTACCTGGTCTTTTCCCTTTGAATCAATTGAAGATTATAGAGAGGCGATTGAAACACAAAAGTGTTAGAGATTATAACAACGTCGGATAAGCAGCCATGACTAGTTAATACTTGTTCTTTGGTAACGTATTATTTTTCAGAAGTAGTATACATTTATGATGTGTTAACATAAAGATGGTTGCTTAAAATTTATTTTCTAGTAGTTATTTTCATATTCAACCAAAACCGAGAGTTATGAGCCCCCACAGCAGAAATGGGATCTCAGAGGAAAGGACAAACTCCAAAACTCTAACCAAACATTCTAAATGAATGGAGGCACCTGCTGAAGGAGGCCAAGGCCCAGAAGGGGCTGTAGCGCCACTCGAGAAGAAGAAACATTCTAAATGCAATTCAGTTTATTTTACTGTGATGGAACAGAAAATAATAAAGTTATTGAGTTATTCTATGGACATACGACGGCTGTTCAATAAACAATGATCATAATTTTTTTACGGTCATAATTTTTTGAACTACAATTTAATCTTATTATATTCTGTTAGTTAATGTGAAACAAATACGCCGTAGTAGTTTCATTGTTGGTACTCCTGGTTCCCGCCTGTGAGAACCAGGCAAGTTCAGACACGTTCAGTTCATCCTACCGCTGCAATGGAGGTAAAATACGAGGAACAATAGCTGCTTTGAAATTCTGCTTTCGTCTCAACAAATCTTCAGTTGAGGCCTATACAATGTTACAGGAGCCCTATGGAGAGTCTGTTCTTCCCTACAAAACAGCTCGAAGGTGGTTTGAAATGTTTTAAGAGGGGAGACAGTCAATTTTAAAGGAAGGTGGACCCGGTGCTCCAGTTACTGCTCTTACGGAAGAAAACATCAACACTGCTGCTGCCATTTTGAGAGAGGATTGACGAATTACCTTAAAATCATTTTCAGAAATACTGAATATTTCATTGGGTGCCATCCACACCTTTGTGTCAGAAATATTACACATGAGAGGTGTTTCTGCGCGATGGGTTCCAAGACTGTTGATTCCCAAACAAAAGGACATTCACATGCAGGTCTGCATGCAGTTAAAGTTAATGTTAGAGGAAGATCCGGAGTTTCTTTCAAACGCAATCACTGTTGATGAAACTTGGCTACATCATTTTGATCCTGAGAGCAAAGAGCAAAGCTCAGTGTGGAAATCTCCTTCATCACCAACCCCCAAAAAAGCAAAAGTAGTTGCTTCTGCTGGGAAAGTTATGGTCATCTCATTCTTTGATATTCATGGAGTGGTTTATCAGCATTTTGTACCTGCACACATACATCAGTAACTGGACAATACTACAGGGATATCCTGAAAACATTGCAAGTCCATATCAGGCGCGAAAGACCACATTTCCGTGAAGCAGGCTGGATGCTGCATCACGATAATGCGCGGCCGCATATTGCTAATGTTGTTGCTGAATATCTTGCTAAAATCAACGTGAAGTGCATCCCTCACTCTCCCTATAGTCCGGATTTAGCCCCATGTGACTTTTTGTATTCCGTAACTTGAAGAAGCGCCTTCGTGTGAGGCATTATCCATCATCAGAAGCAGTGCTGAAGGCTGAGGAGACGATTTTGAAGGATCTCTCAAAGAATGTTTCCAGCATGTCTTTGAAGACTGGCAGAAACACTGGGAGAAGTTCAACGTGTTCAGGGAAGACTACTTTGAGAAGATCCGTCAAAACTATGAGGATGAGTAAAGGTACATTGTCAAAAAAAAAAAAAAAATGTGATCATTCTTTATTAAACATCCCTCGAACAGGTACAAAACTGTGCTATAAACTGATGCAATTAACATTTAAGCTATACCTTACAGAATGATGGAGCTTCTGAAATACTGATAAGGTTTTACTACAGAAAGTAACTATAACAGAAAGTTTGAACTAACAGAGAGTTAGTTCATGAGATAACGTGGTACCTCTATGATTCGTGATTCATAAAAAGTGATGAATGCAGTTTTCAGCACAATTCTATGTGGGAATATGACAACACGTAAATGCAAGTGTCATTTCAGATTGTTTCGCCTACAAGGCCCCTTTGTGAATATTTCATTTCGTTTACTTTATTTAATATATTTTGCTTTCTAGCGCTCCTTTGGGTAGACCTTTTTATTATTATTATTTCAGTTATTGGTGGTTAAAACGTGTAAAGAGTGTTAAACGTGGATATCCTATGCCTATCAAAGGGATATCACTTCAAGCGAGGGCAATTCTTTTTATTTCCTCAATTATTACAGTTTCTTCAATAGTAGCAAGTGCAGTTCATGCATTTCATCAATTTCAAAGAACAATACGTTCTTTTGTAAACATCAGAGATATATTTTGTAGCCTGAAGCTATCAGGGAACTCGTCTAGTTTGGTCTGCAGTGTAAGCTTCCAGTACTGTGTCGGCGGAGTTATAACGCCTCCTATTTCTTTTTTAGTAGAGATAGAAAAACCATCCTTCCGTCCATTACAGCTTCATACTTTGTGATTCAGAATTCGCTCTCTCTATTTATTGAACGTCCTTCAACGTAGGTCATAATGGATTAAATGATGCTCAAAGGAATCCAGGTATCATAGAGCTTAGAGTTACCCTAAATACCTTTTTCAGAATAAGGGAACCACCCAAAAAAGAAGTCCTTAACCCTAACCGAGATTCAAACTCATACCCAGAGCTAGGAAGTTCGTACCGATTTCTTTGAGCAGTGTGAGAGCTGCCAGACATGGCTACACCACACAGCGCTACTAGCAAGGGCAAGATTCATCGTAGAATGCAACTCATTGTTGCAAAACAGGTGTTACTGCATGACAGAGCACGTTGTTAGGAAGGAAGACATTCGAATAACGTCTTAGTTGTGCTTCAAACATGAGCAACTAATTTTGCTGTAAAACCACTGTGTGTTTTCTAGAAGTGTACTTATTCATGTTTTTATTTACTTCCTTATTTACATTTACATTTCAGTGGGATACTTCAGCAAACATGGAAGAAAACGGAAGCCAGATCTAGAAACTAAATTAGCTGAAGTCAACGAATATGTAACAGATTATCAATCAACTAAATCTTGTTTCACGGCACATCTCTCTTTGTAAATGTTATATGTATTGTTACGCAAATAGCCTGGAATTTATGTAGCAATTCGTCTACATCTCAACCATCTTCAAGCCTCATTTCTAAACTATGTGGATAGATAATTATAAGTACTCTATTTCTTCTATTGAAGTGTCGTCTCTAGGTTTGTTCTTCCCTGACTTTGAGCGCAGTTTCTAATTAAGTTTTGGAAAGTATTGCATTAGTCCTTTTTCAATTATATTCAATTGGTGTACAGCAATTTGTAATCTATCCTGCGGACCTTTATTCCGCAAATGCCAAATGATTTTGGAGTAGTCAAGGTCAGTGCAGAGCTGCCAACTGTTTATTCAGCGAGTTCTGCCTGACGACGCCTGTGTTTGATGCATTACTGGCGATTGAAGAGGGCAGAAGTCATTAGTTAATGTGTAGTGGTTGTGGAAAACTGAAGTGATTACAGGAAATGTGGACACATTTGCAAAACCTTTACGATTCCATCCAAAAATTAAATGTGAAAAAATGCTTTTAGTAACTTTTATATAACATTTTCATTACAGGTTCAGTGCTTTGCCAAAACGGTACATCTTCAGCTTCGTGTCGATTTTAGCATTCTTGATGGGCTTAGATGCTTTTTGTGATTTGATTAATTAACTCTGAGCTATTTGTATGAAAATGCATAATTTTAACAGAATGTACACTTAAATTATGTATGATTTTACCATAACAATTGACAGAGTTTCTGTTCTGGAAAATTCCAACTTCTTGAATTCAGTTGTTTAACCTAACACTACTTTTTCAGGAAGTACATGCAGATAAATGCCTTATTTGGGATACAATACATCATTTCTATGTGGAAGGAAAATCTGTGCTAAGACATAATAGAAAAACATGACAAACAATATCCGAGGTAAACATATCTCACTCTTATCCTAAGCATAAATTCGATTCTCGGATTTAAGTGTATGAAGATGAGTCATGTACACACAGCAATGATATAACGCCAAAAATGTGGAGTGACGATAGCGGGTTAACATTGCAAGCACCTGTTGCCAAGAGAAACGACTTAAAATCGTTTATGTTAGCGGAAAATTCGACTTCGTTTCAAATGCCCTTCTTGCTCACTAGTCGCAATAAAAACAGATTTTCATTAGGAAACGAATTCAGAAAATTACATGAAGTGGATCAAAACAGTGGATACTTAATAACCCTGCTAATTTCAATTTAAGTATCAACAATGCTTCTAACAACAATCAGGTGGACTAACCACTTATTTCAAATACTTTAAAAGAAGAAATATTAGAACTTGGTCACTTAAACACAATATATCTTTTGATAGAATAATCTATAAATCAAAACTGTACCACTTAATTAAAGTAAAAAAAATCAGAAGTCATGTATACTTGACGAGCTATCAGTGCGATCCATATAAATCTGAACCATTTCTATAGGCCATAATTTCCCTTTGAAAGCTCGTAGAATGTAGAAATTTGTTTTAATGACCTCAGTGGCTCTTGGGGAATTGACAATACTGACATAGCTGATAGTTGACAGTCTTAAATGTGTAGTTATAACAGCAACATGCAATGCTCACTACCAGATCGTGTTTACATTTTGAAAACATATTGGAAGACAAATTCCTTGGTAACAACACAACAGAATTTCGAAGACAATTTGATGCACGTGAAGTTCCGACAAAGGCAACAGTTTTATCGCTCGTAAGAAAGCTGGAGACAACTCATTAGTGAGAGTGGAAAACATAGATCGCCATTAAATGCAGAAACTATTACAGATGTTCGCAGAAGCCTATTGAAATCTCCAAACAAATCGTTGCGTCGATTGAGCCAGGAATCAGGGTATTCATATGCAACATATCAAAGAGCTGCGAAGAATTCGGGATTATGACCTTACAGAGTGCATATGGTACAACAACTGAAAGAAGCAGATTATGATAAACGAATCAGTTATTGTCGATGGTTTCAGGTTACTCTTATTCCACGTCCAGACATTCTCTCCATAACGTGGTTTACAGATGAGGCATAGTTTCATCTGTCAGGCTATATAAACACACAAAACACCAGATATTGGGCTGCTGTAAACCCCTAGGTGATCCACGAAAACACACTGCATGATGAAAATGTTGGAGTATGGTACGCGGTGTCAGCTTCCAGGATCGTTGGACCCATTTTCTTTGATATGACTGTAGACACTGAAGTTTATATGGGTATCATAAATACATTTGTGAAGCAGCTGGATGATATCGAATTGAGAGTCGGTTATTTCCAGCAATATGGAGCAACGTGCCACACATCTAATGACACCATGATACTTGTAACCATTCTCTTTGATAATCGAATAATCTCAAAAGGTCTGTGGCCTCCCAGATCCCCTGATCCAACCTTACTGGATTTTTTCTTGTGGGGGTATCTAAAAATAGAGTGTACAAGAATAGGCCACAAACAATTGATGTTCTCAAGGAATCCATTCGAAGAGAAATAAGTAACACTGGCGAGGATACTCTCTGTAAAACTTCAGAGAATATGGTGAGAGGAGCGCAAACATTTATAGATGCTGGTGGAAGATACTTCCAAAGTTTTCTCTGTGATGTAAATAGAGTAATATAATCTCACAATTGTGTATTATATTCTCGCAAAGTTGTACGTGTGTCCTATTATTCTTTCAAAAGTTAAGGACTGTTGAAGTGGTTCAGGTTTATATGGATCGCATTGTATTATTAAAGTGGGCTTTCAATTCTTTCATGCATGTTTGGGTACAGAATTATGAACCTTCCCTTGTTATTGGACACAGCCGTGATATTTTGTTGTGCTACTGTGGCTCACAGAAGATAATCTTTCTAATTTAGTCCGTTATCTTGAAGGCGGCACAGTGCTACTGTTTTTATCTGTATTTTGTTACATCATAATTCAAGAGCAGTAGTTTGTTTCTTTGCCACGCCGTTGGCGCTCTCCCAAGTGATTTTTTCTCCACTTAAACAACTTTATTGTTAGCGAAATTGTTCTGCTAAAGGGCATTGACTGAAAACTTAATTTTCGCAGATGTAACTTTGCCAATAAATTTGAAGCCAATTCTTATCTCTCAATTGTTTAGTTATATATTTATTTCAAGTATATCGCATGGGGAAGATAATGAAATGATTCTGTCAATCACCATCACCATCATTATCTTCACTTCATGGTCGAGGAAGTTTGCCTTTTACGACTTCCCAATTAAAATCACATCTGTTTTTGGTCTTCCCACAGCTCTGTATGGGCTATAGGTTTATACTCATCTACAACCATGAATGGTTTTCTTTCTTCATCCATCCATTGTAGATGTTGTCTCCATTCTCCTTGAGTTCTATTATCTTATCATTTAAATGAAATATTCCTAGTATACTTTAATTTTTTTATACTCTCAACCTGAGCAGCTATTCACATTAAAAAAAGTAAATTTGATGAATGTGTAATGCTATTATCTTTTTTTTTTTCTCAATAGAGGTTTCATTGCTGTGACCATTGTTTTATAACATTTTGTCTTTGTGCCTTTTCTAACCCTCTTTTATAAGGTCCAGAGGTAGTCCTAGTCGGGCGGGGCTATTTTTCTTTTTCCCCGTCCGGGTGTCTTATGCCGCAGCACCTAGCCGATTTGCGGCTTAACCTGCGAAATGAGCTAATTGGTTTCATGTTCTACTGGGGTGTTTGAATTTTTTTCGAAATGTAGAACGGGATGCCCTTGTTTAATTCTCATAGGCAGCTGCACTTAAACGTTCCCCCGTTTTGGGAGACACGATTTAAGTTTTGCTCCGTTTTGGGGTGACTGTGTGGTGTTTTAGGGCCCGTCGACAACAAGGTCATTTGGGCCCGAAGTCAACACTAAAACCTAAAAGCTATAAAAATTTAGCTACAAAGGTAAAATATATTAAAAACACTCAACTTTTAAAAGGACATTAAAACACGATCTAAAGACTAATAATTTAAAATCTCTAAAAGTAATAAATATAAAATGCAAGTTAGACTTGTTTATTAAAACCTATTTCATAAACAAACCGCAGTGCCTTAACCACGGCCACTGGGTCGTCCCCTAAAATACTGAGCAAGTTAGTTCCCAAGCCCAAAGACTGGCGAACGCGGGCGTACTGCTGGCAATCGAGTAATATATGCCGCACAGTGAGGCGTACTGCACACGGAGCACACACAGGGGCCGGTTCCCCTCTTAACAGATGGCCATGAGTCGCACGTGTGTGTCCAATTCTCAGCCGGGTGAGTATCACCTCGGCCCGCCGGTTATCCCTGCAGGAAGTTGGCCAGGGTTGTACGCTCTCCTTTATCGCCCGGAGTTGTGTGCCTTCTAAAGCTCTCCAGGATTGCTGCCAAGCAGATAGGAGTTGGCGACGGAAAAAACGTTGCACATCCCGTTATGGCACCGTAGTTGTTAAACTCCGGGGCAAACGGCAAGCGGACTTAGCAGCCGCGTCCGCCTCCTCGTTCCCGGAAATCCCCACATGGCCTGGGGTCCAAGTAAAAACAAAATTGTATCCGCGACTGAGCATTTGCAAGATCTGGGCCTGTATTTTTAAAACAAGGGTGTGAGCGGCAGTGTGCTGTTGCAAGGCCTGAAGAGCACTTAGAGAGTCAGCGCAAACAATAAAAGAGCCAGGGTACGTTTTGGTTACGGCTTGTATATCCCTTGATCCATCAGGCGTAAAAATTGGACCTATAGACATCTGGGGTTTCTTTTGGGTTAACCAAGGGGCCCCAAGACGCCTCTTGGTAGTCTGAAGGACGGCAAGCGTCTTTGATCTCTCGGGTCATACCTTCCCAGGGAGTTCACTAAAGGGTTGGAGTGATTTTGGATTTTGTCGTACATTGATCGTGCGCTCTCGCGGATGACATCGACAATGTACGGGATCTGGGAGTGCTCATGTTGGATATGAGCTGGGAATCTCCAGTCTGTATCGTATATGATGCTCAGTGCCTTGTTCTGCAGTGTCTGGAGCCTGACTAAAGTGGTATTAGTCACTGTTCCCCAGATCTCACCGCCGTACAGAATCATAGGCTGAATGATCGCCCGATACAGCTGGAGTTTGAGTCGGATATGCATTATTGATCGAAAAATAGGTTATAGGCTCCGGAGTGCGACGTGCCCCAGCTGGACCTAGCCCTTGACGTGTGGAACGTAAGTTAACTTACGGTTCAGCATCACTTCGAGATACTTCGCCGTTTGCACCCGTGGGATTCTACGGTGTCGTAAAACAGAGTTCTGCTGCAACCGCTTGGCTCTGGTTTTTGCCAGGAAACTGCAGAGCTCTTCTTCAGGTTAATTGCCATTCGCCATTTTGCCCTCCATTCGCCAATGTTCCGGAGCTGGGTTTGGATTTGCCGGAAGCTGTAACGTGTGTTCCTATTTACTGCGACGATCATGAGATCATCCGCACACTGACAGGTGTAGGTGTTGTGGCGCGTTGGAATGTGGGCCATGTAAGCTGCGAAGAGCGCCGGCGACAGCACGCTGCCTTCCGGCACTCCTGCGCCAATGGGCCCCTCTGTGGACAGCGCCCCCTCCACCCTTACTCGGAAGCTTCGGTTTCCGAGGAAACCGGCTACCAAGGAAATGTATGGAAGGGGGATCTCATGCTCTAGAAGCTTGTAAATGAGCCCCTCGTGCCAGATTGTGGTGAATGCCTTCTCCACGTCGAGCAGCACTGCTACCATTTTAGACCTTTCCTGGAATCCCAGGAGGCCTTCTCGGCAACCCGCAGTAGCTGCTCGATCGTGGAGTGGCCAGAACGGAAGCCAAACTGGTGTTCCGGGATTAGGCCCCTTTCCTCTAGATGAGGAGGAAGCCGGGAGAGCGGCAGTTTTTCGAACACCTTCGACAAAACTGTTAGAAGGCTGATGGAGCGGTAACGGGACGGGAAGACCGGATTTTTCCCCAGTTTTAAAACGCACACCATGCGCGCCTCCTTCCAGACAGCTGGAAAGTGGCGCTAGTTCTACAGTTCAGCTGCCCCTATTTATTCTTACCTATGCAAGCCACAGTTTATGGTCTAATGTGAAAAATTTGATCCTTTTAGCATAAAAGCCGCTATTGCAACTCTGACCTTCTCTACATTACTATACGCATCCAGCATTGGTGAGTAACTATCAACAGATGAACAACGAAATTCACTAGCTTTTATTTACGAGTGCTGCCATCTTCATGTTAAGATCGGAAACTTATCAACCACCCTCGTAGAAATTGCTTCTCCACCCACAGAAGAGCTAGGCCATCACCTCTCGAAGATGAATAGCGGATCTTCCACCAATTCGTCTAGCTGGTGAGGACGTCCATTGGAAAACTTATGTTAAGTATATTGGTGTTCTACTTGACATGAAATTGACGTGGAGAGACCACATTACATATGTAGCTAATAAAGTTAGCAAAAGAATTGGTATGCTCTTCCCTCTGTATAACCGACGATCAGTGATGTCTCTGCCCATAAAACTGCTCCTGTATAAGCAAGTACTCCGAACAGCCATTACATACGCCAGTGAAATATGGGGAGTAGCAGCCAAGTGTCTCACCTACACCGCCTTGAAATTCTACAATCCCGATTCCTCTGAATTGCCACAGACTCCCTTTGGTACATCCCCAAACTAGTTATCTGACGTGACCTACGTATCCCCACAATAACAGACTATATCCATACCCTTTCACGTTCCTCCCGTAGGGGAGGGGATCCGTCCCCTTCAGCTGCCGTGGTGTGGGCGCTGCGGACCCTTAGCACTCGTGGTACCTCTGACGTTACTAGAGGAACCTCGGGCCGAACATCTGAGCCCCTCCTTCGGGAGTTGTTCGGACTGGGATGGATTCGAGGGGGCAGTGGTTCCGGATACCCGTGGGAATCGGGTGCGTCTCCGGACGGGGTTGAGGGAAGCCATTAATTCTCCCGGGTACTAGCCTGCACAGCTAGTAGAAGGATAGCTGGATCACCAGGCGACCCCATCGAGGTTTTCGGTAGTCTTCACCTTTGGTTTTGGCGCGCTTAAGTAGCGTATCCACTTCCATCCCGTCTTGAGTCCACACGACCAGATGGGGGGCTTGTTAGGTATCCAGGTGTTGCCCTATGGAAAGACCCACGGAGGACGCCGAGCGCCCTTTGGGACAGCTCGGATAACTCCCTGGTAGCAAGAGGCTCGGGTCTTGTTCCTACGGGTTCAGGACTAATGGAGTGGAACCTCTGCGTTTAACCTTTCACGTTCCTGCTATCAAAACCTCTCGAACTTCAACTCCCTCATCCGCGGTCTAGGTGAGTACCACATCGATCCTAGAGAGCGCTACAAATACCCGAGACTACTCCTAGGCACATAAAACATCACATCAGATTGCTTATATTAAATAGATAGAGCTAACTCACATATGTTATCGCTATACTTGAAGAGTTGAACGCTTTGTCATATGGGATACAGGCTTTAAGGCTTTTTAAACCTACAGAATTTTATTCAAAGTTATTGATTCAACTGATTTATTGTAGTGAGACACCATACATTCTGCATCTTTTGTTGTATATTCACAGAACCATAACTTTTTATGGCGATATATCCATTACTCCTTATTAATTATAATAATTATATCACTACCTCTTTCCAAATGATTTAAGTTTTCGAGTAATAACTAATATCACCGTTTAATTTGAATTAAGTTACTTGGATATGTACTTTTGTTTCGTTTGAGACTTCGGAGAACATACTCTGTCTATTCCCTGGATGGCCTTTGCCCCAGTGATCTAAAGTTCATCAGTTCATTTAGCAGCATTCTCTAATTCTTTACTTATCAAATCCACAACTTTGCTTTCTGATTTTCTTTATCTCTTAAGCGTCGTTTTTAATTAATTCCTTATCTGTGAGTCTTAACTGTATCCTAATAAGCTACCGATACAAGAACGTTTATTTCTCTATTTTATGCAACCATTACTGTATTCAATATTTATTTCCTGTAAGTGACTGTGCATACCTGATATTACTGCTGTTTGAATTTCAACTGTTTTCTAAAATGTTTACCTTGTAAGGACTGTTTTTGATAGTTAAATTGGCGACGTTTTAATTGGATGAACAGCGTGACCCTTTGTAGACACCTCATTGGACGTGCGTTACGGGAACACGCGTCTTAGTCCCAAGCCGGCAGGTTTTCGCTTCCTGGAACTCCTTAGGAGACATGCCTTAGACATACCTAGGATGTTCCCCAAGGGCGAGAGCTGGTATCCCCCTTGGTTGCTTGCAGCACCTGATGTAGATCTCGCTATGACGGTGCACAGTAAATCAACGACACCGACTAATAGTATCCGCAGACTATTTTTAGAGTTTTTATCAGGCTATAAAAATTTTAGTGTATTTTATACCGACGGGTCCAAGAGCTCTGCTGGTGTTGGATGTGCTTTTGTCCATGGAGACGAACCCTTTACATTCGGCCTCCATGGCAGCACTTCCGTGTATAATGCAGAGCTCTATGCCATTTACCGAGGCATTTTACATGTTCGTCGCAGACGGTTGGGTAATTGCCTTGTGCTAAGTGATTCCCTTAGCGCACTTCAGAGCCTGCGTGCGCTGTACAACCACCATCCTATTGTACAGGGTATCCAGGACGCCATCCACACCTTGCACGCCTCAGGCGTTAGTATCGTGCGTGCATGGGTTACTGGCCAGGCAGGCTTGCAGGGGAATGAACTTGCAGATTCGGCGGCCAAGACAGCAACTGCACGGCCCCAGGTTTTTATATCACAATTCCTCGTGGAAGATTTTTGCCTTGAGTTGCGACGCAACAAAGTTCGGTCTATCAAGGCACTTCCGACCCCCTGGGTTACCTCCTGCCGTTCTTCCCGGTTGGAGGAAATGAGGCTGGCTCGGTTACGAATTGGCCACTGCTTTCTTAGCCACAGTTATAAATTGACAGGGGACCCCGCTCCAGCATGCACACTTTGTGGTGGAGCTCTTTCGGTCCGTCATGTTCTTTTAGAATGTTTTAGCCTAGCGGATATCCGCCAGCCTCTGCAGCTGCCTGCCAGCTTGGCAGAGATACTGGCGGACGACCAGCAAGCAGTGGCCAAAGTTTTTAGCTTGTTTTCGGAAACCAATTTTAGAATTTAATAACATATTTTTTTTTAGCCTTTTTATGTTTCTTAGCTTCTTTTAGACTTGGATCCGTTTCTTGTTTTTATCTGTGATTTTTTTAGAATCGTTTTTTAAGCTCTTTTATCCCGGTTTTAGCCTATTTTAGGTTTCACGGGTGCTGATGACCGCGCAGTTTAGCGCCCTAAAACATCATCATCATCATCATCATCATCATCATCATCATCATCATCATCATCATCATCATCATCATCATCATCATCATCATCATCATCATCATCATCATCATCATTCGTTTTCTCCATTTTCGTGGTGTGACACCTATTGAAATTCATCGCCAGTTGAGTGAGACCAATTGAGTGAGGCATGTGGTTCTTTGCCACCACCTGGCACCAAAGCCTACTGTACAAGCTCAGGGAGGCCAATGTACCTCCTCTCTATCTCGCCCTGATTAGCAGTTTCCTTGGAGACCGCACTTTCAGGGTGAGAGTGGAAGGACGGCTATCATCAATCAGACTGACGTTACTAGAGGAACTTTGGGCCGAACTGCCGAGCTCCTCCCGTCGGGGAGTTGTTCGGATTGGTTTGGACTCGAGGGAGCAGTGTGTTCCCGACACTCACGGGGAATTGGGTACCTCCGGCCAGGCCCGGAAGGGGTAGATGGTTGCTTAATATGTCCCGGGTACTAGCCTGCAGATCTAATAGAAGGTTGGCTAAATCACCAGGTGGCCACACCGAGGTTATTCTGTAGTCTTCCCTCCGGAGTTGACGCGCGTAAGTTGCGTATCCACTTCCATACCGTCTTGACGTTGTGCTCAGCGGGGGGGGGGCTTTTTAGACTCCAGATATTGCCCTATGGAAAGAGCTCCGGAGTTATCCATCGCTTCCGGGTAGAAGGAGACCCGGGTCCTTAGTCTTAAGGGTCCAGGACTAATGGGAGTGGAACCTCTGCACATAACTATCATCAATAAGACCCATAGCCGCAGGAGTCCCGGAAGGCAGTGTTGAGTCCCCGCTACTTTTGCGGCCTGCATGTCTGATTTCCCTCTGGAACCACAGACTGTTAGTGCCAATATGCCGATACGTCCTCATAATGGCACGTAACAAGAACCTACGATATTGCTATCCTCCGCTGCAGCGCCAGCTCCGAGCTATCGTCCGTTGGAGTGAGAGGTGGAGGATAGCCATTAGCCCAGGGAAGAGCTCCACTCTGTTACTGGCTAAGGTCTGAGTTAGGCGACCGGATTGGTTGCTGAGGTTGAGACAGAGGAAAATCCCCGGCTGGGTAACTGATGGCGGCTGCTTCTTGGGATTATCATGGAGTTATTTTAATCGATTATCTTCGAAAAGGAAAAATCATTACAGGAGCATACTACACTACTTGACAAGCTGAAGGCAGAACTTTCTGAAAAAACGACCACATTTGCAGAAGAAGAAAATCCTGTTTCACCAAGACAACGAATCGTCTCACAGCTCAGCGGTTGCAATTCCGAAAATCCACGAAATACGTGTACCCTCCGCCTTACTTATCAGATATAGCCCAAAAACGGCTTCTTTTCGTTCCTCATCTGAAAATTAAGCTCGGGGGACAGAAATTTTCGTCAAATGAATAGGCAATCACCTTCGTGTACAATTATTTTGCAGAGAAAAATGGCGAGTACTATTTGGACGGGTTACAGAGATGGGAGCATCGCTAGGAGAAATGTGCAGAGTTACAAGGAGACTATGTTGAAAAACGCCGAGTACTGTTTGGACGGGTTACAGAGATGGGAGCATCGCTGGGAGAAATGTGTAGAGTTATAAGGAAACTATGTTGAAAAAAAATAAAATCTGAAGAAATGTCTTGTACCATTATGACCACCCTCGTATACTGGCTAAAATAAAATTTCCCAAACCCAGCTGGGAAAAGAACAAGCAACTTCTGGAATGAGAAGATAGAATGCTGACCTAAAATGATGATTATAATGTTTATTGAAATTATTCATCTCTTCCTTCTAACATTTCTGTATAATACTCGTACTATAAATGTTGATAGTAATAATTTAAGTATCATATATTAAATAAAATTAATACTGATCATAAACCTGATAACACTGGACAACAAAAAATAATTTTTGAATGTTTCGAGCATTTCATGAGACAACTCCTACTAATTTTGGATTGAGAAAAACAAATATGACAATGAAAATTGTTATTAGCTCTAGTTTCTATGATATACACAAGGTGGAAGTATTACATATTAACGGATTGAGAGAAAATGATACATTTTAATTACATACATGCTAACAACAATGAAAGTCCATTTGATTTTTTAACTGTTAATTACATGCTAAGAGTTCTAAATAGCTGGAAAAATACTTCGCAGATAGTCGTGTCTGAAGAGAATCATGACTTCGTCGTCTTTTAGCTTGCCTCTTGTGATGGAGTTCCGCAGAATCCCTATACAAAGACCAACACTAATCCGCAAGCATTACTTCATTCCAACGGCCCTGATATCTTTGTTCCATAACAGAAATGTCCTGATGGAATCTCTCCCCATGTTCATCACTAACAGCTCCACAACTAGGAGGGAAAAAGTCTAGGTGGGGGTGGAGAAAATGGATCTTATGGGACATGTTGCATCCAAGGTTACGGTATATTTGCAGGAGCATTGTCACCAAATGCTTGTAGTTGTCAACTCTTTTGTTGCCTAAAAATCCATGAACAACACCCTTGAAGGCTTTCCAAGCTTCCTTTTCTTTCCCCTCTAAAATTTGTTCAAAAGCAGGATCCTTTACAAGTTCCCTTATTTTTGGTCCGACAAAAATGCCTTCCTTAACGTTTGCATCAATTTTATTTATTTAACACCAGAGGCTCTACTCACATTAGTCCTGGACTCGTAGGACCAAGGATCCGGGCCTCCTTCTACCTTCGAGCGATGGAAATCTCCGGGGCTCTTTCCATGGGGCAATACCTTGAGTCTGAAATGCCCCCCCCCCCCCCATCGACTACTACGTCAAGACGGGCGGAAGTGGATACGCCACTTACGTGCGTCAACCCCGCAGGGAAGACTACCGGAAACCTCGGTGGGGCCGCCTGGTGATCTAGCACACGTTCAAGTCTGTCTACCCAACGCAAGTGCACGGCGGCCGCTTTCTTTGACAAACCCTCATAATCGTTTTACAACATGGACCCTCCTCCTGACGGTCCTTTCTACAATGTTGCAACATTTTAACATCACCGTCTTGCACCTAATGAAACAGAACAACTGAAAGTTGGAAATTTGGCAACTGAGACTCCACGCGGAGTAGACATGCAACTGTCATTTTCAAAAATGGGGGCTGCTATTGGTCCCCAACGTCAGTGTTCCATTTCTGAAGTGTGGAGATAGATTTATGACGGACATTAGTGGGCGGGGAGGTCCCGTCCTTTGAGGTCCCTTTGACTGGGAACTGCACACACGTTGGCTAAACAGACTTTACTAGCTCTGCAGGCTAGTACCCGGGACTTATTAGGCAACCCTCTACCCCCTCCGGGCGGCCGTAGCCTGGCAGGAGGTACCCAATTCCCCGTGGGTGTCGGGAACACACTGCCCTCTGGAGTCCAACCCAATCCGAACTACTCCCGAAGGGAGGGGCTCGGCAGTTCGGCCCGAGGTTCCTCTGGTAACGTCAGAGGTACCACGAGTGCTAAGGGTCCTTTTTCATCACTTAAATTCCAAAATTTCTCTCTGATTGTGTTTTATTATTTGACAGGTGTGACAACTCCCAAACAAAATTCCCCCAAATTTAAAATCTTCACTCTAAAAAAATGAAATATTACTTTATCTTCAAAACAAGAGCTAATCTATCATTTTTATGGTGATTTCTGAATTCTGCTGATGGAAATACATGTAAATTCACTATTTTTAAGCCCGAAACATTTTCATTGTTGCCCAGTGTAATCTAGCCCTATAAGCTATCCTTTTTAACGGTAAACAACAAAGCGAATCTTTACTATCAAGTTGGCGAGCATGTGAAGGAAAATTCCATCAATCACTTGCTTTTTAAGTTATTGTCAATAATGTGGTTGCTAGGGGCTCCGAGTTTCATAAGGAGGACTTGTGATTATATAATTTGTAATTTGTAATTTATTTCTCATCTTTCCTTTTACAACATTAAATGGAAATACAAAATCAAGATCACAATTATAAAATCCATACTGAAAAATGCCACATATTCCTAAATCCTGGAAATCCTATCATGTTGCCCACCATTGACTAATAGTTCGGTCTCCATACACCTGACTTTAGGTTTTTGTGTATTGGAGGCCCTCTACTCCTTTTTACAGATTTTGCCCTTTCACCTATCCCACTATACATTTTTCTATTAATTGTTCTTGGCCATCTCTCTTTAACTTTCCCTGAATAATTCCCTATATTTCTCCTGTTCTTTTCCCCTTTTACCTACAAAATTTTTCTAATTATTACTTCACCCCCCAAATTGTCCCATTTACGTAGCCAGGCCTGCTCTCTCCATATCTTTGTTTGACTACAATTTAATATACAATGGAAATCTGCATTCTCTTCTCCACACAATGGACATTTATCTAGCTACCTCTCTTGACCTATACCTTTCAAGTTTCTCACTCCTGTTCTCGCCCAAGCAAAACCTTCTCGCCCTAACTTACTAAATATATTGTGACGACCTGTGCTTACTTTGTGAATAATTAAGAAACACGTGGTCAGGTCGAACACTCGGGAGCAAACACTCAGAGCAGAACTACATGCTTTAGCGAGAGGATGGGATCTTTTCTATAATGGTTCATTGGTAAAAAGGTAGGGTAAAGCTAATTAAAAGCGGAATTCACTTAATGAGAATATTTACTACAACAAACAGATTTACAAAAGCGGCCATAATGGCCGTTTACTTGCCCAGGAGCGGAGCTGCCTACAGATACATGTTGTTCAATCAGCTCGCAGTTATCGAGAGAGCATCTCTCGCCTAAAGACCACTCATCCAGTCATAAAGGAGGGGAGGGAGTGACGTCACCCACCACCCAAATGAACAGAGCAAACCAATAGAATCTGTGACAATATCTATATATCCTTCCCTCCTCCAGGTTGTTTTTATTTCTCTATATACTCTCAGTGAGCTTTTGTCACTTGTATTGGCGAAAATGTCTTGTTTGTCAATATCTTCTAATATTAGCTTAACTTCTTTCCAGAAGCCTCTATACCCGTACTCTGCATTTATCTAAGAATGACCCATACCTATCTGCTTCAACACGTCATTCATTTGATGTGCCCAAGACCCACCACAGTTACTTCTCTTTTGAATATGAAAACATTCTTTAATAAGACTATATTATAGTAACAGTATAATACAAATCTTTCAGGTTCCACTCTCCTTTTCTAGAAATGGGAGGGACTATTGTGGAAAATAGTAACATATTGTTTAGACATTCTTAACGGTATAAAGTGATTGCAGGGCTTTGTGCATTAGCAAAGCTATTATGCAACTGTTCCCTATCGTGTCTTTGGAAGAAGCCCCAGGGCTGCTGATGAAACAGGTAAATTCGTGTGCCATTATCTGTTTCAAACCCATTCTCTGGCACTGATGGGATCTAGGAACTTGTGGTTCTATCGAATCCCTTTACTTAGTCTAATGGCACAACCCCAGCTCCTCCGAGGAGTATGTGATTAACTACTCTCGCATTTCTCATTTTACGTCTCGGAGATTTAACTGGATTTACCCCAAATAGAAATTGCTAACCAGAAGAGAGATCAATAGAGCTACCATGATTATCATTTTAATTACTTTATTACCTACTAAGTAGGCAGAGAGGGTATGGCATTTCATCCAAAAGTTGATACTGGTGTTTCATTGAAAATACATATTTTGAGGACACGAACTAGAAAACTCATTTTTAAGAAAAGGTTCGTGTTTGAATGTGTGTATACCGCTTGTATCTGTGAACTCCTGAACAAAAAGTCAGTTAAATATAAAATATGTTCAAGAATGGTACAAAAATATTTTCAATAAAACACTGCTACCTCCAGCTACCATTCGCTTATCAAAAATTTGAAACATATGATTTTTTTTTAGAAAAAATGGCTCTGAAGATGTTTATTAAAATATCATATGCTTAAAATATTTTAATAAATAAGTTAAATGTACGATGGTGAGTCAAATGAGAAACTTAAGGGAGGATGTACGAGAAAATGTTCAAAAAATGTAAATATTTTTGTTTTGCAAATAGTACATAGTGTTAACTATCAAACACCAAAAAATTATGACTGTACGTGGTCTGTATGTACCTTTAAAAATTAAATGCTCTACCTTTAAAAAATTAAATGCCCTAGTGTTGCATAGTAGCACAGTAGCAACACATAGTCTTCCATCAGCTGTCTTGGAATCTATAAAGCCCACCTACCAATTCTTAGCACACCCAGACTTGCTAAAAATGTCTCTATGGAGAGACACAAAACCCAAATGAAAGCCTCAACAGTCTGATATGGAAAAGGTGTCCCAAAACATCATTTGTGTCTTCCATAGTGGTGAAAATTGCTACATTTGATGCTGCAATAGTGTTTAATGATGGGAATGTTGGCAGAAAGAAAGTGATGCACCAGTTAGGGTATCAACCTTGATGTGTTTATGGAAACAATTTTGCAGAGTATCGACAACATTCGCATCGCTGGTGCAGAAAGAGCTATGAAATTAATGCAGAAAGAAGCAAGACAGAAGAGGAAATTAGAAAGAAAGGCTGAAGAAGACCAGAATGAGGATACAGACTATGGATATGGGAAGTTCTGACTTAAAATTAAAGGACAAACTGAATAACACTTATTGTATTTTTAATTGCCTTTCCCCGTAACTTGCATTTTCTACAACTTCAACCCATTTTTCTCTCAAACTACTTCATCTACAGTGATGCAATTTAGCACACAGCTTTCTTATGCCACAATGAACATTTTGTTGGTTCTAGAATTTAAGATTAAGCTCCAGATGGAATATGATGATACCAAATATATGAAATTATTTTAATTTTTAAAGGATGCATATGACTAACATTTTTAATTGTATACAGCTTCAATAAGAAATCTAAATCCAACAAATTCATTTTTAGTGTGTTTTAAAATATCATACCAAATTTCAGATAGATAGCATATGTGAATTTTGAAAAAAAAAAATGGGCTTAAGTTTGTAAATATCTCTGCATGTAGAAAAAATATGTAGCGTTATTTATAAGCAATAGAAAATTATGAAAAACATTGTGCATATTAACTGTATTATTTTAAATGAGTATACTAAGTTTTACTTCTCCAGCTTGAAAACTTTGGATGTTATGGATATTTATGTAAGACCCTAAATATTTACATACGTCCCCCCTTAAATATTTTTAAATACTATTTACTGTGCAGAAATGGTACAAAGCTGTGTCACTTTTCAACATAATCTCCCCCACGCTCAGTGCAAGTCCTCCAGCGCTTACAAAGTGCATAAATGCACCGCGTGGCGTACCTCTTCATCGGAACGGAACTGCTTTCCTCCCATTGCGTCTTTGAGTGGTCCAAACATATGGAAATAACTAGGAGCAAGGTCTGGTGAGAATGGTGGATGAGGAAGACATTCAAAATGCAGGTCTGTGATTGTTGCAACTGTTATACGGACAGTGTAGATCCTTGCATTGTCATGTTGCGAAAGCACACAACTGCTGGCAGCAATCTATGTCGCTTTGATTTAATTGCAGGCCGTAGATGATTTTTGAGATCTGTGTATGGTACACTGGTGACAGTGGTCCCTGTAAGCATTTTAATGTTCCAAAATGACGCCTATTTCGTCCGAAAAGAGAGTCAGCATAAACTTACTTGCTGATGGTTCTGTTCGAAACTTCTTTGGTTTTGGTGATGAGGGATGGCGCCATTCCTTGCTCGCTCTCTTCGTTTCCGGTTGGTGGAGGTGAACCCAGGTTACGTCCCCAGTAACGATTCTTGCAAGGAAGCCATCACCTTCCCGTTCAAAGCGTCAAAGAGGTTCTTCACAAGCATCAACACGTTCTCTCATTACAGGAGTCAGCTGTCGTGGCACCCATCTTGCAGACACTTTGTGAAACTGGAGCACCTCATGCACAATGTGGTGTGCTGACCCATGACTAATCTGTTAACATGCTGCAATGTCATTCAAGGTCACTCAGTGGGTTTCCCTCACTATGGCTTCAACTGCTGCAATGTTCTATGGAGTCACAACTATGGAGCATCTTCCACTCAAGTCACACCATTTGCGAACTTCCTACTCCATTCGTAGACTTGCTGCTGTGACAAAAATGCATGACTATACTGAACCTTCATTCTTCAGTGAATTTCAATAGGTTTCACACCGTAACTACGCAAAAAAACCGAATAATAGGACGCTATTCTTCTCTGGTGCAAGTAGCAAGTGAGGTGGCTATATTGTGACAGTATGTGTGCCTCTGCACTATGCTGCCACCTATAGGCCATTCTGCATGCTGTTTGTAGCACGTTTATCAACTTACAGAATAACGGCGTGAAATTTCGATTTGTTATTACAAATTTAAGGTTTTCATTTGACTCACCATCGTATATATGGTATTAATTCCTGGACCTAGCGCAGTAAGCACTCTTCATTTATATCGACTTCTGCATATCGCATAAACTACTGTAGAAAATATGAATATCATATGGCACAGGGCTTAATATTCTCAACATGTCTTGGTAATACAAGGATAATATAATTTCAAAGTTGGCAATCAAAGGTTATAACTTGTACAAGAGTAGAAAGGTCATGTGAGTCCAATACATCAGATTTTCGATGACGTAACATAAGATAGGCTTACGACAGGACTGTCCCATTTTATTTAATTTTTTATAGATGATATAGTGGATAGAGTGAAAGGAAGAAATCAATACTGTTCCATAATAGGAAATAAAGAGATACGGTTTGTTATATGCAGATGATCTGACGGTAGGAGCAATAACATCAATATGACTACAGAAAGTCAATAAATGAAATTTAAAGCTTGTGATGAGTGGGGAAATAAGGTAAATACAAAGTAGTAAAAAGTGATACTCTTTAACAGAGGAACAAAGATGAAGTTAAAGCAACAATGGTTTTTAGAGAGACAAAACTTAAAAGTCGTGAAAGAATTGGAGTGCTTAAAGGTTAGGATGAATAATAATGGAGAATGAGAAGCACATGCCAGCAAGGTGGCAGCCAAAGGAAAGGCAGCAATGTCAGGAATAAGGATGTGTAAAGCGAAATTCGATATGTCAAGCAAATGGTTAGAGAGAATATCTGAAACACTGATAGAGTCAAAAATGTTATATGCTGCAGAAATATGGGGGATGTCAAAAGTAAGTAACACAAGAGATGTTCGGATTCCTTAGATCAGTTCCAGGAGAAGTAGTAGAATTAGGAACAACGGGAGAAAAGGTATAATAATTTAAAGTTTTAAAATTTTGGTATAAATGCTTGATTAGAAGATGCCGATGAAATACTAAAGGTATGTATGAATCAACAAAAGAATATGTGAAGTAGAAAAAGTTGCTATCAGAGGCGAAAACAGTCAGAACCAGAATGGGGGATATAGAAAGCAAGAAATATGGGAAGGGTTAGAAACGCAGAAAATCATTAAAACTTTATAGATTAACAAAGAGAGAGTGGCTAAGAGAAAGATATGTAGATAATGTAACAGACAGAAGAGGGAAGGAATGGCTTGGATTTGAACAGTATCCATGTCCAAGAAGAAGCATGGTACAAATATGTGAATTATGTGGAGAAACAGAAAGTACATTTAATGTTCTGACAGAGTGCTGATGGCTAGCAGTATGGTGACAAAAGTATAGGAGAAATTGGAAAAGATACAAAGCGAACTGATAGCCAGAAAATGGTTACGAGGAAAAACGGAATTAGAAATAGAAATACAGGGAACATGTTTTGGAAGGCTAAAGAGAAATGAATCAGAAAAGTAAAGAGTGGAGAGGAAAATATGCTGGTACAACAAGAGGAAGCAGATAGCAAAGTAGAGTAGATCATAGAAGGGTGACTATGCTACAGCCGCCTCTCAGGCTACGACGAGTTATGTGTGTGGCCTAGGAAAGCAGGCGTAGGCAAGTGTAGATCGAAAGCATGTGGTATTTCCCGCCAATACTCGGCCGATAGGGAAGGAGAACCCATCCTCCCCTCTGCGCATGTTTTCCTCCTGCTCATGGTACATCTTTTCCTATTTGATGTCGATTATCTTCAAAAAAGGAAAAACAAATACAGGACCATACTACGCATCATTACTTGCCAAGCTGTAGGCAGAACTTGCGGAATGGCCACATTTGCAGACAAAGAAAATCCTGTTTTACCAAGATAACGCACCGTCTTACAGCTCAGCGGTTGCAATGGCAAAAATCCACGAATTACGGTTTGAACTGCTTGACCATCCGCCTCACTTACCAGATCTAGCCCCAAGTGACTACTTTTTGTTCCCTCATCTAAAAATTGCGCTCGGAGATTTTCGTCAAATGAAGGGACAATCACCTTCGTGAACAATTATTTTACAGAGAAAAACGCCGAGTACTGGATGGATTACAGTGATGGGAGCATCGCTGGGAGACGTGTGTAGAGTTACAAGGAGACTGTGTTGAAAAATAAGAAGAAAATTTCTGAAAAAATGTCTTGTATCTTTATTAGGTCGGAAGCCTTTCAGACCTATGATTTAATAGAAGTTTCGGAAGCAGCCTTTCTGGAACCGAAGGAAAGTCATAAAACAGGAGGAAAGAAGGGATTACGTGAAGGAGCTCATCAATATATGCTTCACGATATAATGACTTTTTCCAGTTTTTAAATAAACACTTCACTTCAATTTTGATTATCACTTAATAGCCTAGGTCAATTTTCTCTGTGAGTTCACTTCTTCCGAGACGTAGTGGCATAACAAATACACACGATACAGCCTCTCCTTCTGGAATGTTCATTTGTATCTCTCAGTCATAACAGTTGTCCCAAATTTCCTAAGAGAACGGTGGTTTTAGTTGAAAGAAAATCAAACTCTCTAACTCAGTCTCTGACATGCCTACTCACATATTCACGTTAGTCTAACATGTTCAAATAGCAAGAACGCTTTGGAAATTTCCACACATTTTCGAAAGGTTCGAGACGGGAAACATAAAACATTCCGGTTATCTGGCAATATCGTTTATCGTATTTACACTGCGTGAGCGCGTGGCTTATCTGCTTATAGTTCCAACTTCCCGGCGCCTACCATCCATTAACCTTGCGTCATAGCTCTGGATTACAACTGATTGTATGTTTTATAATATATCAAATGGTAAATTATAATATTGAATAAACTGTTGTGGTGGGATTAGTAAACGAAATAACAGTGTCAATAAGCTTAATTGATATTATGATGGTTTCAAATGGGCCGAGAAATTTCGTGTAAACAAGAGATTGCACGTTTACTTATAGCACATGGAAAATCTACATATTTCAGCAATGTTTTATAGCTTGGTAACTGGGTTTTCAGTAGAATTTGTAAAATTGGTTTCCAGTTTGCGTCAGTTCTCTGGGGGCCGTGCCGTGGCTCAGTGGTTAGACCGCTTGGCTCTCACCAAGGCAGCCCAGGTTCGAGCCCAGGTGACCGCAAAGTGAGATTTGTGGTGGACAACACGGTGCTGGGGTGGGTTTTCTCTGGGATCTCCGGTTTCCCCCGCCATCTCATTCCACCGGTGCTCCATCTTCATCTCATGTATCATCAGTGTCACCACCTGCGGTGCCGTATTTAGTAGAAGCGGGCGTTAAACACTACACATTTCGGTGCTCTGGAATGTGAAGAAAGCGGACGAATTTGTAGCATTTACTTAATTCAAATGTATAAGCTTTTAAAACTGAATTCTGTTGACGCTACTTGCCTACGACAGCGCCTTCCTTTAGATGTAAAAAGAGTAACCTATACGCTATAAAAAGAGTAAATTGTTATGTCCTAACATAGTAACTGTGGCAATATTAATGCTAAGACTTCCTAATGAAGCAAAGGAATGCATTCCCTGAAGCGATGAATCACAGTAGTATTCTAAAGATTAACTGTATCTGGAAAACCCTGTTTGGCCGAATGTGTGACGTCAAATGTCGAGCAGAAAAGGAAGTCATGATGAATATCTTCATAGCCACAGAATACGTAATCATCCTGAACTATCTGTGAAACTTCCATCTAAAAGGCAACAACATTTGAGGCAAAAAATACTGCATTTTCAGCAGGAAAACTTTAATGACCTAGTCTCGGAAGTAATTAACTAGCCTTCATGCACTTTAATGACGCGTAAAAGTTGCCCACCATCATCTCAGGTTTGATTCATCTGAAGTTCTTATTATGGAACGTTTTGCGAATTAAGGCCTTGGTAACAGAGAAGAAAGCAGCTAACAATTGACGATCTTCAACTTTGATTTCAATACTAGACAAGTGATAGTGCCGGCCACGTTATCTAAGCTTGAACATGATCTCTAGTCAGATCGGCAGAGCAATGCCTAATGGGTTTCCGGAACCTTGTTAATGTATTCGGCAAAACGCGTTACCCAAATGCTGCAGTTTAAACCACCCCGCATCTGTTGAAACTTTTCCCACTACAATCGTGCATTTAACAATAACTTTGATAAAAGATCTATGGTCAACTATAGGGTTTATGATAAGTAACACATTACAACTTCAATAAATGCAGGTTTTAACAATTAATATACCCAGTTTAATGCCCTTATTCATGTAACATTTATTAAATGAGATAATGATATTTGATATTTATTTATTTGTACAGCATCCATTACAAATTCAGTACAATAAAATTTAACATAGAACATGATGTATTATACGCCCTGTACAAATACATAAATTTGCTGACCTTAAGATTTACTCACTCCAATTTTGTCTCCAAAATTGGAGACAATTAACGCAGGCATAAAAGTAACCCAAGGAAATATTTTAAATATTTTATTATATGCAGATGACGTAGTAATTATACAAGAAACAGAAGATAATCTACAACGTTCAATACACAACCTTAACCAAATATGCAAAAGTTTTAATATTGGAATATCAATAGAAAAGTAAAAAATAATGGCAAACTGGGGCAAAATACCAATAAGGTCGAAAATAGACGTTAATGACAAAGTATTGGAACAAGTATCCTCCTTCAATTGTTTAGGGTGTGAAATCAGCAATGAGAAAGATAAAGATACGAACATAAAATTAATGAGATTTCAAATAATTTGTGGAACAATTCACAAAACCATAAAGAATAAAACAAGATCAGAAACAAGAATAACATTTTATAACGCCATGGCGGTCCTAACGTTACTTTATGGATGTGAAAACTGGGTACCTATACAAAGAACCATCAGCAGAGTACAAAGTTGAGAAATGAGATTCTTGAGAAGAACAAAAGGATGTACAAGAGAAGATAGAGTCAGAAATGAAAATATAGGAAATGAATTACAAGTGGAAGCTATCACTTCAAGAATGGATAGGTAGAGAAGAAGATGGTTTAAGCATGTTGGAAGAATGGATGATACAAGACTGCCAAAAGTAGTTTTCCAATATAGTCCTAAAGGAAAGAGGGACGTAGGGAGGCCGAGGAAAAGATGGAAGGAGACACTGTGAACACGGAACAGGCGAGAGCCTAATCCATGAAGTGAAGAAGAAGAAGAAGATGATGATGATGATGATGATGACGATGTTGATTTACTCACTAACTCAGGTCCCCTATCTATAAGCCATTGGTTTTCCTGAGCAGCTTGATGCCATTTCTTCTTGATCTTTACTTCTTTTATCCTAATCCAATTTTCTCTTATCCTATATAAGAAATCTCCTATACATCTATTTTTCTTTTCTCCCATCCCCGTTAGTATCCGTACCGCCAATATCTCTTTACTTACACTGTCGCCCGCCTCGATATCATGCTGGTAGCGTGTCTGCCTCAGGCTCAAGAGGTTCCGAGTTCGAATTTTCGGTCAGGGTGAGTTACCTGAATAAGGTTTTTCCCAGGGTTTTCCCTTATGCTAAAAGACGAATGTTGGGTAACTCTAAGCTCTATGGACCCTGGAATCATTTGGGCATCATTTTACCCAATTCATTCACTGTCCGATATGACTTAACGTTGGAGGACGTAAAATAAAAGAAAAAAAAAACTTACACTGTCCCATTTCTTATCCCATATTTTTCTCCTGTAATTTGTTAGCTCCTTGCATTCTATTTGGTAATGAACAGTGCTTTCTTCATCTCCACAAAATTCACATATTCCTACCTCATTACTTCTCAACACTTTATGTATCATATTCCTACTCTCATACATGCTATGCCCTCCCTTCCAGTTTTGCCACATTGATCTGTATATTTTACCCTACCCCATTTTGTCTTTAATTGCTTATAAAATTTCAAAGATTTCTTTTGTTCTATACTTTCCTATATCTCCTATTTATCTGTACTCTGGTTCTCACTTCCTTCCAAAAAACGCTATATTTGTCTCCTCTGCTCTCCATAGATCTCTCATGCCTATCTTTAATATTATTCTTTCCAATTCCGAACATCAACTATTTGTATTTTTAATGGTTTTCTGTTGCTTCCTGCACAGATTCAATAATTCCCCTTTCTGCCATTTAATACACTTATACCAGAATTTCAGCATTCTCTCTCCTTTTTGTATTACCTAGCTCTAGTATTGCCACCTCTCTTGGTGCCAATTTTGGCAGCCCTAGTAGTTCTTAAAGGAGATAATGAAACTGGTCACCGCCGCTATCCATATAAGTTTGGCATCCCCATCACTCGCTTTAGTTTACGTTTACTTTGAGGAACGTTGGCGGATATTTTGCTTTAATTCTTCCTGGCTGTATGGGGTTGTCTTGTACACTTTAAGTTACCCCACAGATAGAAATCGTAATCAGCTATGTCGGAAGTGTGTAGAGTTACAAGGAGACTATGTTGGAAAAACAAAATGTATTGAATCTTTACTAGGTCGGAAACTTTTCAGACCACCTATGTATATGCGGGCGTCAAATGCCCAATCGAAAAAAAAACTGGGCCTCTAAATTTCTCCGCTAATGGAGAAATGACCACTACTTCTCAAAGTGAACTACGGAAGATGATGGGAGAGGCCAAACATGTATGGACAACGACGGTGGCGAAATCCATGATCTCCCTTAATAACATGGGCGAGTAAAACCTTTAAAAGTAGCTTTAAAAATGTTGCATCATTTATGCGATAGTGGCAGACGGCAACAAGTGAACAGCAAAACAGGGTGAGGGATGCACTTCATGTTGACTTTTGCAAGATATTCAGCAACAACATTGGCAATATGTGGCCGCTCATTATCGCGGTGCAGCATCCAGCCTGCTTCACGGAAATGTGGCACCCAATGAAATGTTAAGTATTTCAGAAAATGATCTTAAAGTAATTCGTCGATCCTCTCTCACAATGACAGCAACAGTGTTGATGTTTTCTTCCGTAATAGCAGTAATGGAGCATAGGGTCTACCTTTCTTTGAAATTGATTGTCTCTCCTATTTAAACATTTTAAACCATTTTCGAGCTGTACTGTAGGGAACAGCAAACTCTCCATAAAAATGAAATGTGTGGTGTTTAACGCCCACTTTTATTACATACGGCACCGCAGGCGATGACACTGATGATACATGAGATGAAAATGGAGCAACGGTGGAATGAGATGGCGGGGGAAACCGGAGATCCCGGAGAAAACCCGCCCCAGCACCATGTTGTCCACCACAAATCTCACTTTGCGGTCGCCTGGGATCGAACCCGGGCCGCCTTGGTGAGAGCCAAGCGGTCTAACCACTGAGCCACGGCGTGGCCTGAGACTCTCCATAGGCCTCCTGTAACATTGCATAGGCCTCAACTGAAAAATGAAATGTATAGTGTTTAACGCCCGCTTTTACTACATACGGCACCGCAGGCGATGACACTGATGATTAATGAGATGAAGATGGAGCACCGGTGGAATGAGATGACGGGGGAAACCGGAGGTCCCGGAGAAAACCCGCCCAAGCGCCGTGTTGTCCACAACAAATCTCACTTTGCGGTCACCTGGGATCGAACCCGGGCCGCCTTGGTGAGAGCCAAGCGGTCTAACCACTGAGCCACGGCGCGGCCTCAACTGAAGATTTGTTGAGACGAAAGCAGAATTTCAAAGCTGCATATTGTTCCTTGCGTGTTACCTCCATTGCAGTGGTAGGCGATACTGAACATGTCTGAACTTGCCTGGTTCTCACAGGCGGGAACCAGGAGTACCAACAATGAAACTACTACGGCGTGTTTGTGTCATTTTAAGCTAACAGAATATAATAAGTTTGAATTTTAGTGCGAAAAATTATGACCGTAAAATATTATGATTATTTTTATTGAACAGCTCTCGTACAAACGCTTATCTTACACAATTCGTTTAGGAATAGTTTGATAAACAATAATAATAAAGTAACATTAGAGGTTTTTATTTAGAGGGGTAGCATGTAATCCCTTTTCTGCGTAGTAGAGAAAGTAAAAATAGCCAAAACTTCCAAGTGTGCATACGTCGGAGTGTACGGATAGATCAATATACTTTATATTGTAATTACACATACAGTGACTACATTGTATTGCATTAACTCTTGATTATTCTAATTTTAAAACCAACAACAGTACCAATGTGGTTCTAAAAATTCAATTTTGTTTCATATTTAGAAATGTGGTAATGCATTATTATTGTAGTGTTTTATTGGTAGTCCATCAACTGCACCAGTGAAATGGATCTGGTTTTGTATAGGATTTTCACAGTCCCAGAAATGTAATACCATCCTGGTGTCCTAATTTCTGTAACCTTAATAAAACAGTAAAGCATTTTTCTTTCTTCCAGGAGCTCTTATATATCACTTGTATTGATTATGAAAGAAACCAGCTAATTCAATAGCATCTACATTAACAGTGAAAGTGAATGAGCGACCGATATGTAACAGTTTTTGCAAAAAGAACTCCATTTATTACGAAAGAAAGTGACTTGATTAGATTATTTCAAGTCCCTTTTGCTTCTCATATTTTTGCAATTGGAAAGTTGTGCACCCATACAAAAGGAAACCTATGTAAGTTTCTTTTATATGCCAGCCGCTTTAATAAGTAACTAATTTGACTACATAAATGAATTAATTATGCTTTTGTCGTTACACATTTTGGGTCAAATGAAAGGTACCTGTTATTTGTTGAAATCATTTTAAGGGAGTGTTTTAGATAAAGTTCGAACACTTCAATAGTGAAATAATTGTGTTTTATATTCTTCCCACTCTCTATAGAGATAGATGAATAAATTCCAGTAGATAATTACTAAAAGTAAACATTTAGTGGCTCACTAAATCAGCAAAAGTGTCGTCAATGACAATGAGTCAAGTGTCGACTCACACGTGTGAGTCAATGAACACCATAACTTAAATTCCTCGTGTTGAACTTACATAAATTTCTCTATCCGTTAATGTTTATTCCTGTTTCCTATAAACTATAAACGCTTTTTGTCAACTTCATGTTAATTTGGAATAAACGTTTGAAACATTGACTTCATTATAGGCTTTTTAATATTTAGGTACGAGGCGAACAGTCAAATCTTTAAAAAGCCGGTATTATTAGAAGCTCCGTACTTTCGAATGACTCGAGTTAGATGTTGTTAAGTCAAGTAGTTGCCGCATTAGCCGTTTGGTGGAGCAACTAAACTGTACCACCCAAGCTCTTTGACATCAGCTGTTGATACATTTTAGATTAGACATTTAGACTTAGACATTTTAGACATTCCTTAACTGCGCTTTCAGAAAGTTTATCTGTACTTCCCAATACAGGGCTGTCCTTCATGCCTATTGACAGAAGTTTTGGCAATATTGATAAGAAGAAGCAATAAACGGATAAAGTTTTCGCACCTTCCTCGTGGGTGAAACTCGACAAAGTTTCACTACAGTAGAAGCCCATTGATGTTGTCCATATTTTAGACTTGTGAGGAAAAGACTGCTAGCGACAGAAATGGATGGTTTGAGAAGTATGGGATGCTAATGAAAATGTTATGGACAGAATAGAAGCAAGGACATGTCCAAAGAATGTCTGAGGAAAGGCTACCAAACAACATTTGTTAGATTGCAGGCACATGGTCGAAATAAACGTGGAAGAGCTCCACTCACATGGAAGGATGGGATTAACAGAGCCGTCGAGAAAAGTGGATTAGAAAGGGACAGTGAAACGGCAGAGAAGTATGGAGAGCTGGCACAGGACAAGGCAACTGCTGAAATGTTAAAAGCCTGTAAAAGTAACATCATTACTTGTATGGAGCACCTCAGAAAGGTCGAGCTTCCAGATTTCATGCTATCAACAAAAGAGCCAGTTTCCTCAAATTTCCTGATTTATTTCCAATTTACATGAACTTCCTCCTTAACTGTTAGGAGTTCTAGATTTAATCAGCCTTGAGCAGAACTGCTCTTCATTTTATATTTGCTTTGAATCATCTGTACTCTTACCGTTGAGAGGTAGAACCATTACTTGTAACTTACACATTCCTAAAGCCGTAAGAATAATATAAGTAATGTTTTATTCAAACAAGTGCCTGTGACAGGGATGAAACTTAACACCAAATATGACTTCGACAAGCTGCAGAATCTGTCACGTTCAGTACAGATATATTCATCCAATCTATAAATTTTCTATTTATTTGGTGTGGCCCTCACACTATTTCACAATTTTCTTGTTATCGAAATTTTTGTAAATTCGTTTATATTTCCTATTTCTTTCAGAAATTACATAATGTACAGCACGCGCATGTTTTCTTGAGCGCTGGATTTACGGTGTGGTACGGGCAGAGGGGCAGAAGCGAGAGCTAATGCTCTTTTGTTTCTGCAGTGTGGTCAACCTTGAAAAACACAGTTCAGCAAAATAGCGTGTAAGATAAGCGAAGATATCACAAGTAACGTTGCATCCTCTGAAAAGATTCCTTAGTTTTGGCCACGCCAGCTCAGTTGCATTCAGATCACATTTATACGGAGGTAGACGAATAATAATGTGCCCCCTTTCGAGAGCCATAACCTCCACAAATGTGCATACAAATATAAATCATTTTCAAGTAAATGCTGAGGTACATTACCACCACACTCGTAACAAGGATAAACTGGCAATTCGAGCGCACCATACGAGCCTTTATAAAGGAAGTTTTAACTAAAAAGTGATAATGTTATATAATAAACTTCCAAATTCATTTAAAAAAGCTGCAGCATTAAACCACTTTAAGAATAAGGTTAAGAAATTTTGGCATGGGCACTATTTTATACGGTTAATGAATTTTTAGAACTATAACCATGTAAATGAACACTGGGAGCTAGCACATACACAAATCTGTAATATTTATATTATGACATTTCTTGTAGTAAATTAGTCTATGCAAATACCACATGAAACCATAGAAAAGCTGCTTACTGTGTATATTGTATGTAATAAATTTGACGTTATGTATATACTGTATTTATACATTTTGACGTATCTCATAACATGTATATGTTGCCAAGGACGAACTAAAATTCTAATTCTAATTCTAACATACGATTGTTTGAAACTGGATAGCTAATTAACCTCGAAATTGATCAAAACGAAATGTATGTATTTATTTATTCACTGCAATTGGGTACTACCCGGTGGCAGAGTTAAGAATACAGTTCAAATTACAATACTAGATTTACAACAATAACACAATAAACAATACAAACATGATATTATTTTAACTTTAGTCACTTAAAACATATCTAATTACTTCTCAATTTACATATTATATACCATTGTAATTTAAAAGTTAAACTAAAACCATCTAGAGTTTTTCTAAATTTCTTCAGCGACAGAGGACAGCCCTGAAAGACTGCTACAGGCAATTCATTCCATTCTTCAATGGTTCTATTAACAAAAGAAAATTTTCCTACGTCGGTTCTGTATCTTCTACCCTTAATTTTATACCTATGATCGTTTCGTCCATAATAATCCGGATTATCTAACCTTACACTAACGTCCACCCATGCCTTTTCACCAGCATTAGCTTTGAATAATGCTACCAACCTATGTTTTTTACGCCTAATTCTTAATTCCTCCCATTTAGTCTCATCTCCTTTTATAGGCCCAAAATACTTGCATCCTTTTATGAATTTTATTGCCCTCTTCTGTATTTTTTCTAACGGATCGATTTGGTTAACTCTATACGGGTCCCAGCATGCTACTCCATATTCCATAACCGGCCGCACTAAGGCCTTGTAGGTAATTTCCGTGGACCTAGCGCTCCCCTTTTTCAATATTCTCATTACGAAATGTAATGCCTTCCACGCATTCCTAGATGTGGAATTTACTTGTTCGTCCCATCCAGCATTACTTGCCAGGTACACTCCTAAGTGAACCTGGCGGACATGATAAAGCTTAGCGGATTAGCCACTAGATGTCAGTGTATAGCGCATTTCAAATTTCAAAGTTGTCATCTATGTTTACGGAGTTAAACGAAACATACCGAACAAGTACTTGGAACCCGATCGCTCATCTTATCGCGCGCATATTGTATACGTAGTATTTGAAGATATTTGAGATACTTATTCCTAGAAATTCAACTTCATATTTAAGAATTACACATAGGCATCTTAAAAGTTCGTATTGTTCTAAACAACTTCATGCTTCAGGGTTAAAAATAAACGGTTATCAAACAATTATTATAATACATTAATACTAACAGATACATACATAGGCACATTTTGGTTCATTATGACCTGAGCTATACTGTTTGCAGGATCCAAATAATTTGCTTCCGGCAGCATCCCACAGAATGTCGAATCAACGGAACACACAGGCTTGTGGTGGGAAGTGAGGAGCAAAGCCTATAAGGACATAAAATACGATGCTCGCTTTGACGTTCTACCTATAATCAGCAGCCATCTATTGATTTCATAGTAAATATTTGTCCCACTTCTAATCATCGACATACTGAGCATTAGTGCTGTCTGTTCAGCGACGACGTTTTAGCTAGGGCGGGCGTGGGGTGGCATTTCTCCGCTGCTGGTATGGGTACACGCTATGTTGAATCTGCTCTGTGTGGCAATATTTAATTAAGATGAATCTTCAAAATCTATAGAAACCAAAAATAGAGTAATGCTGTCTTAAAATCTGTCCTCTAACATATTGTATTCAAATTTGTGTTTCCTGTATTTCCTGAGGCCATAAAAATCGGGATTTTCTATCATCATTTATTTGTATTTGTTCTTCCGGGCGCCAATTTAGCGATACATTCTTCTCCAATTCAGCTCATACATATTCAATAGCATTTTGACAGCAATGGCAAGGGAAAGCTGTACAAGAACATGACCATATTTCAAGGCTACTTCCTCAATTACACTCGGCAACAATGAAAATGTTTCGGGCTGAAAATAGTGAATTTTCATGTATTTCCAGCTGCTAAATTAAAAATTCACCATAAAATGATATATTTTCTCTTGTTTTGAAGAAAAAATGACATTTTATATTTTAAAGTGAAGATTGTAAGTTTGGGGGGACTTTTTTGGGAGTTAGCACACCTGTCAAATAACAAAACAAAATCAGAGAGAAATTTTAAAAATTAAGTGATGCAAAAGTTAAAGAAGGCATTTTTGTCGGACCACAAAAAAGCGAACTTGTAAAGGATCCTGCATTTGACCAAATTTTGGAGGGGAAAGAAAAGGAAACTTGGGAAGCCTTCAAGAGTGTTGTTCATGGATTTTTAGGCAACAAAAGAGATGACAACTACAAGGATTTGGTGAAAGTGCTCCTGCAAAAATACCGTAACCTTGGATGCAACAACATGTCCCTTAAGATCCATTTTCTCCACTCCCACCTAGACTTTTTCCCTCCTAGTTGTGGAGTGTTAGTGGTGAACATGGGGAGAGATTCCATCAGGACATTTCTGTTATGGGACAAAGATGTGGGGCCGTTAGAATGAAGTAATGCTTGCGGATTACTGTTGGTCTTTGTGTAGGGATTCTGCGGAACTCCATCACAAGAGGCAAGCTAAAAGACGACGAAGTCAATAGGCCACCACATTATTCTCTTCAGACATGACTATCTGCGAAGTACTTTTCCAGCAATTTAGAACTCTTAGCATGTAATTACCAGTTAAAAAAAATCAAATGGACTTTCATTGTTGTTAGCATGTATGTAATTAAAATGTATCATTATCTCTCAATCCGTTAATATGTAATATTTCCACCCTTTGCATATCATAGAAACTAGAGACAATAAACTTTTTTCATTGTCATACTTGTTTTTCCCAACCCAAAATTAGTATGAATTGCCTCATGAAGTGCTCGAAACATTCACAAGTTTTTTGTTGTTGCCCAGTGTTATTAGGGTAATGGTACTCAGTTAAGAGAAATTGTTCAGCAACATTAAGTATAATTACAGAAGTAACTTTTAAAACAATAAATTGCAACTTACATAAATAGGCTCTAGAAACGAATACAAATTAAGACATTTATTTGAACAGGAAGCCATTAAAGTAAACAAATATGAAAGGTTGGACCGAGCGGTATTGCACGCCATGTCCGGTTAATGGCGCTGGAAACTGAATAAACCAATTTAATATTTCTTTATGCAATAATCGCGTGTGCGCTGGGGTGAGTTTCCTCCGGGTCCCCCGGTTTCCCCCACCATCATTACACCAATTACTCCATCAGTCATTGATCTCAGGCGTTAGGCCGACCCCTCAACCCTGATTTCATATCAGCTCAGATGCTTCGGTTCCCTCGCTCTGAGGGAACCCAAGGGCCTCCTAACGTCAGCATTGAGGAAAAAGGGAGGAAAAAAAGTAATCGCATTTATAATTATCAGGTGTGTTGGCTCCACTGCATTCCTCATGTGACCACTCAGAGCAGGAGACACAACGGAACCACATTTCGTTATTTTGCCCAAATTCTCCAGAATAAAACAGATAATTTTTGACACAGTTTCCAAAACTCAATCCCATCATTGTCACATATATTTAATTAGTTGATAGAGTCTTCGTCACTGGAGCTATCAATCAAATTGATTTTCCTTTTTGTTTTTAGTTTCTTGGGATTCCTCTTTTCGGCCTTTTTGTTGCTATTCCCTTTTGTTTCAATTCTGCAACCCTTTAGGGATCGCTGTCTCTCTGCTTCCTGCAGTTGTTCTTCATTGGAGAGGCTAGTAGAATCTGAGACCTTAATTTATTTGGCTTTCGTCGAGGGGTCACCTAGGAAACATTTGAGGGACCTGGAATGGGGGAGATATCTCCGACAGAAATTTTGGTAGAGCCTTTGTGTGTTTCTGGTTCTCTGGAGACAGAAGTGATTGGTGAGGAAAGGACAGGCCTAAGTCTGCTACACAGCATGCCTACATGACATTAATTCTCCAAACGACTTGTGTCTTTCCCGGTAAACCACTAGAAGTTTTCATAAACGCATGAGACAACTATCTTAAGGGCGACTTACTATGCTGTAAGCACTTTGGCCGCGCCGTGGCTCAGTGGTTAGACCGCTTGGCTCTCACCAATTCGGCCCGTGGTCGATCCCAGGTGACCGCAAAGTGAGATTTGAGGTGGACAACACGGCGCTGGGGAGGGTTTTCTCCGAGACCTCGGGCTTTATAGTTCGGACCACTATTAGGTCAATTAATGGAAATTAATTGTTCTTTCACATTAGCCGTGTGTAGGACGCACTATGAAAGGGTAGAGCCAGACTGAAAAATTCAATTGCAATAGCCGGGATTAGAACCACGGATCTTCTAGCCACTCTAAACTATTGAGCTACTATGGCCAACGTGGCAACAGGACATTAAAGTCACTTGGAGTCAACACGAGTCAGTTGAAGAATTTAATGTCATTTTGTCACGTTGGCCATAGTAGCTAAATGGTTTAGAGTGGCTGGACGGAGACCAGAAGATCCATGGTTCAAATCCCGGCTATGGCATTGAATTTTTCAGTCCGGCTCTACCCTTTCACTCTGATATTGTTGGTTCAGGGTTGGTAGAACTGGTTGTTACTGAGGTCTTGTCCAATACGGCCGTTTTTGATGAGGCGATGTTTCGTGGTCTTCGTCCACAACACAAAGTGTCTGTTATTCTCTGGTTGTTGGCCTACCAGCATTTGTAAGCTTTCTGCGGCCATAAAATCTTCATTGAACTCATCTGGGTTGAGATGCCAAATACCAATGCACTGAGCTGCTATTTATTGTATTTTTGTATAAGTTTAATGGAAAATAACAAATCTCATATCACTTTAAGTGTTCCGTTGGATAAAATAATTATAATATTCAAATATGTGTTGGACAGTGGCAGTCGCCTGGTGGGTAATAGTGCTAAGGATTGAACGCCATTACCCGCCGACGACATGTTGAATTTATCATGAGAAACACGCTTCAAACATTGCACTACAATATCGACTAAAGTATAAATTGGTAGCCATAAGTACGGACTCGCAACTTATGTACCTTATAAAACATGTTTAGAAATCTATTTAGCGTTACCTTAGTGTATCTGCATTAAGAAATTCACACAAAACACGGTTCTCCTAAACAAACCCGCATACACTGCTCCACGGCCACGGAACTCCTTTTGTGCTTTAGCTCGTCTGTCCGCTAGATGTCAGTGGTATACAGTATCTGCTAGAATCATCGTGTCTCTAATCTCTGTTTCATATAACCTTGCCCCCGCTGATATGTATTACTCCGCGTGCAACTACCTTCCCCCAGCATCCTAATTGGCTAATGTTTCGCGTCATAGGCCATAGGCGGTGCCTTCCCGTCACATTCAAACCTGCAGTAAACGTCATAATAATTACCAGGAAGATAGATAAAGCCATACAAATAAGGAAATGAAGGCATATGAAGTTTATAATGAAACAGCAAGTTGAAACTGAATGAATGAGCAATGAAACTGAAACAACTTTATAACGAAATGCCTTCGGCCTTTTCCAATGGGATTTTTTAAACCAACACACATACCTCGCAAAAATGCTTCTCTTTCAATCTTAAAAGTCGTGTCACGCCGTACTTGTTGTGTGTTCTTTATTCACCCAGGTCTCGTCAAGGTAGTATATTTTGCGACTTGTATCCCGGTACAGTCTGATTGTCCTTAACGTCTTCGCCACACAGCAATATCGCCCCTGGAGTAGTAAGTTTTCCTGTTGCCTCAATTTCATGTCACGATGTTCCTACGGATCTAACACTCACACCTGGAAGTTCAGAGCACAGCTGTTCGACTTCTGTCACTCACGAAGACAGATTCTTCTCTGTGAGTGCATTAAACACATGCACCACAATTCTTTTTTCGGTTTTCCCTTGCGATGCTTCAGCGAAAAACTGGCTGTAGACTCTGCCATTATACACATATGTACACGCGCAAAAAACGATCAAAAATAATTTATCTCTCGCACTCGGCACAGCACACCTTCGAATGGTGATATATGACTAATCCAGTTCAAAACAAGGTCAGTGATAAAAGTCATATAAACAAATATGTCATCACTACCAGTAATTCAAGTGCTATCGTGCCATGTGCTTGAGAGCAAAGGAACCTCCTCTTTACTTCGTTTAAGAATTAACATGCATTTCAGATAAATCAACTCTGTTGCGTAATATATTTCATTAAAACAGTTACGAAAATATAAATTTGACAATTCTCTTCCAACATATAAAGACATATCACCATGTTAAATAACGAACTAAATTTTACCGTACAACAGTCTGCACCACAACAGCAGCCAATGAGATGCGATAAGGTCACGTGACCGTTAAGAGATACGGGGCAAGCTTACGTGAAACAAGAATTAGAATATTACATGAGCGCCAGTGTCCGCTGAGCGCTATTGAACTACAAATGTACTTTTTTATCTTGAAAAGTGCAGAGCGATGCGTAGTGGTATCTGGACGAGTCCACTTCAGAACTGTTGCAACTGGAGGGGAGGGCAGGTCAGTTGCGTACCAGCTGCGAGCAAGTAAACACGTGCAGAGCTACTCGGTAACACTACAGATTGTTTCAAAATGTGCTTGTCTCCTGGTTCCAAGAGAGTACTTATAAATGACGCCTCCTAGCAGCAAATTGGGAAATAAAGTGCTACATTTAAAAACACGAGAAGTAATAACCAATATCCATAGATTATAAAAAATGAACAATGGTCTGGGTCAGCTATAAAAATCTGGGGAAGGGTATCTGAGGCAACAGTTGTGTCTGAAAGCAGTTTAGGTGAGTTATTAAGGAAAGAAAAGCCATTGGTGTTAGTGCAACAACGTCCTTCTCTATGCCCAGTAAACAAAGATTAAGAACATGCACAAAATCTAATTTGGATGTTTTAATTTAGAAATACACGAACTGTGAATAATTTTTAAAACACAGAAAATCAAAGATAAACTTTGAAGAAAGTGCTTATGAAGCTTAATCATTCTACTGACTTTCAAGGCAGTGTCTGAACATTAAGAAGAATTCTTTTTAAGCTAGGATTATTTGAAAAATGAATAAACACTAAGCGTGACTGAGAAATTTTAATCGAACATCGCACCATACGTGCAAAAAGGCTTAAGTATTTACAAAATATTCGGAGATATCGAAGTGAAGTTTATATGGATGAAACTTGCTGGAGGAGAACAGGGTTTGTTCCAAATGCCTATGAACTATTTAAGATCCAACAAAAATGCGGAGAATACTACCATAGTAAGAATTAATGAGTTTATAAGAGCTGCAAAACTGACTTCGAGAATGAAATTGTTTTTAGACACCTTATGCACTGCCCTCCCCTCTCGTAATCTTACGCGTGTGACGCATTGTGGCGATAGGTGCACTATCCCCATCACAGTTGCTACTCATCCCTACTGCGCAGGATTCCTGTCAAGATAAAATAATACATCTGTACTTCCTCCTAATGTTTCCTTTCACTACATAAAGACGTAATACTTCATAACAACACGTTTGTATATTTTCTTAATACAAACCCGTATTATTTGTTGGATAATGTATTCTTACATTTAAAGTAAACGTACGCTGGACTATGATAAGTTTCTCATTCAATGGTTTTCATTACAGGCAATAAAGATATTGGCCATCAATTGTTTTCGCACCATATCTAACTTTGTCTTTAGATATAGGTATAGTTTCAATGCTCTTCTATAAATTTAACAATTGGCGTATCTAAATATTTGCCAGCAAGGGCTGGCAGATGCGTTTAATTAAATCATTGGTCAATATTGCTGTCTTACAGCCACTATTTTCTCAATAAATAAACATTATTACAGTTCATATGTCCACTGTAATTCACCCTTATAAATTCCAATTGTAACCAAGGGGGAAACGTACGAGAAGCTGCTTTTTACGACTTCGTAACCCTCTTACATCATCTGCTGCCGTTGAAGTATTTCCATATTTCGTTGTTTGGAGACATTTTGTATGCAACATTCCAGGGATTGTGAGAGCTCTCTATAGAATAGAAATTCTTTCAGCTGGTAAATTCTGCATCTAAAATGCTGCCCTTATATTTTTCAATCAAAATGTAATATTCTCTTTCACATATTTCACATAAAGGAAGATATAGCTGGCTCTACAGTCCACCAAGAGTCCCTTGGCCTCTGAGCGGAAATACTTGAAAGGCGTGTATTACAAATATTTGTAATGTTCTCACATAATTTACAGATTGAATTGTGTCAGTTTTATTTATGTTACATAATAACTTTTTATCTGCTACTTTAGAATGTTCCTTTGTAACATTACTTGTCCCAAATTTCCGTGTTATGTACCTACGAGGGCTGTTCAATAAAAAATAATCATAATTTTTTACGGTCATAAGTTTTCGCACTAAAATTCAATCTTATCATATTCTGTTAGTTTAATGTGAAACAAACACGCCGAAGTAGTTTCATTGTTTGTACTCCTAGTTCCCGCCTGTGAGACCCAGGCAAGTTCAGACATGTTCAGTATCACCTACCGCTGCAATGGAAGTAAAACGCGAGGAACAATATGCGGTTTTGAAATTCTGCTTTCGTCTCAACAAATCTTCAGTTGAGGCCTATACAATGTTATAGGAGGCCTATAGAGAGTCTGTTCTTCCCTACAGCAGGTGATTTAAAACGTTTAAAGAGGGGAGACAATCCATTTCAAAGGAAGGTGGATCCGGTGCTTCATTTACTGCTCTTACGGAAGAAAACATCAACACTGCTGCTGCCATTGTGAGAGAGGATTGACGAATTACCTTAAGATCACTTTCTGAAATACTGAATATTTCATTGGGTGCCACATTTCTGTGAAGCAGACTGGATGCTGCACCACGATAATGCGTGGCCGCTTATTGCCAATGTTGTTGCTGAATATCTTGCAAAAATCAATGTGAAGTGCATCCCTCACCCTCCCTATAGTCCGGATTCAGCCCCATCTGACCTTTTTCTATTCTCTCACTTGAAGAAACACCTTCGTGGGAGACATTATCCATCATCAGAAGCAGTGATGAAGGCTGTGGAGGCGATTTTGAAGGATCTCGTTAAAAATTGTTTCCAGCGTGTCTTTGAAGACTTGCAAAAACTCTGGGACAAGTGCATAGAATTCAGGGGAGACTATTTTGAGAAGGACCTCAAAATTATGAGGATGAGTAAAGGTACGTTGTAAAAAGAAAAAAATATCTTTCTTTATTTAACCACCCTCGTAAAATATCATTCACTAATCGGTCTACCGTACCTTTACAAATTGTTTCAAAATAAGATGCATGGCGCTACCTTATAAAGCAGAGGATTACAGGCGTTGTGAATTACTTAGTGTTCACAAATTTCTAAACAACACATTGGTATGCTTCCAGACGATCCAGGATGACGAATGATGGGCAGTGGTTAACACGTCATTTCCTTAAGGATAATTAAACATTTTGTTTTGGTTTTTCTTTTGCTTTGCTTTTGCTTTGCTTTGGCTTTGCTCTGGCTTTGCTTTGGCTTTGCTCTGGCTCTGCTATGGCTCCGCTTTGGCTATACTTTGGCTTTGCTCTGGTTCTGCTATGGTTCCACTTTGGCTTTGCTTTGGCTTTGCTCTGGCTCTGCTATGGTTCCACTTTGGCTTTGCTTTGGCTTTGCTCTGGCTCTGCTATGGCTCCACTTTGGCTTTGCTTTGACTTTGCTCTGGCTCTGCTATGGCTCTACTTTGGCTTTGCTTTGGCTTTGCTCTGGCTCTGCTATGGCTCCGCTTTGGCTTAGCTTTGCCTTTGCTCTGGCTCTGCTATGGCTCCACTTTGGCTTTGTCCTGACTTTGCTCTGACTCTGCTATGGCCACACTTTGGCTTTGCTCTGCCTCTGCTATGGCTCCACTTTGGCTTTGCTTTGGCTTTGCTCTGCCTCTGCTATGGCTCCACTTTGGCTTTGCTTTGGCTTTGCTCTGACTCTGCTATGGCTACACTTTGGTTTTTGTCCTGGCTTTGCTCTGACTCTGCTATGGCTACACTTTGGCTTTGCTCTGACTCTGCTATGGCTCCACTTTGGCTTTGCTTTGGCTTTGCTCTGCCTCTGCTATGGCTACACTTTGGCTTTGTCCTGGCTTTGCTCTGACTCTGCTATGGCTACACTTTGGCTTTGCTCTGGCTCTGTTATGCCTCCGCTTTGGCTTTTCTCTGATTAGGCTCTGGTTTCCCTCCGGCTTCACTATAACCCCACTCTAAATTCACTCCAACTTCACTCTAAATTCACTCTAACTTGGCTCTGGCTTTGCTCTGCCTTATTTCTGGTCTCACACTAACATCATTCTTGAGCATAATCCTGGCTTGGTTCTGGCTTCGCTCTGGCTTGACTATGGCTACGTTCCTGCCCCGCTCCGGTCCCGCTCTGGCTTCGCTCTGGCCTCACACTAACTTCATTCTGTCACTTAACTCTGGCGCCGGTCCTGCTCTGGTTTGGCTCCGGCTCTGCTCTGGCCCAATCGGGAGATTTGGCTCCGGATCCCGGGATCGCCAATCCTGTACTTACCGCAGTAGGCCCATGGGGGGAGAAGATATAACGGATTTTCATTTATGGGTGCCTGTACCTCAGAAATGGATCTGCTCTTGCTTGGTTGGAGATCATAGTGCTATACATAGGAAGCGTTTGAGGTGACGACAATTGAACAGCTAAAATGAGAAAAGTTGAACAGCTATAAAGAGGAATGTTATTGAATGCGAGAGAAACAACTGGGGTACATTTGTAAGCAATAGAACTTGACATTACACGCCCCCTTCTAGTTTCTCTCAACAGCCATGTAAATACCAGAAAAAATATCTCATTTCATGGACCCAAAGCTCCACACACCGACTGAAACAAAGAGAAATAAAATAGATGTGCAAGATTGTGCTATGAAGTAAGGCAGTCTATGTGGCAAGTATTGATAAAATGCATTACTAAATAAAACTGTCGATATTTGACCTTCAACTTAAATAAGCAGAATAAAAGTAAACAAACATAATTTTGAATGATAAACCTTTTTAGAAGAGGAAATTATGTGGTCACAAAGCTCCCTAAAACAATCCTCTAGAGACAAGTTTCAGCAAAAGCTACCGATGTATAGATACATCACTGTTATCAACTGTTACAAACAGAACGCTATTTTTCATGCATTTTACTTTGTAGGCTGCTATCATTTCGATAACAATATGGCTGATGTATTGCCGGGGTGACGATACACATCACAAGTGGGTTTCAGAGCAATTATCCGCTCTCATCCCGATATCTGTCATCAGTTGCACATCAAAGTGAATACTCAGACCATCCCTTTGTTTTTCTAATGTCATTCGCATTCATAGGATCATGTGTTGTGAGCGGTTTTGTGGCTTTAACCAAACTGTACTCGTCTGATTTTTGGAGTGCGTACACTGGTAGTTCCACAGGAATTGTTCTTACTCTTTAGCTCTCAAATATATGAACGTAAAATTGAATCTATAAACCCATAAGATAAGGTTGTCTTAAATGTACTATATGAGATAATCAGAATGATGGTAAGTCATTTCTGCGTTATGCTGTTTGAAGCAGAACTCCAATTGATATGATGCAGGAAGCTAATGAATTTCTCAATTTTGGTAACGATCCAGAAGATATCTTTCAGTTTCCCCTGCAACTCTTGGTGTGGGTGGGCCCATCAGTATTTCTGAAGCGATGAGTTCCTTTTCCTAAGGTCGTAATCTCGCAGTAGAGGAAGTTAATGTTACTATTGATGAAGAATGGACAAATAATTATTTCCTTGCTCACTTTCTTCTCGGGCAGCAAGCCAGGTGAAAAGACGATTAGAAATCGACATTTTGGGAGTGTGCATCGCTTTTTTTCCGAGTGGAGGAAAACTGCCCCTGGGATTGGAGTGTGGGACTCCTTTTGGGAATCGAACCGCCAGCCCTACCCACTAAAAAACCTCCACCGGTGAGTATTCAGGAGTGGTGCTGTGGCAGTACCGCTGTAGCAGCTGCGGATTCAAGGAAGGGATGTATTGGCCAGTCCGAGGCCTGGTACAAGGTGAGCAATACGGCAGGACGTAAACATGACCGAGGCCCTGCTTACGCCCTTGCTTATTAGGAGTGGGGTGTAACTGGAATCTGGGTAATATGTCAGGGAGTAGTGAGCGGTCTTCTTTGGGAGTGAATGAGGAATGAAGGTTATTGACGAGTGTAGGGTCTCTACGGCGGTTGGTGTCGACCTCTGGTGTTGGGTCCGTCGAACATCGTCTGGAGGACTGCCACTTCCTCCTTGATGAGTCTCCGGAGCATGAGTGTGTGTGTCGTGATGTTTGATTGAGAATTCATGCTTCTCCTGTATGTCTTCTCGTAGTTCTGCAAGCTCTATGCTGAGATTCGTGTGTGCTGTAGCTTGAGGCGCAGATGAAATCATGAGCTCTGTTAGAAGTTCCTCCAAGTTGGTCAGTTTGGCCATTACGACCAGGAACTTCGAATGGAGAACCCTAACGGCCTCCCCTAGACCCTGGACTTCCTCACAGAGCTGCTCCTGGCTGATAGAGTGAAGTGCTGTTGGCTGTTGAGGTTGCTGGTGTGGCGGCTGTGGTGTACTCAGCTGTCGCTGAGAAGATGATGACGCTGGTGGAATAAGTGATGCCTTCCTACAGGGATGCAGGGGGCAGAGCACCTGCCCTGTGTAGTGATTGTGCCCTCCACAAGAGGCACAATAGTGATGGCGGCGGCAGAGGTCATGCTGTGTGCAGACCGAGGTGAGGCAGGAGGCACAACAGTAGTGGCACCTCGGTTCGGCTGCTCAGGATTCTGCTGTATGCCCTTAGGCGCAGAAGCGACGGCATAGAACGCATCGCTCCCATCTTCAGAATATTTATTAAATGTTATAACCACAAATGAAATAATGCATGTAACACAAATATAAACAAAGACAAAACACTATCAAAATTCGTATTACTGAACAAAAGACTGCTTTCAGTAAATTAAATGCCAGGTCAGGAGATGGCGTGATTATAGAAAATTGTGTCAAAGTAACGTAACTACCTAACTTGATTATCAAGCTGTATTGATATTTGATTTTTAAGTCGACGGATTTCATTTTTAAGGCCGGTTTCCAAGAGGAGCTGAACTGAAATTCAGCATCACGGTTAAGCGTGCTACCTTGGAGGAAATGGCCAAAGCCTCCTTAATTCTCCGCTCCCAGTAAATGTTGTATATCCCCAAGATGGTCAGGCCGCGCCGTGGCTCAGTGGTTAGACCGCTTGGCTCTCACCAAGGCGGCCCGGGTTCGATCCCAGGGGACCCCAAAGTGAGATTGTGGTGGACAACACGGCGCTGGGGTGGGTTTTCTCCGGTACCTCCGGTTTCCCGCGCCATCTCATTCCACCGGTGATCCATCTTCATCTCATGTATCATGAGTGTCACAGTCTGTGGTGCCATATGTAGCAAAAGCGGGCGTTAAACACTACACATCATCATCATCATCATCATCATCATCATCCAAGCTGGTCGACTCCCGAAATTTGGCTCTCTGGTAGTTATCAAAACAATGCTCTGCCAGCCCAGACTTCTCAGGTTGCATTAAACAAATGCTCCGTTCATGTTCGTTTATTGTGGTAGCGATGGTCCTTCCGGTTTGTCCTATATACAATGTCCCAAATTCACAGGTAATTTGGAGGTGCAGTGATGATGACGATGATAATTATGATGAAATTCGTTAGAATTGCTTCCTTAGGGAGGGAAGTAAAGATAATTGTCCTGTGTCATGGATATACGGCACTTAAAAGAAACTTTACCATGAAAATGAGGCCTACGACCAGAATTAGGCAGTCTTTCATTCTCACTATACAATGGTACGCCGAGAACCACAGTAGTTAGAGAACAATGATAAACAATTATTCAGTTTCAATTTTCTACAGGGAGACAGGCCATAGAGTTCCTAATAATCTTCGGAGATGGCTTGTGAATGGAAGATTAAACACCTGTTGAGACCGGTGAAAGACAAACTGGACTTCCAGGTTCCGGGAGTGTACCGCATTCTCTGTGAATGTGGGACACCGTATATAGGACAAACCGTAAGGACTATATCTACCAGAATAAACGAACATGAACGAAGCATTCGTTCAATGCAACCTGAGAAGCATGGGCTGGCAGAGCATTGTTCCGATAACGACCATAGAACAAATTTTCGGGAGACGACCATCTTGGAAAATGCAACAGTTACTAGGAGCGGAGAATTAAGGAGGCTTTGGCCATATCCACTGAAAAGAGCACGCTTAATCGTAATGCTGGACTTCAGTTCAGGTCCTCTTGGAAACCTGCCTTAAAAATAGAAATCTGTCGATTTAAGAAGCACAGATCAATACAGCTTGATCATCAAGTTAAGTAGTTAGGTTTCTTTGACACAATTTTCTATACTCACGCCATCGCCTGACATGGCATTTAATTTACTGAAGGCAGTCCTTTGTTCAGTAATGCGAATTTTGATAGTGTTTTGTCTTTATTTATATTTGTTTTATATCCAGTGTTTCATTTGAGGTTATAACATTTAATAACTATCCTGATGATGGGAGGGATGCACGCTCCCCAAACGTTGATACCTAATCGTCTTTTCCCCTGGCTTGCTTCCCGAGAAGAAATTGAACATATTCGTCGTCAGGAATGCTTCAGGTCTTAATTCTTTTCTTGTTCAAACATGTAGTTTAATTCTTCCGAAATTTAAATATATAAATGTTGTTCCTTAACAAACGATGACTGATGTATCGATTAACTATTACTTTTTTACACACGCGCGCGCGCACACACACACACACACACACACACACACACACACACACACACACTATTTGTCCATCTTATATACACACTCAAAAATAATTCTGCTCAAGCTCGGAGAGATACAAATGTACGTCTTTCTCCTACGACGTTGTTAAGCAGAAGAACAAAATATTGAAATGTTTAACAACTTCATGGAAATTAATTGTTCTTTCACACTGGCCGTGTGTAGGACGCGCTGTGAAAGGGTAGAGCCAGACTGAAAAATTCAATGCCATAGCAGGGATTTGAACCACGGATCTTCTGGTCTCCGTCCAGCCGCTCTAAACCATTGAGCTACTATGGCCAACGTGCCGATATGACATTAAATTCTCCAACTGACTCGTGTTTTTCCCGGTAAACCACAAGGAGTTCTCATAAACACATGAGACAACTACCTCATTGGCGACTTGCAGCATGTAAGTAATTTAAGGCCCGGGCTTTATAGTTCGGACCACTATTAGGTACAATTAATGGAAATTAGTTGTCCTTTCACACTAGCCGTGTGTAGGATGTACTATGAAAGGGCAGAGCCAGACTTAAAAATTCAATGCCATAGCAGGGATTTGAACCACGGATCTTCTGGTCTCCGTCCAGCCACTCTAAACCATTGTGCTACTATGGCCAACGTGCCAACATGACATTAAATTCTCCAACTGACTCGTGTTTCTCCCGGTAAACCACAAGGAGTTCTCATAAACACATGAGACAACTACCTCATTGGCGACTTGCAGCATGTAAGTAATTTAAGGCCCGGGCTTTATAGTTCGGACCACTATTAGGTACAATTAATGGAAATTAGTTGTCCTTTCACACTAGCCGTGTGTAGGATGTACTATGAAAGGGCAGAGCCAGACTTAAAAATTCAATGCCATAGCAGGGATTTGAACCACGGATCTTCTGGTCTCCGTCCAGCCACTCTAAACCATTGAGCTACTATGGCCAACGTGCCAACATGACATTAAATTCTCCAACTGACTCGTGTTTCTCCCGGTAAACTACTAGAAGTTCTCATCAACACATGAGACAACTACCTTAATGGCGACTTATTATGCTGTAAGTACTTTAAGCCCCGGGCTTTATAGTTCGGATCACTATTAGGTACAATTAATGGAAATTAGTTGTTCTTTCACACTAGCCGTGTGTAGAATGCACTATGAAATGGTAGAGCCAGACTGAAAAATTCATAGTAAGTCACCATTAAGTTAGCTCTCTCATGTGTTTATGAGAGCTCCTAGAAGTTTACCGGGAGAAACACGAGTCAGTTGGAGAATTTAATGTTATATTGGCACGTTGGCCATAGTAGCTCAATGGTTTAGAGCGGCTGGACGGAGACCAGAAGATCCGTGGTTCAAATCCCTGCTATGGCATTGAATTTTTCAATCTGGCTCTACTTCCTCATAATAATAGTCGTTCAAGAGGTCCCGGGTTTGAATCTCGGTCAGGGTGAATTATCTGGATAAGATTTTCCAGGGTTTTCCCTTCTCCTGAAAGACGAATGTCGGGTAACTCTAAGCTCTATGGACATTTCACTCATTCCGTTCATCGTTCGATATGACAACTTTGAGGACGTAAAACACCCAAAAAATGTAAAGAAAAAAATAAAATAAAAGTAATAATAAGGATAATGATAATAATGATGACGATGATGATAATAATAATTACAGTTTCAGCCACAGCCGTACGATTATTTACATGAATAATTTGCTCATCCAATTGGGTGCCTTTCGACGAAGGGTAGCGGTGTTATTTAAAACAGAAAAACGAAAATTAGTTCATACTCAGGAATATTTTGTACATTTTGGACGTATCAGTGAGAATTTTAAAATACCCGATGCAAATTTCCAATACTTGCCGTGAGCTGAAGTGTCTGGGAATGCAGCAACGAAATTGGCTAGAAATATGGGATAATGTATTTTTATGTTTGAGCTAATAAAATACCTTGAAACTTATAGTATCATAATTCAACTAAATTTATGAGTTTCAGGTATTTAAATACATTCGCATGACAATTTAAGTGCCCATGGCACGTGCATGTCAGCTCTTGGATTCACAGAATACTGTCATTTGAGTTCGATTGAATGTACTAAATTAATACATTTGAAATTAGCGGGCAAAGTTTCTGGTGGAATTTTGTGTGTTGGTATGGTTATTTCTTACAATATGTAGAACCAAGGAAACAAAACAATGTCTGCAAACATTGAAAGCAAATATTACTGTTTATAATTTGCTTTTGTGTGAGTTTCTAACGTGGTCGGGATTTTCTTTTGTTTCTCGTTAAACTACATACTATTTATATATAATTGATGAGTTTTAGTCTGCCATTTAACATTGATATAAGTATTTTATACATCTAAACGTGCATATAACTGTTGTGTAGTTGTAGGTAAAATATTCTTTGAAACAACTGACCTTTTGTTGACTGTGTACATAGTTAGGATCATGAACAGGCTAAACGATACATGGGAAGAAACACATAAACATAACACAACAATGGGAACATACTTGAGGCCTGATGTGATAATAAAACTAATGCCTGTGTACCAAAGGTTGGCATCAGATAAAATCCAAGGAGATGTACATTGGGTAAGACACAAAATGCAAATGAAATTTACATAACATGATATGGCATAATTGCCCAAAAGAAATATTTGTGTTTAAGAACAGACTTCAGCTTTCTGTGACATTAAACATCAATGAATTCAATTTTGGTTTTTCTGCCTCACTCAAGCTGCAGTCAGACATAATAGACACAGATTTTACCAGCATCTCTAAAAATTAGCCAAGGGAAGGAACAATTACGCTTACTTCATTCAGCAATTTCTGCGAAGGTAATTTCTAGGACATCCAGAAAATTGAAGAAAACTGCTGCAGAAGGGAGAAGGAAGAGGCAGGAGGGTGCCACTTATATATATGGAGGGTTTTAGTCTGCTTCAAGGCATGTAGCTGAGAAGGAAGATATTTTGGATTTTAAAATTTGATTTATTCAGTTATAGTTTTTTCAATATTTTTTGCAATTCAAAATCTTCCACACAATGCAATTTTGATTCAGTCCCTCTAAAATTTTCTACACGTGTTCTTAGAAAGCAAACAAAGGTTTTCATCCTATGAATTTTTGATATGCATTAAATTTTTAAAGTTATTGATTTATAAAATCAAAGGTTTAATAATTTTTTGGCTGTTTTGTTTGCTCCATGCCTATTTTTTCCTCTGGAACTAAAGGCAGTATAAGAACTTCATATGATAGATCTTCTCTTCATAACTATCTGAATATTTTTAAAGATAGAAAAATTAAATTTAAAAATTTTCATCACGTGGAGCTGTTTCAATTCTGCCCAAATTTTGAATTTCATATATTAATTACTCAAAAGCTATTGAAGATAGAAGAACCAAATTTTGAATCCTGTGTCCGCTATGCATCAGAACTAAGTGGTAAAATTTTCAGAAACATTGGTTCAAAATTGCTGGATTTAGGGTTTTCGGTGCTGCATCCCCTTAAACATTTGTTAAATGTAAAAAACATTTTGATTTAACCTACCAACCGATGTTGATTACGAATTTGTTTTAGGCTATGAGGGAAATTTGAGAAAATGTTTGGAATGGCCTGGAAGATCTCGGTGAGTGAGTTATCAGATTACCCAGCCGGTATTAAAAGAGCTCCAGAAAACATCAATTTACTTCAGTAGTGGGGGCCACAGCGGTACGGAGTGTTTCTCATGATCAGTCGATTCCAATTGTCAGAGGGAGGGCAGCACATGAGGTCGGGTGTCACAGACAAGTCTTTGATAAAAGAAAATGACTAACTGGTTCCTACTGGAGTGCTAAAACAAGGCATGTGACATCAACTTCTGAGTTCAAACTCTATCGATCTTTCAGCCTACTCTAACACAACTACTGGGGACACAGTACTATATTATTCTCATGTCAATCTCCAGCACACACAACAAGTAATACAGCTCTCCTTAGATCGCCTAACTCATTGGTTCAGCCCTTGGCGGATCTCATTGAACCGTCAGAAAACCGAAGCTAAATTCTTCACTCTTCGCCGATACACTCCGCTTCCTCCGTTTTGTCTCTACAGGAACAATGTCCCTTGGCTCCTAACTACAACTCCCGGAGTGCTTTTGGACTTTCGACGGACCTGGCGTTCTCATATCCATCGTCTTATATCACTGGCCTCCAGGCGACTTTCAAAACTCTCACCCCTGTTGCATCGCCGTTCCAGTCCCGACCTACAGTTTTCATTGTTACTCTACAAATCACTCGTTCGTCCGCTTGTTACATATGCCTGCCAAATATGGGGGGCCGCACACACATGTCATCTGCGTCGTCTTCAGGTTATACAGAATCGCTTCATGCGCATCGCTACCAACGCTCCATGGTTCATCCATAATCAGCAGCTCCATCACGAACTAGGACTGTTACCTCTTCACGACTACATTCGCAGGATCGTCCGTCGTTTCTTTTCCACGCTGCAAGAAGTTCCAGGAGCTGTGCATTATAACATCGGCGTCCGGACGCGCCAGCCCTCACGCTTGAAGAGGAGACTACCACAGGACCTGATTCTAAGTGATACATCTGATTCCAGTGATTCTAGTGCTTGATGTCTGTCTTACATCTTCAATATTGACATCATTTCTCAGAGAGCATTATTGGAGTTCTAACTTAATTTAGTTAGGGGGCGGCCTGTTAGCCTACCCCTGAGTGTTATTATTCTTTAATGTATTGTTCTGTTACCTTCTTTTCACTCTGATCTGTAAAGCATTATACTGCTGATCGATCAATAAAACATTAAAAAAAAACACTACTGGGAGGAAGAAGAGGAAAAGGGCGAACACAATGGATTACGGTGCTAAGTTCCAACTTTGTCATGTTGATAGGGTCCACTTTCTCTCTCTAAATATGTTTAAGTTATCAGTGGCTAACAAATGATAGGTCAAAAAATCTTTCCGTTCAATGAAAAAATATTAAATAAATGAAGGTATTGAAGAAACTTATACAATTGAATCTTAACTAAAGAAAAAGTTGTGCTTGCGTCCTTTTGTACAATGCTTTTATGTCTATTCAGGGTGGTCTGAAAAGTTTCCAGCCTCAACATGAAGATGGCAGCACTCGTAAATAAAAGCTAGTAAATTTCGTTGTTCCTCTGTTGGCAATTACTCACCAAAGTTTCAGCCATCTTGGACGCTCAGTTGTTATGTAACAGTCGTTTGAGTGAGTTGATGTGAGTGTTCTTATGAAAATCAACAAAATCGAGTATCGAGCTGTCATTAAATATTTGCTTTTTAAGGCAATACGCCTAAGCAAATCAAAAATGAGTTGTATTCGGTATATGGCGACTCTGCACCAACATTATATTTTGTAATGAAATCGCCCTCTTGGCGCCCGAGCGTCGGCAATGCAGTTAGCTTACTTCCCGACTAGTGATTCGTTATTAAAAGGCTGAGGTGAACGTAACACATGTGGCTTATGAAGATAGGTTGGAGGGGCAGAATGCATTGCTGGTTACCATGACTACGGATTCGATTCATAGAAGCCGTATATTCCGCACCAACTCGTGTTGTGAATATAATAAGGGCCTTTTTTCCTTATTTTTTCGTTTACTTGAAAATAAATTTGTTGGTACAAGTGGTAAACCGCTGGAAGCGAGCCCCGCATGTCATGAGGTACTGTTTATTATCAGTTTATATCTTGTGTAAAAATGTAATTTTTTATGTGATCAGTGATTATTTTGTGATATGTGAAGTGCTTAATTTTTCATATTTAAGAGATTAAAAATGAATCTAACACACGACTTGGTGTGTTCCACTCTCCAAACAACCTTTTCTTTATGAAAAACTGATGACAAACGCGAAGTGGTAAATGCTGGTAGGCCAGAACCAGTGCTATGTTTAGAAAAACTTTGCGGCGGAGCATCTTCAAAATACACCAGGACATTTAAGACTTGTTCGTATGAGGTACATAATTATGTCGGATTGAAGGAGCTGAGAAAAAAAGTTAACAAAATTGCTGACGCTCTTCGGAACAGCTCATTGTAAAATACAATGAGAACGTTAAGCTTAACAGAATTTTCATGCAATATTTCATTAGGGAAGTAGACAAGAAATGACATTACGTGGATATAATGAAAGCGAGGACTCTTTAAATAAAGATAATGTTAAGGAACTTTTGGATTCACGTACAGAGGGAACACCCATCGAAATTCAAAACCACTATTGTAGTATAAAATCCGTTTTTGCGATGCTAATTTTGCGAATTTAGGTTAGCCAATTTTCCGAGTCACCTATTCAATTAGTCCAAAGCCGCGTCTGCCTATATGTATGTTAATTAGACTCTTAAAATATTACTTATCTACCTCAGCTAGACTCTACATTTCATCTTAGGACTTCACACCGATTAAAAAGCACGGAAGAAACAACATTGCAATTTTAATTGGAAGTGTTACATATCAACTTCTTGAAGCCCACTCTGACATAAACGTCAAGTGCTTCTGATTTGGAAAGGAGAATATTCGTCAGAGCACTGGTGCTGAAGTGCAGTGACCTATAATGGCTGCACTCTCACAATCTATGATTTAAACACATGACGTCATCTACTAGCCCAGGATGAATGGGAAGCCTAAATGTACCACATAATTTCTACAGATAGTGTATATTTTATGAAGACAAATAATATTCATTGGTTATAGAAGATATCGTAACCACACCACTTCTATCGAATGGGAATCAATATCCAATTTTAGCCAATCAGGGGCCCAAAAGCAATTTTTATACGTGGAAAGGGGGAAAGTAGTACAATAGTGCTCATGTAATATTCTTGAGGCACAATGATTCTTGCAGATACTGCATATCACTGACATCTATCGGACAGTTGGGGTAACGCCCAGAAAGAGTATCGTGTCCGTGGAGTAGTGTTGTGGGGTTTGTTTGAGAAGAAGCGGGTTTTGTGTGAATGTCTTAGTGCAGATACACCTAGATCATTACAAGGTAACACTGAATAGATCTCTAAACATGTTTTACAAAGTACATAAGTTGAGAGTCCCTATTTAGGGCTACCAATTTATACTTTAGTCGATCTTGTGGTGCTGTGCTCGAAGCGTGATTCACACGATAAATCCAACATGTCGTCGGCGAGTAATGGCGGGTCTATCTATTCTGTGGGACGTTATTTCCCTACCAGGTTGCTCTACGAAGCATCGGGTCTTCCATACGTGGAGAATGAAATTAGGCGCCAGGCTTCAAAATTATACGCATGTTTACCATCACACAGAAGCGCCCTTGTTAGATCATTGGGAGATTATGACCCCACTAGACGCCGGTCTAGACTGCACCGGGTCTCCCGTATGGCATGCGGGCACCCTAGATAACACAGTAGCTAAACCTATCAGCAGCTAAAGCTGAGCTCCTCATAATTCTTCTAAGATGTTTGGCATCTAAATTTTCCCCCAACTAAAAATTAAACAAACAAAAGATTTGGGTGCAAAGTACTGCATCCTCCCCTTCAACCTGAAGGTACTTTGGTAACCTCTAAATTAACTCCCAACCAAAAAACGTACACCACCTTCATCCTACAAATTTAATTCTAAATTCTACCTGCGGTAAATCCCTTAACGGGTGGGCACGCAGCAAAATCCTTCTGGCTGTATACAGCCAGCCAGCACGAGCGAGCGAGCGAAAAAAAGGGTAATGGCGCTCAATCCTCAGCACTATTACCCACATGGTGACTGCCATTGTCCAACACATATTTGAATGTTAGAATTATTTTATCCAAGGGATCACAAAGTGATAAGTGATTTGTTACTTTATATTAATCTTATACAAAAATGCAAATAAATAGCAGCTCATGGGTTTTAGTGTACTGGTATTTGGCCTCTCAACCCAGATCAGTTCAGTGATGAAAATTTTATGGTCGCAGAAAGCTTACAAATACCGGTGGGCCAACAACCAGAGAATAACAGGCACTTTCTGTAGCGGACGAAGATCATGAAACATCGCCTTGTGGACAACACGGCGCTGGGGCGGGGTTTCTCCGGGACCCCCGGTTTCCCCCGCCATTTCGTTCCATCGGTGCTCCATATTCGTCTCATATATATCATCAGTGTCACCGCCTGCAGTGCCGTATGTTGTAAAAGCGGGCGTTAAACACTACACATTTCACATTTCAACGCCTAGTGGACGTACTAATCAAGAAACACCTGTATTGGGCATGATCTTAGCAACAACCAGTTCTTCCGGCACTGAACCAATAATATCAGAGTGCTCTACTAATTCCTTGTTCCAGTTAGCAGAATTAAGCCTGTCCCTTCCTCATCAACCAATCCTATCTACAGAGACCCATAGATGCCTAAAAGTTCTACCAACATTTCTGTCACAGATATTTCCCCCATTCCACGTTCCTCAAATGTTTCCAATATGACCACTCGACGAAAACCAAATAAAATGAGGTCTCAAATTATATCAGCCTATCCTTTGAAGGAACAACTGCAGGAAGCAGAGAGACGGCGATTTTTAAAATGTTGAACAACATCGGAACCAAAAGAAATAGCACCAAAAAGGCCATAAAGGACAATCCCAAGGGAGAAAAAAATTGAAAATCAATTTGGCCAATAGCTCCAGTAACGAAGTTTCTATCAACTAATTAAATATATGTGACGACGACGAACTTGACGCTTTGGAACCTGCGTGAAAACATATCTGTTTCATTTTTGAGAATTTGGACAAAATAACAAACTGTTGTTCCGTTGTGTCTTCTGCTCTGAGTGAACACATGAGGAATGCAGTGGAGCTGACGCACCACGTAACTATAAATGTGATTATTGCATAAAGAAATATAAAATTGGTTTATTCAGTTTCGAGCGCCATTAACTGCACATGGCGGACAATACCGCTGGACCCCACATTTTATATTTATTTTCATGGCTTCCTGTTTCAATAAATGTCTTGATTTTTATTCGTTTCTGGAGCCTATACATGTAACTTGCAATTTATTCTTTTAAAAATTATTTTTGTAATTATACTTAAGCTTGCTGAACAATTTTACTTAAGTGAGCGCCATTACCCTACTCTGCCCTAAATCGCGTGATAGGAGCTAGTTTCGCTTTACTCCTGTGAATAGCTTAGTTTCGATATCAGTATAATTACAAAATGGATCACCATGTAAATTGTATTTGAGAAGGGCGCCTCAATTTGTCAGGATTATGGGCTGGCCAGATTGAACGATATTATTCTTGTGGGTTATTTAAAATGTAATTTTACAATGATTTCTAAAGTAAATACTGCCATTGCCATTTGGGAGGTATTTCCCCCCGAAACGCGATTTATATAGGTTCCATTTCTTTTTTAATATTATTTTTATGGATATACGAGGGCTGTTTAATAAAGAATGATTATACATTTTTACGGTCATAATCTTTCGCACAAAAATTCAATCTTATTATATTGTGTTAGCTTAATGTGAAACAAATACGCAGTAGTAGTCTCATTGTTAGTACTCCTGGTTCGCGCCTGTGAGAACCAGGTAAGTTCAGACATGTTCAGTATCGTCTACTGCTGCAATTGAGGTAACATGCAGATAAAGTTGATGTTAGAGGAAGATCCGGAGTTTCTTTCAAACATAATCACTGCTGATGAAACTTGGCTACATCATTTTGATCCTGAGAGCAAACAGCAAAGCTCAGTGTGGAAATCTCCTTGATTACCAACACCCCCCAAAAGCAAAAGTGGTTGTTTCTGCTGGGAAAGTTATGGCCATCTCATTCTTTGATATTCATGGCTTATCAGCATGTTGTACCTACACACACATCAGTAACTGGACGATACTTCAGGGATGCCCTGGAAGCATTGCAAGTCCATATAAGGCGTAAAAGACCACATTTCCGTGAAGCAGGCTGGATGCTGCACCACGATAATGTGCGGCTGCATGTTGTCAATGTTGTTGCTGAATATCTTGCAAAAATCAACGTGAAGTGCATCCCTCACCCTCCCTATAGTCCGGATTTAGCTCCATGTGACGTTTTTCTATTCCCTAACTTGAAGAAACGCCTTCGTGGGAGGCATTGTCCATCATCAGAAGCAGTGGTGAAGGCTGCGGAGGCAATTTTGAAGGATCTCTCAAAAATGGTTTCGAGCATGTGTTTGAAGACTGGCAGAAACGCTGGGACAAGTGCATCGTATTCAGGGGAGACTATTTTGAGAAAGGCCTTCAAAACTATGAGGATGAGTAAAGGTACATTGTCGAAAAAAGGTTGCGATCATTTTTTATTGAAGAGCCCTCGTATGTACACTAAGCATTCAACAGAGATATTCTCAGGCAACACTTATAATAAAAATATATCATCAGTTTTTGCTTTTCTTACTTTGTGCTGCCATTCAGTAGCTCTGTAATACGATTCCCAGCCGTCATTGTTAAGTTATGAAAAGATCCAGTAAGAGGATACTGTCAGCCAACCCCTTGATAAGGAGTGGCCCGCTGGTCCGCTGGCTGACAGTATCTTCTTTACCTTGTTGGTACCTTGGCTTACATAACACCCTGGTCTTCTGCTCTGCCAGGTAGCTCTTAACCTCCATACCCCCTTGATTCTTTTGTAATACGAATATTGTCTGATAAAAGAAATTGGTAAAACAACTCAGTTATACAAGATTTCATTCCCTTAAGGAAGTTAAGGAGTAAGCTATTAGTGTAAATACAGGTACTAGGTGACACTGTGAAAGCTTCATAAGGAACTTATTTAAAGATAACTTTGAATATGTAAAGTATTTGTATATGTATGTGTCCTACACTGTTGTAGTGGACTGGACCCTTGTACTCCTTCCCTCTCACGGAATGCGCCCGGATTTGATGCTACCTGTAGAACTGCGGATTTTAAGTCCCGAGCTTATGACTGGTGCCAACTCAGCATCATGAGCAACTTCAGGAGCTGCAGTAGATAGCGAATCCTGTTCAAGACTGGAAACTTTCCGGCTGAGGGTGTCGAGATGCTCCTGCCCGTATCGGTTGGGTGATCGCCCAATTCTGCCTGGCGTATGTGAACGTGAGGCCGGCAGTCCTGTTGGCAGACCCAAGTTCCATTGGGGATGTTACTGCCGTGGATTGCTCTTAATGAATATATGGATAGTTTATTCATTTAGAGAACATGAGAAATACATAACCAATTGCGATTTATTTTAAGTAGCTTACAAAATAATTTAATTTAATCTCACAGCCGGAAGCTAGGAGTACCAACAATGAAACTGCTACTGCGTGTTTGTTTCACATTAAGCTAACACAAAATAATAAGATTCAGTTTTACTACGAAAAATTATGACCGTAAAATAATTATGATAATTCTTTATTGTACTGCCCTCGTACATATGGCCTCCCAACATTGGAAACACCTCTACAACGAAGATATCCCGTTCCAGCCCTCAGCTTACAAGTAAATGTAACTGAATTTATGATTGCACTTTGCTTATCTCCCTCCAATTATTTGGCAAAGGAGTAGTTTCTCCAGCCAATGAGCGCATTTGTCATGGCTAAATAGTACTATACATATTTGTGTTTTTTTAAACAAGCATGTTAAATATAGTTTTAAACGGTCGATTAATATGATAATAATCATAAAACTAGTGAAGCTAAAAGCAGATTTTAACTTGGATTTTATTTCATATAGTGTCATTCACCCCTCCTCCGCCGCCGTCAATCAATAATGAATAACAGCCTACAAGGCAAACATAATGCCTGCTTCTACACCTGTTTTTAACTTGGTGAGTGGCAGTAAAGATGAAAAAATATAGCATCCTAAATATAGGTGGTTAAAAGTAGTGAGAAAGAAAGTGCATTGAATGCTTTTAAAAAATTAATGTGGAAAATCTATTTATTATTAATAACTTGTTACACTAATAGCAGATTGTGCGTTGTTTTCGAGTGAATTTTTGGTTGTGTGCATAATGAAGCAAACGGGAAGGCTGTGAACGCAACGAAAGAAGAAACAGACGTAAGCCCCAGAATTAGAAGGGGGGGAAAAGGTAGATGCGCTGTTCGTAGGAAAGTGCCGCAATTTTCTTTAATAATAACTGCTAACATTACATAAAAGCCTCAGTTCCCCCATTTATCGATTTTACGCCGCCTTCTTTTAAGCGATTCTTCCTTCGTAATTTATTTATAGGAATTGGATAGGGATTCGTGGAAAGAAAACTTTGAACTAGTAGCTATTGACAGAGTGGCTATCATGTGAAGGAGATAGAGACTTCACTCTTTACTTTCTTACCACGTAAGTACCGACTTATGATTTTATGAATGAATGAATTATTGTGCATGTTACAAAATTTTACAATTTATAACTTTAGGCTACATGCATTTGTCTGTACCTTATTGCCAGCTTGGCTTACATGACACCCTGGTCTTCTGCTCTGCCAGGTAGCTCTTAAACTCCATGCCTCCAATAGTTAGGAGTAAGGTTGCATAACAATGGGAAGTGGGAAGCACACAGGAGAAAAATTAAAGAAAAGTAAGAGCGGCAATGAATGGGATAAGAATATAAGCTAGAAATGACAACCAAGTGGTTAGAAAGAATGTACTAAGCACTAGTTGAATCCAAAATGTTGTATGCAGTAGAGATCTGGGGGGGGGGGGGGAAGCAGAGGTAAACGAAACGGTGGAGGGTTTTGTAAAGAGCTACTAGGCTTACCAAGATCAGCACCTCGGAAGTGGCTTTAGTAGAATTAGGAAAGACAAGAAGAAATGAAATAATAATGAAAAGAATAATAACATTTTGGTATAGGTGTGTGCTCAAAGAAGAAGGGGAAATTATGAAATTATGCGTGAGACAGCCAGAAAGATTAGCGAACTCAAATAGTTGGTGGACAGAGATAGGGGGAATTATGGAAAAAATAGGAATGAGAGATATATGGAGATTAGAGGAAAGGATGATGATGATGATGATGATGATGATGATGTGAATAGGGGCACTCCACTACTGCGGTCATCAGCGTCCTTTAAAAAACAAGTCATGGCAATAGCCAGATGTAAAACTTTTTTAAAAAAAATGTATAGTTATAAATAAACCTATTAAAACTGCACACACACACATGTATATATATATATATATATATATATATATATATATTTAAAAAAAAATTAAAACTTGCTAAAAATTTTCTTCACTAAATTCTAAAGTCTAATTTGGAGAAGAATCTAAAAACCTTCTCCACTACTGCGTTATTGTCCGCTAGCATTTCTGCAAAGCTGTCCGGCAGCTGCAGAGACGTCCTAAGGTCTGCTAGGTGAAAACACTCTAGCAGCACGTGTCGTACAGACAACGCTTCATTGCAAAACGGACACAGTGGAGAAGGCTCCTTTTTAAAAAGAAAACTATGAGTAAAAAAGCAGTGCCCAATACGCAACCGAGCCAAATTCACCTCCTCGCGACGAGATGAACGACAGGAGGTAACCCAGGGAAACGGAAGTTCTTTCACAGATCTAAGTTTATTATTGCGTAGAGCAGACCACTCCTCCTGCCAGCAGGTTTGCACAGATCTCCGCAATACGGCCCTAAAATCTTCCGATGTCACAGATGGTACTCGAACCCTGGGCTTCATGGTAGCCGTTTTGGCTGCAAATCCGCCGTTTCATTCCCCCGCAAGCCTACGTGACCAGGGATCCATGCACACACCACGTTAACGCCGGAAGCGTGTAAAACGTGGAGGGCATCCTGTATACGCTGCACAATAGGGTGGTAGTTGTACAGCTGCCGTAGGCTTTGAAGTGCACTGAGGGAATCACTCAGGATTAAGCAGTCCCCCAACTTTCGTCGACGTACGTGTAAAATGGCCCGGTATATTGCATAAAGCTCTGCGGTAAAAATGGAAGTGCTAGTGTGGAATCCGAATGTATGGGGTTCGGTTCCACACACCTAAGCACAACCAACACCATTTGAGTCCTTGGACCCATCAGCATAAATTATAACATGGTCCTGATATCGCGATAAAAATTCTAAAAAAACATGTGCGGATACTAGACATATACATGATAGATTTATTATATTTGGTCATGCCCAGATCAACGTGGGACGCTCTGCACAATCAAGGAGGGTTTGTCCTCTCCCCCCTAGGATACATCTTGGGCATTTCAGTATCCAGATGTCTAAAGAGCTCCCGGAAACGAAAACCAGGTGGCTTTGGTTTAATAGAAGTGTTCCTATAACGCGTGTCCATTAAGGTGTTAGAGAATGGCGTAAATGATGGTTGTGTGAGCATGCAATTAAGTCCACAGCCATAATTGGCTAATAACATGTTGCGCCTGTACTGCAGAGGAGGTTCTGCGGACTCAGCATACAGGCTTATAACTCGGCTCGTTGGAAATGCCCCAACTGCTATACGTATGCCACAATTATGGACTGTGTCTAATCTCTTCAGCATAGATGGTTGTGCTGAGCCATAAACGATACTACCATAATCTAATTTGGAACGGATGAGTGCGCGATAAAGTCGCAATAACACTGTACGATCCGCTCCCCACGATTTTCCACTTAGTGCCCGCAAGATATTTAAAGATCGGTCACATCGTGCTTTCAGTTGTGCTATGTGCGACGACCAACTAAGTTTTCTATCAAATATCAATCCAAGGAACCTCGTTTCATCTGCAAAATGTAGTAGATCAGCGCCTAGCCGGAGCCTTGGAGGTAGTCGTCTCTGCTGACGCCAGAAGTTAACACAGATGGTTTTCTCAGCGGAGAATCGGAAGCCGTTTTTTAAACTCCAACCCTTAAGGTTGTCCAAGGTGGTCTGAAGACGGCGCTCTAAAAACGGAGTGCGCTGAGATGTACAGTAGACGGCAAAGTCGTCTACAAATAGGCATGACGAGACACCCGGAGGTACACATTTCGAGATAGAATTAATCGCAATAGCCAACAACGTAACACTTAGTACCGATCCCTGTAGAGGAAAGGAATACATCCTATTTGGGAAAATTAGTAAAATTTAGAATAGAAAATATAGAATGACAGGAAATATATGGAAGTCTAGAAAATATGAAATCATTACAATTTTACAAGCAAATAAAAAGAATTTGGGGACGAGAAGCATATGTAGATTACTGCAATAGGCAAGAGAGAGAAGGGTTAGCATGGATGAGACCAGGAATAATATTTCTAAGAGGGGTAAGAGGTAGGGAAAGGGAATTTGTGAGCTGTGTGGGGGGAAAGAAAGCATAGCTATGTAACAGAATGCGAGGATGTTGCATTATGGAGAAAAAGAGGTTTGGGAAGTAAAATGGGAGAAAGCAGAGAGGAGGATAGTAGCTATAAAAATGTTAACGCGCAGGGAGCAAAAGAAGGTAAGAAGTATTGGTGAGTTCTTGCAGAAAATAAAAGAAAAATTGGCAAGAAGTGTAAAGAATATAAGAAAGGAAGATGAGGGGGGAGAAAAGGACTAATTAAGTAATCAAGGAGGTATGGAGGTTAAGAGCTACCTGACAGAGCAGAAGACCAGGGTGTCATGTAAGCCAAGATAGCAACATGGTAAAGACAAATAAATGTAGCCAAAAGTTGTAAACTGTAAAATATTGGAATATGCACAATAAATATATCATATCCTTGTTACTTAATTAGTCTCTTTCTCCACCCGCCCCCCCATCTGCCTTTCTTATATTCCTTACATTTCTTGCCCATTTTTCTTTTACTTTATGTAAGAACTCACCAACACTTCTTACCTTCTTTTCCTCCTTTCCTGTTAACATATTTATAGCTACTCTACTTTCTCCCATTTGTCCTTCAAAACCTTTTTTGTCCACATTGCAGCCTCCTTGCATTCTGTTACATAGTGTTTTCTTTTCCACACTACAATTCAAAAATTCCCTTTTCCCTACCTCTTATCCCTCTTAGGAATATTATTCCTGTTCTCATCCAAGCTAACCCTTCTCTCTCTTGTGCATTGCAGTAATCTACATATGCTTCTCGTCCCCAATTTCTTTTTATTTGCTTGTAAAGTTGTAATAATTTCATATTTTCTAGACTTCCCCATATTTCCTGTCTTTCTATATTGTGACTTTGTGGGTTCGTGAAATTAAAAGTCCAATTGCACCACTCAAAAATGTTCTTTATTTCCACCGACTTACAGTTGAACACTTGCCAATTACACAGAATTACGTAATGCACACAATTACAATTCACCAGTTCGTCTGTTACAGTTCCACTGCACGCTGACAGTTACGCACACTCTTCCGTTGCACGTACACAGTCTTCTCGTCCGTACACTAGCACGGCGCTCCTTCGCTACTTGCCAAGAACTGACTCAATTCACTCACTGCAGCCCTTTTTATAGGAATATCGCCGTTTTCTCGAAGCCTCTAGTTTCAGTGAATCACCGCGAAGGTTTCAGAAGGCAGGGGCAGGGGGAAAGAGGCGGCCAGCGACAAGTGACACTTCCCTAGTCATCCCCTCAGTTAGTGACTGAGATTAATGGGTGGGTGTGGCTCGGATGCCTCTGGTCCCTTCTCAGCTGTCGTTCGTCGGGCGTTCCGATAATTGGGTGACAATGTCTTATATTCTGCATTTTACCAATTTACCCACTTCGCTTGTATTCCTTCTCTATCATCTCCATATATCTCTCATTCCTAATTTTTGCACAATTCCTTCTATCTCTGCCCACCAATTATTTGAGTTCACTAATCTTTTTTGCTTTCTCATGCATAATATACCTTTCTTCTTTATCCAAACTCTTATACCAAAATGTTACTATTCTTTGCATTATTATTCTATTAGTTGTCTTTTCTAATTCTATTTAATTATATCTAGAAGTCATGTCAGGTGCAATCTCATAGTTCGATTTGTGCTTGTCCAATTTGTCCATGTATAGCATAATTTGTGTTCAGTATATTTTATATACATCTTCGATTGGCATGTTAAAAAGGTATAAATATTTGTACTTTTCCTATTATAGGGATATTTTTTAGGTATTTTGCGCTGAAATTTTACAAAGTACTTTTATTCAGTGGAACTTTAATCACGAATTTGATATAATATTTCGATATAAAAGTTGGAAACATACGAGCATAGCTTTTTTCAGAAATAGCCGTTAATATTAGTTGTACAGTCCGATGCACGGAAATTTTCCGTTGCTATTGGTATCTTTTGGTGTGTTACTTTATACAATGTTGGCATAACCGTTTCACCATTCGTGTTTTACACCAGTCCTGTCTGGTGTTATTGGTTTATCTCGAAATCCAATAACACAAGCAATGATCGATGAACAAGGCGCGTATCCGAGGTGCGCAGTGCAAGGGGAGGGGTAAGAAGGAATTTAATCTTAGTGGAACGATTGTCAACATCACTACCTTACTGTGCCCGTCGTTCATTGGTTTGATGTCATAACTTGGGAGGACAAGGGGTGGGAATTACTAGAATATTATCGTCTTTATATTTTCCCCTTATATTTGTCTGCGTGACGAACATGTACTTTAATATGCTCGGTATGTTTTGTGTAAATAGAGCTCAAGTTACAGCTTAAAATTATTTTGTAATGAAATGATTCGTAATAAATATGTAGATGTGGAGTTGAAGTTGATACACATAATAAAACCGATAAATCTGTCCCATCCATCATTTCTTCCTAGAAAACTACACAAAACTGAGAAAGTTCATTATTCGAAAAGTATGAGCAAAATATGTCCCATTCCTCATTCCTTTCCAAGAAAACTGCACAGACCTAAGAAAGTTCATTATTCAAAAACCATGAGCAATCTGCTCCTGTCCTCAATAACCGCTGATAAAATAATCAAAGTCCGATGAGACTCATTCTGAATTACAGGTTTTAATATAACTTAAACTGTCTGGGTTTCTGGTTCACCTCTGCCATCACAAAACAAAGGGCAGGCGCACGCTTTACTATCGCTGACAGCGGCTTGAACTGCGGACGGGGAGCCATTCACCTACCAACATAAACAGCTGCGCTCCAGATATCGGAAAGTTTCCATGATCCGAACTCTATGTAGAGTCATTATCTTATTAATAATACTATTAATTTTATATATGTATTATTTATTATTAATATAACTTTTATTTGGGCACATTGCCAGTAAAGTATACCTCCCTAAATTAAGAGGTGAACATCTTGTACTGTCCACGATTACGGGAGGTTGCCATTGCCTTATGCTAATCACCTGTTAATAATAATAATAATAATGATGATGATGATGATCATAATAATAATAATAATAATAATAATAATAATAATAATAATAATAATAATAATAATAATAATAATAATAATAATAATAATAATAATAATAATAATAATAATAATAATAATAATAATAATAATAATAATAATAATAATAATAATAATAATAATAATAATAATAATAATAATAATAATAATAATAATAATAATAATAATAATAATAATAATAATAATAATAATAATAATAATAATAATAATAATAATAATAATAATAATAATAATAATAATAATAATAATAATAATAATAATAATAATAATAATAATAATAATAATAATCATGATAATGATGATGATGATGATGATGATGATGATGATGATGATGATGATGATGATGATGATGATGATGATGATGATGATGATGACGATGACGATGACGATAACTATGACGATGACGATGACGATAACGGTAACGGTAACGATGACGATAACGGTAACGGTAACGATAACGATAACGATAACGATAACGATAACGATAACGATAACGATAACGATAACGATAACGATAACGATAACGATAACGATAATGATAACGATAACGATAGCGATAGCGATAGCGACAGCGATAGCAATCGTCTAGAAATTCTCAGCGAGGTATTTAAGAGATTGTGACACGTCAGCGGATAGTTGCAAAACAGTCGCGGGAGAGTTAAGCGGAGAACAGCAGAGAGTTGTGAGTAAACAGTAAACAGCTGTGAACAAATGCTGTGTAACGAGAGCTGATTGTTATTGTCATTGGCCTTGGTAGATTGTGGTGTGCATATGTGATGTAATGTTGTTACGTGAGAATTGAACAGTGTATTTCAACGAAAATGTACAACATTTAGAATTGCGGTAAATCGGACTTTTAATTCTATGAAGCCACAAAGTCATAATATGAAGTGCTTTGAATAAGAGTTTAAGTTTTTACTTTATCTATCACACACATAGTGTATGAGAGGAAGTGTTCCATATAGTTCAGTATTGAGATTTAATATGCAACCCATGTTTTGAGGTTCCCCTAACAAAGCATCACCTTTTGAGAAAGCTTCGTATTTTGTCTATATGAGTGTATGAACAGCATTAGGTACTCAGGAACAAATACAGATATATCAGGTGAGTCAACTGCCCCTAATTTTCGAGTTTTATGCAATCCGTATTTTATACTCGAACATCAAAACATCGACCCCATTACTAGGTTCTATCCGGGTATTTAACATGGATGTTAAACAATCAGTGAAATTAATACTAATATAGATGTTATCACATCGTCTGTAATATATTCGTAATTAGACAGTTGACGGTTGCACGTCTGCAAATGTTTACTGGAACCAGCCTATACTGTATGTTAGACGGAATGTTTATCCCACACGTTACTAGGTAGCTTAGAAGAAAGGCAAATCTGCAATGTCCTCTGTCTGCTGTGAAGGTGGTTCGAATCCCCTACATAGGTATACGTACCATGTAGTATTCACAATTTACAATTCTTCTTCTGAAAATTATTATTTTTATTTTTAATTGTTTTACTTCTGTTTTATCTTATTGTTTGATGTTTCTTTATTGGTTAACTACAAGTAGGTAGCTGTATCCAATTGAAATAAGGATCATAAGGATCATTTATACAAATTTGAACACACAAAACAAGGAAATTAAGGTATCAGAGTTTAAAGTGGAAGTTAAACACAATTTTGCAGACATAGAATTATTGTGCTATTAAAAATGTCGTTTAAAATTGGTATGTTTTGTGGCAATGACCTTCTAAGGTAATGCACACCCTCATAGACTTTATAATTAAGTTACTGTGAACTCGGTTTCCAAGTTTTTATGCACATAAACAAAATAATTACAATGCTAGACTCGAAACTGTGTAATTGTGGGTTAAGGCACAAGTGAGGCCATAATCCTCTTCAGCTGTTTCGAGACTTGCCTGAAAGCACGTTCTGCGTTCAATAATACAATTTGTAAGCCTGGCGCTATTCCATTGTCACCTCGTGAGTTTTCGTGCTTGATTTAACCTTTTAAGACAGTTTTAATCATTTCCTGGGTGTTTTAATATTACTAATTAAATGGAAATAGCTCTTATGCATATTAATTGAGATGTAGTAAAGGTATTTTACTCAAGAATGTAAACAAACCCTTGTTTAATAGTATGTCTGTCTTCACTGTACGGGTCAATGATAGACGAAGAATGTCTCTAATTTTCTCCTAATCTTTTGCACCTAACTCCTACTCTAAGTAGAAGAATCCGCCATTTTATTTTTAGCTGAGGTTGTTAGTGTACTCATATGATAGGTCAGTTTTTTTTCCGGGGCGTTTACTGAATTACTTTGCCATGTATACTCTAATAAAGTTTGTAAAATCGCCTGGTAACCGGAATTCGCTCTCAGTAAAGGAGTCGTATGTTTTTGATGTGTACTTTAGCGAGGAGTACGTTTTGTCCCTTAAACCACTATTCCTCTGAATTTTGCGCATTCCTCTCTCTAAGAACGTCAAGCAGCAGAGTTTCGTAAACGCGAAACTGGACTAAGCCTCACATGCCATTTATGGGTGACTGGGTGGCCTACCTTCCAAAATATAAGACGCGGCTATTTCACCTGGTATATTTAAACCATTATATATAGTGCTGTTGAATAAAGACTGTTCACAATTTTTTTACAACGTACCTTTACTCATCCTCATAATTTTGGTGGTCCTTCTCAAAATAGTCTCCCCTGAATGCGATGCACTTGTCCCAGCGTTTCTGCCAGTCTTCAAAGACTTGCCGGAAACCATTTTTGAGAGATCCTTCAAAATCGCCTCCGCAACCTTCACCACTGCTTCTGATGATGGATAATGCCTCCCACGAAGGCGTTTCTTCAAGTTAGGGAATAGAAAAAGGTCACATGGGGCTAAATCCGGACTATAGGGAGGGTAAGAAATGCACTTCACGTTGATTCTTGCAAGATACTCAGCAACAACATTGGCAAAATGCGGCCGCGCATTATCGTGGTGCAGCATCCAGCCTGCTCCAGGGAAATGTGGTCTTTTGCGCCTGATATGGACTTCCAATGATTTCAGGACATCCCTGTGATATTGCCGAGTTACTGATGTGTGTGCAGCTACAACATGCTGATAAACCATTCCATGAATATCAAAGAATTAGGTGAGCATAACTTTCCCAGCAGAAGCAACCACTTTTGCTTCTTTGGGGGTTGGTGATGAAGGAGATTTCCACACTGAGCTTTGCTGTTTGCTCTCAGGATCAAAATGATGTAGCCAAGTTTCATCAGGAGTGATTACGTTTGATACAAACTCCAGATCTTCCTCTAACATCACCTTTAACTACATGTTACCTCCATTGCAGCGGTAGGGGATACTGAACATGTCTGAACTTGCCTGGTTCTCACAGGCGGGAACCAGGAGTACCAACAATGAAACTACTACGGTGTGTTTGTTTCAGATTAAGCTAATAGAATGTAATAAGTTTGAATTTTAGTGCGAAAAATTATGACCGTAAAAAAGTAATGATAATTCTTTATTGAACAGCTCTCGTAGAATGAAATGTAGATGTTTAGCAAAGATCAATTTATTAAAAAAATGGTAAAAACGTTAATTTTGCTACTATAGCTAAAATAAAATATGTAATGAAATTATTTCTCCAGAACTTTATCACGATAAATATGAAGTAGGTGGAACAAAATTATGCTTTCGTAGAAATGAGTTGAAAAACAGAGTAAACGATAGTGGGTAGAGAAAGCCTTGCGTATGCAGCACATCAGTTTTTTAACCTGGAGAACATAGAGAGAGAGGGAGAGAGTGAAAGAGAGGGAGATCAGGCAATTTAGAACATTCTCGTGAAGAGACCGTCGCTGATTTAGCCAAGGTCTGACTGAGGCGGGCACCGGCTGGATCTCAAAGAGCTCGATTGTTTCCCGAAGACTGGGTGGTGCATGTAGAATGACCAGCTTTCATGGCCAGCCGTGATGGATTGCTCCTTCTTCTGTCAGCTAGGCCATACGTCTCCATGTGATTCTCACGGTGCAGCTAAACAGCACTTGGCCTTAAGTCTTATGCTCCATTTGCAATCCCAGTCCACCGTACTCTTACAATTAGCAAAAAAACTACTGCCTATATCTTCAGCATTAACAGACCTCACTTCTTTGTGACCATTTTTGTTCCCCGTCGTAAAACAATACTGATTAATGATACGCTTGTCATGTATCTCATTTCTGCTATAATAATCAGTTACGATTGATATTTTAGCTTTCTTACTCCTGATTGACAAATGTCCTCCTATCCCAGCTATTACTCTTATAGGCCTGTTCTATTAGAGATCCAATCTGATATTTGAAACTTGACAACCAGCAGTAAAGAGTATTTCTTTAACAGTTACTACTGTTATAGGTTTGGATTAAGAAATGGATATCATTGGCAAGAATTACAGAGTTGATATAAATGAATATCTGGGTTTTCACTCTCTATAATATTTATTACACTAAAATTATGCCCGATCTCACCAACAGATGTTAAAATCGACGTTAACAAATGTAACGTAACAATTGTCATAGCGCTAAATTTAATGTTAAATTTCTTGCATTTCACCAACCTGTTTTCTTAAAATGTTAACAAACCTGTGTTAACACCAAGAAACTTGTAAATATCACAGCTATAGAAGGCTATGGATGATTTTCTGAACGTACTCCGATGCGTTTTTGTTTTCATTTTCGTCTGCACAGATGGCGGATGAACAAAATCATAAATAAAGCTGTGAGACGAATTTCTCATCGATGGAGAAAGAATTGTTAATTGAAATGGTGACGAAGTGTAAGGATATCGTGGAAAATAAGAGGACGGATGCAGTGAATGTAAAAGAGAAAGATGTCGCGGGGAAAATATTGGAAACGAATTTAATTCAAATGCATGTGTCACTACTACAAGCACCAAACAACTTGTCAGTATTACGTAAATTTAAAACGAGGTGCGAAGGACAAGTGCCTTAAACGTTTCAAGACGGGAGGTGAACAATGTATTATCTACATAATTTAGTGAATTATAAAATCGCAAAGTTATTAATACTTGAAGCAAAGGCGAGATCGGCATATTCCTTTCGATGTATATTCTAACTCATTATTACGTAAATTTAAAACGAGGTGCGAAGAAGGACAAGTGAATTGAACGTTTCAAGACGACAGGTGGACAGTGTATTATCCACATAATTCAGTGAATTATAAAGTCGCAAGGTTACTAATACTTGAAGCTAAGGCGAGATAGTCATATTCCTTTCGATTCATGTTCTAACCTCTCTTGTATTTTCGCAGAAACCTTCATAGCAACATGTTTCGACAGTCTATACCTTCGTAAAACAGTTTTCTTCGGATAGTTCCTCAAAATCATTTCTCCTCATAGGCCGTACTATAATATGAATGCCATTTAGACGGTCTTAAATATAGCAAATTGACATCAACAGCTGAGTTCATGCTCGCCATCTTGACTATTTACAATTGTTAAGGTAACATTAGAAATTCGGTGTGTTAGTTTAACATGAGATTTAACACCTGTGTTACGCTAACACTTGTTGGTGAAATGCAATTTTTGATTAAACTATTGCTAAACTCGTACTAAGTCTTAACATTTTTTGGTGAAATCGGGCATTATAGTTATAAATGATATGTCATATGGAAAAGCAACTCAAACAGTTTTACCAAGAACCTTATAAATGTTCAATGTGACTACCCTTTGTCACACGGCACACATCAAGTGTATAGCCGAGTTCTTCCCAAACGTTGATAAGTGTGTATTCAGTAATTGTAGCAACAGCTGGTTCAATCCGGTTTCTTAATTCAAGGAGGTCAGCTGGTAGCGGAAACACGTACACATGATCCTTGATGAAGCCCCAAAGGTAAAAATCACATGGCGTCAGTTCAGGAGCACGTGGAGGCCATGCATAGCAAGCCCTGTCATTGGGTGCTTGGCTGCAGTGACGTTCAACCATTCGCATACTTCGTTATGCCAGTGAGGTGGCGCACCATTTTATTGGACAATGAACATCTCTTGCTCATTTTCTTCCTCTAGAGCATTTGCTCTAGTGTATCAAGGTAAGGAGTGCCAGTTACAGATGATTCACCAAAAAAGAGAGGCCCATATACTTTTCGCCGGGATACGGCGCAAAAAACATTCACTTTAGGGGAATCTCGTTGCATTTGTCCCATCTCGTGTGGATTTTCTGATGCCCAGATGCGCACATTGTGAGTGTTAACATGACCACTAAGATGAAAGGTCGATTCATCACTGAAGACAACACGATCCATAAAATCGTCATCGTCATGAAACATGTCGTTTGCGAAGTTGGCACGTAATCCGTGGTCTGTTGGCTTTAGAGCCTGTAATAACCGTAAACGGTAAGGACGTATTCGTAAGCGTTTTCTTACAACTTTCCAAACAGTCGACAGAGGGACTTGTAATTCATGACTAGCCTTCCGGACTGATTTGTTTGGGCTACGAGTGAACAACTCTCTCACTCATTATTATTTTTTGGGGGGAAAATGGGAATAAAGGTATAGGAAGAAACCAACAACAGGGTAGATTGGGTATTTGGGTAGGAAGAAGGATGGGGCATGGGAGGGATGTTGTTCTGAGGTGATTCTATTTATTGGGGCCTGTGGTGCTAATTTAGTTGGGACTGTTGAGGCGAATTTGGTGGCCGGTACCACCTAAGCAACCCGGCTGTTCGTGGGTAGAAACTAACTGTGCGGAAAAACCCGCTTGTGGTGGTCAGGTAGCAGTCATGATCCAGGAGACCCTGACTACGACCTGTGTACAGTGGTGATCGTTATATGCGTGAATGGATGGAGTCGTTGAGCCCTCGTGGGAACTGGATTGCGGTGATGCAGAAGAGCCATGGCCGTCAACAGCTCATGGCCAGGGAGGGAGGCGGCGTTGCAGGTCTGATGGCGGTAACGTCCTCCGTGTGCGGATGTCTCGATGTGGCAGAAATTGCGGCGGAGGGACCCCGTGTTCTGGAGCCAGACACATCTTCAGGTCGTAGATGCTCTGGGTTATGTGGTCCTGGTGTTCGCGAAGGGCTTCGTGTAGCTTCTTGTTGGGTGCTGTATCGTTGATGTATCCAACAATCTTTTCAAGCTTGCCCTTGCAGTAGCTTAGTGTGCCGTTGGGTGGGTCGTCGCAGAAGGCACTGGTGATGCGGTCAATTTTGGTTAGAAGAGCGGCAATCCCTTCTTCATGTTGGGCTGCGCTGTCCTGAAGCTGGATGTTGATTGACTCTATCTGTTTCTGCGGTGTAAGCCCGTCCATGAGTTGGCTGGAGAGCGTGGTCAGCCTGTCTTGCATGTCCTGGAGGGCGGCGTTGGTTGTGCCGCGTTGGGCGGCAGCAGCTGCTAGGGATTCCCCTATGTTGCCCAGGCGCTGGTTTATGTTTAGGACCTCAGAGTGAAGGTCCTGAACTTCCACCGCTCGGGGGACGGTTGTTGACGTCGGTGACAGTGGTCGTCAGGAGCTCCTGGAGTCTGCATAGCTTGATGCTGGTTCGGTGAAGCTCCTCTCGTAGACTACCAAGAGCTTGCTGCCAATCGACGGGTTCACTGGTGGTTGTGTTCCGAGGTGCTGCTCCACTGGTGTTCCCGCGTGGGTAAAGTGGGCACTGCGCTTGTCCAGTAAAATGGCCTAATCCATTACAGGTGGCGCAGTACCGGCGTCGGCGCCTGAGGTCGTGTGCCTGACATACTGCTGTGAGATTAGGAGCGCCACAGTAGTGGCACCGCGGAGGCGCGGTGCAAGTGTCAGCGGTGTGCCCATAGGCGCTCAACAGTATCTTCACTTACTCTTGGCCATCCCGTGCTCTTCCCTTTACAAAGGCAGCAGATATCTTCAAACTGATGATACCATCTACAAATGTCATTATCACTAGGATGATCAGAACCGAACTTAATGCGGAACGCGCGTTACACAGTAATTATAGATTTGGTCTTTGGAAACTGCAAAACACAAAACGCCTTCTGTTTACTAGTCGCCATATTTGCTACTACCGCTGTCTAGCGGATTGCGGCAGAAATATTGCGTTCGCGTACGCACTGTTGCCAACAAAAATGCTGTTTGAGTTGCTTTTTCATTTGACGTATCATTTATAACTGTAAGTTTAATGTAATAAATAGTAAAAAGAGTTAAAACCCGATATTCATTTATGTACACTCTATATATACCAGGTGAGTCAACTGCCCCTATTTATTCTTATCTATGCAACCCGCAGTTTACAGTCTAATGTAAAAACATTGAGCCTTTTAGCATAAAAGCCGTTATTGCAACTTTGACCGTCTTATTGGTACTATCGCAACCAGCATTAATACTTACAGCCCTGAATAAGGACCAAGAAGCTGTGAATAGCTTAAATAAACGACGGTTTGTCATATATATAATATTAGCAAGGCGATAAATTGTGCTTGCCCGAAGAACGATATAGAACATGTGACAGCTGGCCGAGTGCTTTAGTTAGCTACTAGCATACGTCTGGTGGTGCAAGGGCTAGGTTCTAAACGACGGTACATTGTTTTGTTTTGTTTCTTTCTCCTAGTCTTTATTGTCTGTATTTTAATTTCTGATTTATTTATTGTTGCTACTGGTTCTCTTGTGAGTCAAATACACAAGAATGACGATCTGATAATTAGGGATCTACAGGGGTAAGCTCACCAAATAAGTTATGCTGAGCTCTCTCTACGCTAAGGCTAGAGAAGCTCTTGCCCTTCAAAGGGAAACTACGGGCTATCTTTATCTTCAATTAGAAATGATGTTTAACTTTTTGAGCTCTTACTGGTGTTATGAACCATGTTAGGTAGTTGGCTTTCATTTTTAGGATGTCGACGACATTAAACCTAATAGCTTTTGCTTCATGCTTAAATCTTATGCTTCACTTTGCATTTGTGAAAGGTAGGAAACTTGGTTGAATGGCTCTAGCACAATAGCGACCGTAGTAAAATATCTACGACGAACTATACATTTAGAACTATCTATAGTTGTATTTTGTAAACCCTATAATTTTATAAAAATGTTATTTGTATTATAATATAAGGTTATAAGCCCAGAAGGTAAAACAAAGAGTAGTAACAGGTTTCAAAGGATCGCGAAGGATTTGAACCGAAGTTAACGTGCCAGAGTGATGAAGTAACCTGTATAATACCATTTAACCGAAGCTACGTTGCGAGTTAAGGTTCCTACACGAATAAATAAGTAAATGTGTAGTAAATATTCAAAGCAGAAGCATTATTAACAGTGAAGTATTCTTCATATTTAAGTTTGATTTATGAGTCACTATGTTTACACTCAAACTTCACTTACTTGTTGTATAATTGAAAATTTGAACGAATCTTCGAAAGACTAAACTTAAAACTAGCACACCAAAACAAATTCAGTCTGAGGAACCTGCTAAATAAACCACTGAAAAATACAATCACCAACAATTTTAAATCAGGAATTTATCAGATTAAATGTTAAAACTTGTGAAAAAGCTACTTAGGAAAAACCAAGAGAAACTTGTTAACCAGGCAAAAAGAACATCAGAGAAACATTAATTTGAAACAAACAGAAAAATCTGCAGTTTCATACCATTTTTGGACAGAAAACCACAACATTGGCCACAACATTAAACTGTTAAAATCTTTAAGTACACCCATAGAATTGGATATTTGGGAAAAAATATTCATAAACAAAAACCGTGATAAAGTTATTAATTTTGAAATCCCGGCATTAAATGAAGTATTAAAACTTAGTGCCCCTAACACCAGATGGCAGAGTGATCGGAGCTCCGTAGTAGTGGAAGAAGAGGAAGGTTCATTTAGTCACCAAACAGCTGAGGATGAGATCGAATGATCTTGAAAACGTTTCAATTATACAACAACAAGTAAGTGAAGTTTAAGTGTAAACATAGTGACTCATAAATCAAACTTAAACAAATGTGTAGTGTTTAACGCCCGCTTTCAATACATACGGCACCGCAAGCGGTGACACTGATGATACATGAGATGAAGATGGAGCACCGGCGGAATGAGATGGCTGGGGAAACCGGAGGTCCCTGAGAAAACCTGCCCCAGCGCCGTGTTGTCCACCACAATTCTCACAAATCTCGCCTGGGATTGAACCCGGGCCGCCTTGGTGAGAGCCAAGCGGTCTAACTACTGAGCCACGGTGAGGCCGGCGAATAAATAAAGGGGACCTAAGGCCCAACTCGAACCTTTACACGCTTTTTACAGCTTCAAACAGTATTTTGAGCTCAATTTGATAGATCTAAAGAGACAACTGCGAAGAACGGTGGTATCTTTACTTTCCTGGAATGCAACGGTCAGTCACAACGAAAATTGTTTTGGAACACCTCTTTTTGCGGATTATCTTTATTTCAACTCCTCAAATAAATAAAATAAAATAATAAACTACAATATTTTTCAACTATAATACTTTTACAATATTTTTGCCCGAGTTAAATCCGAATCTGCTGTATTTCGGACCGCGCTATTTCGGACTTCTACTGTAGTCTTTGAACAAACTGGATATGTGCCTTTAAATTCCATGTCTTTTGTTTGATATGTTATTATTTTCATGTTAAAACCTTTTACAGCTGTGTGCGTCTATGTATATGCCATCTTTTGAGTTCAACTTCGATCTTTGTCAGTAGGATCTGATTACTGCAAATGTAATGTTGTTCACAGTTTTCTTTGCTAGTCTTATTTCATCTGGTCTGGTTTATCCATAATCTTATTTCGTCCATATGGAACTTCAGTGTTACCTTTATATCACAGCTGAGGGCAAGCATAGAGTCATTCGAGTTGTTGTAGCTGTAATTTAGATTTCCTGCAAATCTAATTCCCGCAAATTTCCTTGTACAGTTTCCTTTCAGTCTGCGCTGATAACTAGTTTAGTTTAATCAGGAATGCCTTTAGCTGTAAGCTCTGGAATTGACTCCTAATTGTTCCCTGCCACCTCGCCACACTTTCAAATAACGTTGGTTCTTGCTGAACGTGGTGCTCTGCTAGTCCTAATTTCAGGAGAATACCTCACGTGAGAAATTTCGAGATTCATTACACCTGTAATCCCGCTTGTCTATTCTGTGATTACGTTGCCACGGATGCAAGGGATATCGTGTAACCAAAGAGCAGAAAGACCAGTTCATCCGTAACCTATTAATTTAGGCTTCTGATTTTGATATGGGATGTGTGAACTATCTGTATGTCGCCTTTCTCATTGTTCAGTTGATAATCTCTGGAATGGAGCATGTATCCTCCATGATATTTTTATTTTATTTATACAACTAACAACAGAATTACCTTGGATTTGGTTGGAGGTGACAAAGATAAAAATCATCATACATTGGATCCCATACACCTTTAAAGGAATATGGAGTTTACGAGTCTCGCAGTATATAACTATTGACGTCAGTGCCGGGGACAACACGCAGAGATAGTCCTGTTCTCACACGTAGCTTTAGTTACATTACAACTACTGCTCACCACGCAGGAAGATCTGCCTTCCAGGGAGTACAAGGTGTTGTTGACATATTGTGTTAATAGCATTGCTTTCACAACAATGTTTGGTAATCCTCATTTTAAAAATCAAAAGCTTTGGGTGTTATTAACAGCCATTTAACATTTAACAGATTCGTTTTCTGAATGCTAGGAAAGTGAAACCAATTGAAATTTATCGGCAATATTGCGATGTTTACTGACAAATTGCGATGAGTGATACAATGGTGAGAAGATGGGTCCGACATTTCAATGAAGGACGTAGTGAAGTGCACGATGAAGAACGAAATGGGCGTCCATCTTTGGTTACAGAAGAACAAGTTTCACCGATTGATGACAAGATCCAGGAAACCTGCAAGTTTACAATTAGTGCTCTCGCTGTAGAGTTACCCCAAATCTCATGATCACTAGTTCATGAAATTGTTACCGAAAAACTGAAATTTCGTAAACGTTGCTCACGTTGGGTGCCAAAGATTCTCACTGAGCAACTCAAAACAAAACGAATGGGTAGTGCACTTCAGTTTTTGACCTGTTATGATGAAGGCGTGGAAGAATTTCTGACACAGTCACAGGAGGTGAAACTTGGGTTTCTTACGACAGCCCTAAAAGTAAGCGTCAAACAATGGAATGGAGGCAAACCCCATCCCCAGCAAAGGTTAACCCGAAACAAATTTTGCCACCTCGAAAAATGATGTGCACAGTGTTCTGGGACAAAAAAAAAAAAGGCCGAGATCTTGCTCTTCAACAAGACCTCGGCCTCCTTTATTTTGGGAGTCTGGTACCTGTTTTATAAACCAGACTATTTTCCACTCTTTATTACTGATTCATACATTTCGTATTTGACATGTATTTTTAGGTGTCCTAGGAGGACTTACATAACTATTACAACAAAACTATGTATATTACAAAGAATTGCTTATCCTAAATTACCTATAGAATTACTTATAGAATTATTACAAAGAATTACTTAGCCTAATAACTTATAAACTAACGTCAATGCCGTTGTTTAGTTTGGAGAGTTCAATGTTGTCTTCTTCCAATATAATCCTCTCTCGCCTTTATAGAGAAGGTGTTTGCGGCCCAAATCCATAGTCGTCTGTTCCTGATGATGTGGTATATTTAGTGTTCTGGGACAGTTGAGTCCAGAGGGTCTACTCCCATTAGCCTTGAACCCGTAGGAACAAGACCCGGGCCTCTTTCAACCAGGGAGTTATCCGAGCTGTCCCTTAAAGGGCGCCTGGCATCCTCCGTGAGGCTTTCCATTAGGGCAAGATCTAGTTTCCTAACAAGCCCCCCCATCTGGTCCTAGGGACACAAGACGGGACGGAAGTGGATACGCCACTTACGCGCGTCAACACTCAAGGTGAAGACTACCGATATGACCTCGGTGGGGCCGCCTGGTGATCCAGCACACCTTCTACTAGCTAAGCAGGCTAGTACCCGGAAACTTAATGGCTTCCCTCAACCCCGTCCGAAGACGTACCCAATCTCCCACGGGTATCGGGAACACACTGCCCCCTCGAGACCAACCCAATCCGAACAACTCCCGAAGGAGGGGCTTGGCTGTTCGGCCCGAGGTTCCTCTAGTAACGTCAGAGGTACCACGAGTGCTAAGGGTCCGCAGCGCCCGCACTTTGGCAGCTGAAAGGGACGGATCCCTTCCCCTACGGGAAGTGTTCTGGGACAGGAAAGACACCTTACTCATTGATTTCTTACCGCGTGGTTAAACAATGAAAGCAGATGTTTATTGCGAGACACTTAGGAAATTGCGCCGCGCAATACAAAATAAGCACCGAGGAATGCTATCAAAAGGTGTTGTGTTTCTTCACGACAACGCACGACCACACACTTTATATGCGACGAGAGACATCCTACAGGGATTTGGCTGGGACGTAATTGACCACTAACCGTACAGCCCTGACCTCGCTCCTAGCGACTTTCATTTTTTTTTCATCTCAGATCTTTCCTTGGCGGTCAACACTTCAACAATGACGAAGAGCTGAAAGAAAATGTTTCCAACTGGTTGAAGACACAGGCGGCAAACTTCTATGAAGAAGGTATACAAAAACTTGTGCCTCGCTATGACAAATGCCTGCAAAATTTTGGCAGTTAAGTGGAAAAGTAGTTAAGAGTTGTAGAATTTTGTGCAATAAATATTTTTTCTGTATCTGTACACAATTTAATTGTATTACTAAACAATATACGTACCTCGTATGTTGTATGGAACTGAAAAGAAACATTTAGGAAGAAACAATACCTATCTTATTGTTGAAATTAAAGTGCTTCACACCAATATAACAATGTAACAGTGCAACAGACAACAATACATGCCTTATTCTAAATTCAATCCATACAAATTTAGCTCAGTCTAAAACTGCTTTACAAATACTGAGGATCTGTTTTTGTGATAGGCAGTTGTATCATTTTGGGAATATGAAGCAATTGTCTTCCAGAAAAATACATAAATAACCCTAATATATTTTGCCATATCTGTGGCAATTTTGCTGTTCGAGCACTGGACAAGAAAAATTGTAAGCAGAGAGACAGTCTCGTGCCAGGTATGAAAAAACTAATTCACGTGTGTCTTGTGGACCCCAACATGTCCTTTTATCACTTTGGCATTTAAAATTAGGCTTAATGAAGCAATATGTGAAGGCTTTAAATAAGGATGGCAACTGCTACAAATATATCTGCAAGAAGTTCCCTGGTTTATCTGATGCTAAAATTAAAGAGGGAATATTTCTCTTCCACAAATCAGGAAGTTGATTTCTGATCCCTTATTTAAAGGAACAGTCACAGATACTGAAAAACAGGCATGGATTGGTTTTAAGAGTGTCATTCAAAACTTTCTGGAAAATTTCAAGGATCTAAAATACAAAAATATTCTAGATAATATGCTTGAGAACTTTCGAAAGCTGGGCTAGAATATGAGGGTGAAAGTAAGAGGGCTGTTCAATAAACTATGTTCACAATTATTATTTGTTTTGACAACGTAGCTTTACTCATCCTCATAATTTTGATGGCCCTTCTCAAAATAGTCTCCCCTAAATGCGATGCACTTGTCCCAGCGTTTCTGCCAGTCTTCAAAGACCTGCTGGAAACCATTTTTGAGAGATCCTTCAAAATCGCCTCCGCAGCCTTCACCACTGCTTCTGATGATGGATAATGCCTCCCACGCAGGCGTTTCTTCAAGTTAGGGAATAGAAAATGGTCACATAGTGCTAAATCCGGACTATAGGGCGGGTGACGGATGCACTTCACGTTGATTTTTGCAAGATATTCAGCAACAACATTGGCCATATGCGGCCGCGCATTATCGTGGTGCAGCATCCAGCCTGCTTCACGGAAATGTGCTCTTTTGCGCCTGATATGGACTTGAAATGTTTTCAGGACATCCCTGTAGTATTGTCCAGTTACTGATGTGTGTGCAGGTACAACATGCTGATAAACCATTCCATGAATATCAAAGAATGAGTTCACCATAACTTTCCCAGCAGAAGCAATCCGTTTTACTTTTTTGGGGGTTGGTGATGAAGGAGATTTTTCCACACTGAGATTTGTTGTTTGCTCTCAGGATCAAAATGATGTAGCCAAGTTTCATCAGCAGTGATTACGTTTGAAAGAAACTCCGGATCTTCCTCTAACATCAAATTTAACTGCATGTTACCTCCATTGCAGCGGTAGGCAATACTGAACATGTCTGAACTTGCCCTGTTCTCACAGGCGGGAACCAGGAATAACAACAATGAAACTACTAGGGCGTGTTTATTTCACTTTAAGGTAACAGAATATAATAAGATTGGATTTTGGCGCGAAAAATCATTCTTTATTGAACGCCCTTGTACATTTCCTGCACTCTAGTTTGAATTTTTTTCCCGAAAATCTCGGCTGTGTCAGTGAGGAGCAGGCCGAAAGATTCCATTATAAAGGAAATGGAAATACGCTACCAGGGAAAGTGGAAATTGAATATGATAGCTGATTATTTCTGGTCGCTGAAAAGAGTTGCATCACATTCTTTCCAAAGTAGGGACTCTACAAAACTTTCAATTCATTTCAAGGCAGTGTGTAAAGGACTCGATAAGTGTCCAAATTTAAGTGATGATGTGAAACATAAGTTAATTCTGAATAGTTTTGTGTTCACGGTTATGGATGTATTAACTTATATTTAATAATATAACATAAATTGGATAGAGGCTAATATAAAGTGCATATTTGACTATTTCCTATATTGTCAAAAATTGGTATGTGATGGAGAAAAACAAAGTGCATATTCTGATTCAGCACACTCAATTTAGGGATAAAGCCGCATTAAAATAAAAACCCCAAACAAAAGTTTAAATTTTGAATATCAGTTTTATCTTATTGCTAACTTTGATGTAGGGGCATGGCAAATATAGCTATGCATTGGGCTTCAATCTGTTGTCAATCCTATTGAACAACTATCACTTAGACGCACTGATTTCCTTATCTTCCTTGTATCTACGGGGAACTGGGTACCTCCGGCCAGGTTACGGCCACCCGGAGGGGGTAGAGGGTTGCCTCATATGTCCCAGGTACTAGCCTGCAGAGCTAGTAGAAGGTGTGCTAGATCATCAGGCGGCCGCACCGAGGTACTCGGTAGTCTTCCCTGCGGGGTTGACGCGCGTAAGTGGCGTATCCACTTCCACCCGTCTTGACGTACTGGATGGGGGGGGGGGGGGCGGCTTTTTAGACTCAAGGTATTGCCCCATGGAAAGACCCCCGATGTTTTCCATCGCTCCCGGGTAGAAGGAGGCCCGGGTCCTTGGTCCTACGGGTGCAGGACTAATGAGAGTAGAACCTATGCACCTCTGCACCTATCTGCAAGGAAGTCGGATTGAACTGGAAGCTAAATGTAATACATCTCTTGGAATTCTTGATAGTTGGTGTAAACAAGCCAAATTAGATATTTCTCCGCAGAAGTCGTCTTTTATGCTCTTCGAAGGAACTCTAAAAAGAGATCCTATACACAAAATTAACATCAACATCAAAAGAGCAAATGTTGTTAAATATCTTGGTATGTGTATTGATGAGAAGCAACACTTTGATACCCATATTAAATTAATTGGGAGTCGATTAATGACACTACACAACACTTACTTTTAAATTTTCCCGGAACTAGTTTCTGAGGCCTTCCCTCTATCTTCAGCCGGACACCGACTGGTTCTCATTGATGTAGCTGGCAATATTTTGTCATCGGTCTCCTCTGGTGGCGGTTCGAGGAACTTGCTGAACAAATCTTTCTGGGGCATGTCGAAATTGAATACTTTGTTCCTATTTTTTGAAATAAAGATTTGTTCCCATGTGGACAGTTCTTGTTTTCCTGTTGTATGTTTTAGTAATTTTGGTTCTGGATTTATGTTGTGGTTTTTTCTCCAAAAATGCGTGGCAACTCATGATTTTTCTAATTGTTTGTATTTTATGTTCCTAAAGTGTTCCTTTGCTCTTGTTTCTAAATTTCTTTTGGTTTTTCCAATATAAATTTGACTACAGTCACAGCATTCAATTTGATATATACCAGATTTTTTGTTAGATGGAATGGCATCTTTGATGTTTGAGCAAATTAGGTTTTTTAAGGAGCAATGGTTCACTGGAGCTAGTTGAATGTTTTTTTTTTTTTTTGAAGACTTTTTTGAATTTATCAAAGGCCCATGGATGGTAAGTGAATTTTTTGAAGATCATTTTAGTTTCTGTAGCTGAGAGGGTTGTGGTTTCCTTTAGTAGTTTCTTCTTATTTGCTAAGTTCACTTTTTTGTCTACTAGTGATTTGGGAAAGTCATTTTTCTGTGCTATTTCAATAATTTTGTTGTATTCTATTTTGTATTCTTCTGCTGTGAGAGGGATGTTGACCAGTCTGTGTGCTAAACTATTAAAGATTTCCTGTTTGTGGGATCTTGGATTGTAGCCATTAGCTTTTATGTAATTGTCTGTCTGTGTTGGTTTTCTGTAAATGCCAAAGTTTATTCTATTTTTATTTCTGATTATTTTTAGATCTAAAAATGGTAAATACTCGTCTTTTTCAACTTCTACAGTGAACTTGATGCTTTTTTCTTGAATATTTAAAAGTGGCTAATAAACAAATTCAACTCATTTCCAAAATTCGATAGCCTTAGCATCAAAAACACCTATGAACTTATAGAACACATTAAGGATACTGAAATAAATGAAGAGGACACACTAGTCTCATTTGACGTTAAGTCACTGTTTCCCAGCATATCAGTTAAACAACTCCCAACTTTGATAGAAAAATGGCTCAAATCACTTGGAATGTCATCACTTGAAATTTCAGATTACATCGAACTTACCAAATTATGCATAGAACAGAATTTCTTCCAGTTTCAAACAAAATATTTCCATCAAACTTCTGGTTTAGCAATGGGCAACCCCTTATCCCCCTTCCTGGCCGATCTGTACATGAGTGCACTAGAAATAAGGATCACTAAAGGTTAGATGAATAGATGGATTTATTAGGGATAAGAAGCAAGAAGTAGTTTAGATTGTGATAATTGTAAGCTAAATTGTAGCAATTAGATTAGTTAGGTTAGATTAGATAGGTTAGTGTTTCTGAAAAATGTTTGTAAATATCATTTTGTTTGTGTAATAATAAAAGTGTAATACTGTGTCTCGGTATATCATCTAGAGGCCAAGACATAAGGAATGCAATTTTTTAATACTTTTTGTATCTACAAGGAAGTAAGCAAATTATTATATTGCTGCTGCTATTGTTAAGTATTATAAGCACACGATTCCTTGTATTTCTAGGGCTTTCCATACATCGGAAGTGTAGTACTGTTGAAAGTCGACGTATCTATTTGCAAACTTGTTTTACGAGGGGAAAAAGATATAAAAATTTTAGCATCGCCGTCGAATGCTTAATAGTTTCGCTTAAGAAATTTGAATTAAAATAATTATTTTCTGCTAAATCATTTCTATATCTTAGCAGTCATCTTGTATCAATGCAAATGCGTACCGCAGGAGCAAAATGGGAGAAATTTCTTCTGTACACGGAAAGCAAAGGCAGAGTTGGGTAGAATAAATAATGAATTAATGAATGACTAATGAAGCAAATGCGGAGGAGAACTCAAAGGCTTACAGCGCTTGAGCCACCCTATATTCATTCTAAGAAGTAGAAGAAAAAGCTTTCAAAAGAAAGAACAGGAGAGTTTGCCACACACACGCAATCTGAAGCAAAGCTGCAGTGTGAGAGCCATCTTTACATATTGATTTTACTGAAATAAAGTTTGGCGTAATGAACATCAAACTTGATTACCGCTCCAATAATTTGTAATAAGTGATAATAATTGAAATTGCATAATGAATTTTTTGTAGCATGAAAGTGATTATTAAAACAGAGATGACTGCATCCAATGTATCATTTTTCTATATAGTAACCAGACCGATACAAATATGCAGTGACGCCCTAAGGAAAGCAACATACTATTTCATTTTAATAGCACTGCTTATTGTGATCTTGTTGAAACAAGGTAAAGAATATGTAAACTATATGGTCGTGTGGAAAAATCTATGCTCTCAGCCAAAGTTTAAAATAATGTTGGACTTTGACAACCAAAACATTACGTCAGCCAGCTATATGAGGATTGTAATTTTAAAATACGTTATAGGATGGTCTGAAAAGTTTCATATCTCACATGAAGACAGCAGCACTCGTAAATAAAAGCTAATGAATTTCGCTGTCCTCTGTTGACAGATACTCACCAAAGTTTCAACCATTTTGGACGCTCAGTTGTTACGTAACAGTCGTTTGAGTGAGTTAATGCAAGTGTTTTTATGAAAATGGACAAAGTCGAGTATCGAGCTGTTATTAAATATTTGTTTTTGAAAGGCAATACGCCTACGGAAATAAAAAATGAGTTTGACTTTGTATATGGGGACTCTGTACCATTATTTACCACAGTGAAATTTTGGGCAGCTCAGTCCCAGCGTGGCCGTAAGAGCTTGGGAGACGATGAACGTTCGGGACGTCCATAAACTGCAACTATCGACGAAAACAACGCCAAAGTTCACAGAATGTTGCTAGACGACCACTGAATTAAAGTGAGAGAAATACAAGAGGCTATGAACATGTCAAAAGAACGTGTTTGGCACATATTAAATCAACATTTAGACATGAGAAAGCTGTCCACGCGTTGGGAGCCGCGTTTGCTCACGTTAGACCAAAAACGTGTCTGAATGAACATTTTCAACGTCTGTTGGTGCAGTTTAGGCGCAATAAATCAGGGTTTTGGTGCCAATTAGTTCCTGTAGATGAAACCTGGATACTCCATTATACACCCGAAAGAAAAATACAGTCCAAACTGCAAAGAATAAACCGGCTCCAAAAAGAGCAAAACCTGTCTCTTTGGCCGGGAAAGTGATGACTGTTTTTGGGATAGTCATGGAGTTATTTAATCGATTATCTACAAAAAGGAAACACCATTACAGGAGCATACTACGCATTATTATTTGACAAGCTAAAGACAGACGTTGCACAAAAACGGCCACATTTACAGAAAAAGAAAATCCTGTTTCACCGTCTCACGCCTAAGCAGTTGCAATGGCGAAAATTCACGAATTACCGTTTGAACTGCTTGACCATCCGCCTTACTCACCAGATCTAGCCCCAAGCGACTTCTCTTTGTTCCCTCATGTGAAAATTGCTCTCGGAGGACAGAGATTTTCATGAGATGAAGAGGCAATCACCTTCGTGAACAATTATTTTGCAGAGAAAACCGTCGAGTACTATTTGGACGCGTTACAGAGTTGGCAGCATCGCTGGGAGAAGTGTGTGGAGTTACAAGGAGACTATTTAAAAACAAGATTCTGAAAAAATGTCTTGTGTCTTTATTAGGTCGGAAACTTTTCAGGACACCCCCGTATATACAGATCGTTCCGTGATATTACAAGGGCTGATCGGAAACAGGGTTACAGCGCCTGCAGTGAAATTGCACATTTTGTTTCATAGAACCAATACAACCAACTGACGTATCGATTTAGACAATTATCGCTTCATTGGAAGTTTGAATGTTCTCTCCTGATAAAACTCCTACCCCTGCCACTTGTTCCGAAGTGTTTCATCTCTACACCTGAAGCGATTATTTAGGTTCAATTTTATTTAGAAATTAATGTTGTGATGTTAATGGATAGAAGAGGAAGTTTAAGATAACAAGCGAAAGTGTGAAAGTAATTTGAAATTTGGAAGAAAAGATAATTGAGGATTAATCACGATTTTGATAACAAATTTAAATGTAAATTTAGACTGTTAAACAGTGTTGAAAAGTGATTTGAAGGAAATGTTATAAAATATTATTAAAATTTACAAGAAACATAATTATAATTGCTTGTGACGTGCGTCAATATTAAAATGCTGACCTGCCATTGCAATGGCTGGACCAGTAAATCGAGATTCCCTAAAGTTACTAAATACACTTTAGATAGATAGGTAATCTATAAATAACTTCTTTTTCTTGATCCCAAGTCATGTATGCGAAAACTCGACATCGAACTTCTAAGAGGGATTCATTTGCCTTCTCTGCTAGGGAGTGGCGTACTCGACTAATCCTTAGTTCACGTAAGCTTGCCCCGTATCTCTTAACGGTCACGTGACCTTATCGCATCCCATTGCCTGCTGTTGTGGTGCAGACTGTTGTGCGGTAAAAATTAGTTCGTTATATATCTTTATATGTTGGAAGAGAATTTTCAAATTTATATTTTCGTAGCTGTTTTAATGAAATATATTACGCAGCTGAGTTGATTTATCTGAAATCCATGTTAATTCTTAAACGAAGTAAAGAGCAGGTTCCTTTGCTCTCAAGCACATGGTACGATAGCACGTGATTTAGAGGTAATGATGACATATTTGTTTATATGACTTATCACTGACCTTGTTTTGAACTGAATTAGTCATATATCGCCATTCGACGGTGTGCTATGCCGAATGCGAGAGCTAAATTATTTTATTGATCGTTTATTGCGCGTGTACTTTTTATATGTGTAATGGCAGAGTCTACCGCCAGATTTTCGCTGAAGCATCGTAAGGGAAAAGCTTTACAAAGCGGCGAAAAAAGATGTGTGATGCATGTGTTTAATGCACTCACAGAGAAGAATACGTCTTTGTCAATGAGAGAAGTCGAGCAGCTGTGCTCTGAACTTACAAGTGTGAGTGTTAGATACGTAGGAACACTGCGACATGAAACTGAGACAACAGGAAAACTTACCACTTCAGGGGCGATATTGCTGTGTGGCGAAGACGTTATTTAAGGACAATCAGACTGTACTGAGGTACAAGTCGCAAATATACTACCTTGACGAGACTTGTGTGAATGAAGGACACGCCACAAGTATGTCGTGACACGACTTTTAAGACTGAAAGACAAGCATTTTTTCAAGGTATGTGTGCTGGTTTAAAAAATTCCAATGGGAAATAACGAAGGCCTTTCGTTATAAACTTGTTCCAGTTTCATTGCTCATTCATTCAGGTTCAACTTGCTCAGTTTCATTATATACTTGTATTATTTTTGCATGCCTTCATATTCTTATTTGTATGATTTTATCTATCTTCCTGGCAATTATTATGACGTTTACTGCAGGTTTAAATGTGACGGGAAGGCACCGCCTATGTGGCGCGAAAGTATTAGCTAATTAGGATGAGGGGGAAGGTAGTTACACGCGGAGTGATACATGTCAGCGGGGTAAGGTTATATGAAACAGAGATTGGGCACGCGGTACAACAGATAATAAGAAATAGGCATTATTACTATCTTATATGAAATATAGAATCATCTTAGTTATTTAGTTAAGTATACTAACACCTATAGCATTTCGGTAGTATACTAAGAGCCAATTTGATTTGTTTCAGGTAAGTTGGAGCTCTTCATACCCTATCGTGCCTGTGACTACAGTGAGTACAACAATATACATTCCAGAAGTATTCATTAACTTACTATCTTAGAAATAGGATTTCTATCTGTAAGATAGGTTGGTTTATAGTTATAGCCAAATATTTGGCACCCAAAATTTCTTTTGCAACTAGTGTCCGAGCCTATTACCTGCAAGCGTTGTAAATCTTGTCTTGGATTACATGCCTCACACCCTCCATTAAGCACCGGAAAAAGTCATTATTTAATCTTCTCGGTCAGTAAGGATAGTCCGTCACTTGTTACATACAGAGAAATTAGCACGTGTTTGTTTTACATAAATTTTCATTTAGAATTTAAGAAAAAAGTTTTATAGGCGTACCTTTTAATTCTACCTCCCTCTCTCACTCTCTCTCTATCTCTTTGCGAGTTTTCAGCAATGCCGCCAGTGAGATCTAAGTTTAAATGCATAGGTGGTCTGAAAAGTTTCCGACGTAATAAAGACACAAGACATTTTATTTTCGAATTTTTTTTTTATATTTTTATTTTTCAACATAGACTCCTTGTAACTCTGTACACTTCTCCCAGTGATGTTCCCTTCTCTGTAACCCGTCCAAGCAGTACTCGGCGCTTTCTCTGCAAAATAATTGTTCACGAAAGTGAACGAAAATCCTTGTCTTCCAAGCGCAGTTTTCAGATGAGGGAACAAAAAGAAGTCGCTTGGAGCTAGATCTGGTTGGTAAGGCGGATAATCAAGCAGTTCAAACCGAAATTCGCAGATTTTCGCCATAGCAACCGCTGAGGTGTGAGACGTTGCGTTGTCTTGGTGAAACACGATATTCTTTTTCTGCAAATGTGGCCTTTTTCCGTGAGTTCTGCCTTCATCATGTCAGGTAATGGTGCCCAGTATATTCTTGTAATGTTTTTACTTTTTGAAGATAATCGATTAAAGTAACTACATGACTATCCCCAAAAAACAGTCGTAATCACTTTCCCAGCCGAAAAAACAGTCTTTGGGTTTTTTGGAGCCGGTTCCTCCTTTGCAGTAGACTGTTTGGACTGTATTTTTGTTTCGGACGTATAATGGTGTATGCAAGTTTCATCTACAGTAATTAATCGGTGCCAAAACTCGAATTTACTGCGCCTAAACTGCATGCTAGTAAATCATTCCATTACAGTCAAAAAGTGTGATCACCGTCATTTTCCCTGCAGATGGAAGAACTATTGCCTTTTTTGGGCGGTGGAGAACCTGGCGATTTCCACACTATGCTGGCTTGTTTTCCTTCAGGATCATAATGATGCAGCCAAGACTCATCACCGGTGATAATTGATTTAAAAAACGTATTCCCTCGATCAGCAAAAGAGACGTGTCACTCCATTGTCTAGTGTGTGAAATGCATGTAGCATCTAGAATACAACCTATCAATACGAGAGTGCTGCCACCTACCGACACTATTCATAAAAACTGACTCTTTTCAAATATTTATGTTACAGAAGCAAACTATCACGGAAGCTTCAGGAAAAAAGTTAGTCACAGTCTAAGTTGATCAGCACTCCTAATACAGAAATAGTAGATTTGTTAAACAGCATTACCGAAATATATATTTGAAGCTTAATTGTTGGGTGGTTATGTGACAGTGTACTTCATAATATCTTAGTCTGTTATCAAGGAAAAGAGAATTAACTTAAATTCCAAACTGCAGGAAAGAAATTCTTTCAAGTTTGAGCCTCTCCAAAAATAATCATGGGTCCAAGAAGGAAACAAATCTTCCAACTTCGCAACAAATCGTTCATTTATGTTCAATTAACCATTCCAAAACGGAAATTCATTTATATACGACATAACACTTATCAATATGCATATGTTGCAAGACCTTGAAACTGTCCACGCTTTCAATATCAGACAACGCTAATAGAAATCTTATGACCAAAGATTTAATTACGTTATTGACCTTGTGATATCACTTCCGGGTATATCGTTTTGGAACAAACAGTTATTAGCATAATGGAAACTTATAGAGCCTGTACTCTGAAGATGTTAATGAACATGCATGACTGTTGCCAGTAACCATAGTAAATACGATTTAGTTGTAATGTAGCCTATATATTGTTGCAGGCTACACTGCGAGCTCACAGTAATGTACATGAGTTGTAAAAGATAAGCGGTAAAGGATTTAGAGGCTTTGAGGAATTTGAAGGTTAGGAAGATCCATTAAAAGTCCTGATGGTTACATCCGCATGAGTGCTTCTACACACTGTTCTACTATTCTTAGAAAAAATCTGCCTGCTTCATCTGGATTGAAATAAGCGTTTTAAAAACAATTTTATTGCATATTAGCTGAAAAGTTCCGCTTTGCCTTTAGTTTGCTAGCACCGGGCAAAAAAAAAAAAAAAAAAAAAAATGTTTCGGGCAATTCATGCGGCAGTTTCTACTAATTTTGGGTTGAGAAAAACAAATATGACAACGAAGGAATTTCATTAGCTCTGGTTTCTATGATATACCCAAGGTGGAAGTATTACATATTAACGGATTGAGAGAAAAGGATAGATTTTAATTACATACATGCTAAAAGCAATGAAAGTGCATTTGATTTTTTTAAACTGGTAATTACATGCTAAGAGTTCTAAATTTCTGGAAAAATACTTCGCAGATAGTCGTGTCTGAAAAGAATCATGTGGCGGCCTATTGACTTTGTCGTCTTTTAGGCCACGCCATGGCTCAGTGGTTAGACCGCTTGGCTCTCACCAAGGCGGCCCGGGTTCGATCCCAGGCGACCGCAAAGTGAGATTTGTGGTGGACAACACGGCGTTGGGGCGGGTTTTCTCCGGGACCTCCGGTTTCCCCCGCCATCTCATTCCACCGGTGCTCCATCTTCATCTCATGCATCATCAGTGTCACCGCCTGCGGTGCCGTATGTAGTAAAAGCGGGCGTTAAACACTACACATTTCATTTCATTTCATTTTCATTGTCGTCTTTTAGCTTACCTCTTGTGAAGGAGTTCCGCAGAATCTCTATACAAAGACCAACAGTAATCCGCAAGCATTACTTCATTCCAACGGCCCTGATATCCTTGTTCCATAACAGAAATGTCCTGATGGAATCTCTCCCCATGTTCGTCACTAACAACTCCACAACTAGGAGGGAAAAAGTCTAGGTGGGAGTGGAGAAAATGGATCTTAAGGGACATGTTGCATCCAAGGTTACGGTATCTTTGCAGGAGCACTGTCAACAAATGCTTATAGTTGTCATCCTTTTGTTGCGTAAAAATCCATGAACAAGACCCTTGAAGGCTTCCCAAGCTTCCTTTTCTTTCCCCTCCAAAATTTTGTCAAATGCAGGATCCTTTACAGGTTCTCTTATTTGTGGTCCGACAAAAATGCCTTCCTTAACTTTTGCATCACTTAATTTTCAAAATTTCTCTCTCGTTGTATTTTGTTATTTGACAGGTGTGCCAACTCCCCCAAAAATTGCCCCAAATATAAAATCTTCACTCTAAAAAATGAAATGTCACTTTAGCTTCAAAACAAGAGCAAATATATCATTTTATGGTGATTTTTGAACTCAGCAGATGAAAATAAGTGCAAATTCACTATTTTTAAGCCCGAAGCATTTTCATTGTTGCCCAGTGTAATTATTCTAAAGCACCGTAAACTTCAAATTGTTAAGGGTTATATCAACTGCAGAATTAGTTAGAATTACAGCAGTTGATCCTGTAAATTTGGAAAGGAAAATGAACCGTCTTAATTAACAACTTAATGATTTACGTAAATGCAATATATTTTGTCTCTTGGACCTATATTGCACATATTCAATATCTCAAGTAGACCTAGAGAAATTCTGTACTCAATAGAAAAGCATTTGGAGTGGTTGTTTAAAGTTTTGATCATTATTATTCCGAAACACTGTCGCAAACAGCATTGCAGATTGTCTCCAAGATATTCGTGGTTAGTTCTAAGGGATTTTTCAGCTATATGAGCATGGGTGTAGCATTCTAATCAAAGTATGAAAACTTCTAACAGAAATCAGAGAAGTGAGGCCGAACTTCCTGATCTTGTTAGCTCTGTTGTAAATCCGCACACAGTGAGGTGGCTTGACAAACTGGTCACCAGTAGACGCCCTTTGTACCACACACTTTGATCTCGACAGTCCCACAGTATGTAGAAATTCCTGTCTAACCTCACAAACAACGACTTCGATTATAAACTCCTTCATTTTCTCTAGCTTCTCTATCAAGATAATAAATACGGTATACCATTAAACATTCCATATCAAGATTTTACCCAAATAAAGTTCTAGAATCAAAATTGCTCAACATATTTTGAAAAAGTTTGTGTATATAAGTATATCTGCCTGTGAATATTGTAATTCAAAAATGTCAATTTGCTAAATATTACATAAGAGGATGGCCTGAAAAGTTTCAGACCTTAATATGAAGATGGCAGCACTCGTAAATAAAAGCTAGTGAATTTCGTTGTTGATCTATTGACAGTTACCCACCAAAGTCTAAGCCAGTTTGGACGCTCAGTTGTTATATAGCAGCCGTTTGATATGAGCGTTTTTATGAAAATGGACAAAAACGAGTATCGAGCTGTCGTAAAATATTTGTTTTTGAAATGCAATACGCCTACGTAAATCAAAGGTGAGTTGTATTCTGTGTATGGGGACTCTGAACCATCATTTACCACAGTGAAAGTTTGGGCAGCTGAATTCAAATGTGGCCGTAAGAGCTTGGGAGACACTGAAATATCGGGACGCCCAAAAAGTGCAACTACCGAAGAAAACATCGCCAAAGTTCACCAGATGGTGCTAGACGACCGTCGAATTAAAGTGAGAGAGATAGCAGAGGCTATGAACATGTCAAAGGAGCATGTTTGTCACAAATTAAATAAACATTTAGACATGAGAAAGCTGTCCGCGCGTTGGGTGCCGCGTTTGCTCACGTTAGACCACGAAAGTGTTCGAATGAACATTTCCAACGTTCTGTTGGCGCAATTTAGGCGCATTAAATCCGAGTTTTTGGCACCAATTACTTACAATAGATGAAATTTGGATACACCATTATACGCTCGAAACAAACATACAGTCCAAAGAGTGGACTGCAAGGGGGAACAGGCTAAAGAAAGTTTTTTTTTTCGGCTGAGAAAGTGATGGCCACTGTTTTGTAGGGATAGTCATGGAGTTATTTTAATCGATTATCTTCAAAAAGGAAAAACCATTACTGGAATATACTACGTATCAATACTTGACAAGCTGAAGGCAAACCTTGAGGCACAACGGCTTTATTTGCAGAAAAAGAAAAACCTGTTTCACCAAGACAACGCACCGTCTCACACCTCAGCGGTTGCAATGCCGAAAATCCAGGAATAACTGTTTGAACTGCTTGACCATCCGCCTTACTCACTAGATCCAGCCCCAGGCGACTTCTTTTTGTTTCCTCATCTGAAAATTGCGCTTGGAGGACAGAGACTTTCGTATAATAAAGAGGCAATCACCCTCGTGAACAACTATTTTGCAGAGAAAAACGCGGAGTACTGTTTGGACGTGTTACAGAGATGGGAGCATCGCTCAGAGAAATGTGAAGAGTTACAAGAAGACTATGTTGAAAAAAAAATATATGAAAAAATGTCTTGTATCTTTATTAGGTCGGAAACTTTTCAGTCCACCTATGTATCTCAAAATTGAAAATTTGTCTTCTGAACTTTTCTTTGAAATAACCATATATATTGTCTTTCCTAGATACATCTACCTTTATTTTCATTAGGATGTTCTTCAGGGTCGCTTCTTCTTTTATCAAAAATTCAACAAACGCAATGAGGTCACTAGGTTATAACTAATCTGGTGCTTTCTCCAGGTTGATGAACATTAGAGGTGTAGTAGGGAATTTCTCCTGAACTGTAACAAAAGTAATAAACAGCGTTACTAATTTCCCGATAATTAATTTTACTTGGTTCTGAAAATATCAGATTATTATGACAATAAGCCACGCCTACGCGACATTCAACTATTTCACACGCGGCTGATAAACAGAAAACAAGAAGGCGTCAATATTTACTCCAAGGAAGGAATCTCATTACCTTTTCTCTAATTAACAGCGCCTTTAGGGAATCACTATTTCGTAAACTGCAGATGATTGGAAAGTAACTCATATAAATCGGTATTAGCTAAGTCTGGACACACTTAAACATTTACTTCTAATGCGACCGTTTGACTTACTTTTGTGGAATTAACTAGTAAGTAATGATCTGAACAATAAAACAAGATAATGATGCTGTATGAGAAAAAGATAACGGAACAATGAAACCACAAAACACTTTTGCAATAAGAATAAACATTGCATTCGAAAGGAAAAACATCTAAATAATTAAAAAACACGAAAACAAAATTAAAGGATGGCAAAATTAAAGGATGCAGTGATTCCGCCTGAACATGTTGGGCTTCAATTCTGAAAGTCCTGATTGACGAGCTTTATCTTGGTACTTTTCGTGTGGTAGGCGAATGTTGAGGTGGCTTTCTGGATGCTTGCTCAAAGGAAAGAGTATTCCCCGTGAATAGCGCCTTTTCTAGGCAAGTTCAGCTGTAGGCTGTGTCTTCAAGTCTGGAGTTGTTACTTGTTTCCACGCATCTCTGTGGTGTGTCTGTGGCCTCTAGACTCACGATATCCCTTCTTCCTGGTAGGGTTAGTGACAGTAGCTCTATAATGGGAGATGTCGCTCGTTGTTATAAAATTGGTATCTTTGAGATGGCCATAGTTCTTGTGCTGATTATGTTAGATGTCCGCTTTCATAAATGATACGTTTCTCTTATAAGAGCAACTAAATAAGTAATACAATTAATTATTTCCGGGCTGTTTTGCCGTGGTCTGTTGGCGTAAGAACATCCAAAAGTTTCGTCCACAACTACGGTAGACATTCTCAGAGGCGCGGTCGAAGTTTCCTTGTAGAGAGATTCGCTGCGTCTGAAGGGTTCAGTTTATTTTTATTTATTTTATTTTACGTGGAAAGAAAAAATGGATTTACCCACACAACCCATTGGGCTGGTGACATAGGCGTCGCCGCTCCGGTGAGGGTCACCGGTGCGGAATACCTACTAAAAACCTTCCACTGACTATGGCAGTAGCCCTGGTGAAGTTAGCTGGTTCCGCTCGTGGCACCCAGACTCAAGAGTAGTGTTGGTGACTGCGGCGAACCGCATGGAGTGTTGAGGAGGGATAGACGTCATGACGCCCACCGTTCCTTTCAACTGGTGGCGTTCTTCCTATATTACTCCGTGGTGAACGATGTAGGTCTCGTGAGGGCCTGTATCTAACGGAGGGTATCGGCGTTGCAGATCAAGTGGTGGCGTCCCTCGGGTGCGGTTGTTTCTGCGCGGCTGAGGCGCCCCTTGCATGGGTGCTAGTGCCCTTGCGATGTCTCTGATGTTGTCAGTGATGGAAATCTGATGCATTCTGAGAGCTCCCTCGAGCCTAGCTGGCGTGAAGAGGCGTGTGTCGTTGATGCAGCCTACTATTTTTGCCAACTTGGCCTTGCAGTAGTCCAGCGCATCTGAACTGCCGGCAGCCTCCCGGGTACCGCGCTGCGAAGCCTGGGTGGCCTCCTTCACCTCGTCCAAAGTACGAAGTAGGGCTGCCTCCCATGTTGCTACCCGCGCAGTCAGCTCCATGAATGCTGTCTGCATGTCCTGCTGAAGGTTTGGAGTAGTTCCGTGGCTTTCTCTGTACTGGCGTATGAGGTTTTGATATGTTGGAGTAACTGTGAGTCTGGTTGATGTGTGAGGGCTTTGGCGTAGGTGAGAAGCGGTTGTGTATGGCGGGTTCGGGTGTGACTGCGAGGGTATGGTTGTGGAGGGTGTGTGTTTGGTGAGGATGTTGACGTGTGAGGTAAGGTTGGTGTGGCTGTTGCTGTGCGGCTTGCCCTCGGGCTTCTCGGGCACGCCGCTTGTCCGGTGAAGTGCCCTGCCGTTTCGCAGGTGGCACAGTACAGCGGGCAGCGCGTCAGATCATGTCCGGTGCAGGCTGCGGTGAGACACGCGGCGCCACAGTAGTTGTAGCGTGGGTTGTTGGTGCAGGAGTCGGCGGTGTGCCGATACTGGCAGCAGCGGCGGCAGGGGACGGGGTGGCTACCCAGGCTGACCTCAATCGAGAGTACCTGCCCGAAGGCTGGGAGTCCGTCTTTCAGCGTAGTCACTCTCTTCTGTGAACTCTAGGCGAACTAAAGGTGAGGGTCCCCTATAGGTGTTGATGCGCAGAGCCCTCCTCAGAGAAGGCCAACGGTGTCGGGTTGCGTGCAGAATAAACGTATCAGTGAGATGCCTGTGTACTCCCCGAATGACTGCGCTGTATGTAGGCAGTGTGGTGGCTCGGGGAGGCAGTGACAGCTCCGGTGCATTTGCCGGCATTTGCATTGGCCATGTGTGGTCAGCGGCACAGCTTCTGATTCAGCAGTACTGGTGATCGGCGTTGGAAACGGTGGTGATCTCTCGGGAGCTGCGAGAGATTGCGGCGAGCCCGGCGGTGGTGTTGGTGGTGAAGCAGGGGCTGCGTCGTCTTCTTCCGTTGCCTTAACAGGCTCAGCTGAGTTGGTAGTCTTCTTTTTCTTCCCTGCCATGTTTACTCAGCGAAGGCTGAGAGTCAAGTCCCCTGAAGGGTTCAGTGCCTGAAAGGATCCATTCCCCTACAGAAGATTATCACACACGACTTCAGCGGGAGGCCATTGAGATTTATAAGCATTCTAATAATTTCAACAGAAAGGAAGAAGCCTTAAAACTTAATAGGAACTGGCACCCTATTATCGAGAACAAGAGGCGTCATTTAACTACAAAAAATGATGCGGATCAATCAGAGTATACCATTGCCGGACTACCTAGGCTCCGACCCCAACAATCAGTACTAATAGCGCGACTCAGGTACAGTTACCGGTCGCCCAAAGATACATTGTGTAACCTGACTAAACAGGGCTACTTTCCCCTGACTCTATACCCCCAAACCCAGAAATAGGCTTGGTAAGTCCCATACCTAAACATCTGTTCCTTTCCCTCTATCCTGTCCAGCGGACTGTGCTCAGTTGCCTCCCAGGCAGGCGGAAGAGAGTAGCCAGCACTGGGCTCACACACCCCACGGGGCATTAGCGCCTATTTAAGGCTAGATATAGCACTGCCTAAACAACTACCTGCGACACTAGACAATTCTTTTATACTGCCAAGATAAAGCCGCACTAAGCGGCTAGGTGCTGAGCAGCAAACACTCCGTCCAGGTAAACCTGGGCGACTCGCATGTTCTGCTGGTCTGCTGAACCCTTCAGACGCAGCGAAACTCTCTACAAGGAAACTTCGACCGCGTCCCTGAGGATGTTTACTGCAGTTGTGAACGAAACGTTTGGACGTTCTTAGGCCAAGAGACGGCAAAACAGCCCGGAAATAATTAATTGTATTATGGACTCCGGCCGTGAAACCTTACGTTCTCTCAATTAAATAAGTGATGAGGAAGGAGGTGGGAAGGGGAGGAGTAACACCTCATTGAAAAACATGGGTCCATCTGGATCCGGATGGCCGTACCCTGTAAGGACCTTTGCCTAGACTTACTAGGTGAAACTCGGACAACGGTTTCGAAGGCGAGAGAGAGCAGAAAGAGCGGAAGAACCACTCCCAGGACTTAGAACCTTGGTTGTATTTTTAGTGAATTTTGAGACCCTCCAGAAATAACTTTCGTCAACCATGGAAACAAGAAGACAGTAAAACAACTATCATAAAAGCAACTATCATAAACACTTTGTCAAAAGTTACATTTTGAGGTGAACTACCAAATTAATTTGAAGTAATAACGGGGGTACGACAGGCAGATGGACTCTCGCCGTTGCTGTTTAACTGTGCGCCTGAGAAAATAGCCAGAGAGTGGAACAAAAATATATAAAGTGGAATAAGACTGGGATGCAAAAAGAGGCATTTTAAAATAAGTTGTATTGATTACGTAGAAAATGAGGTTAGTTACAGTGAAGCAATAAATATTACACAAATATAAATATTTGTTACTAAATCTCCACTTAACTTAAGAAATAGATGTTTTAATATTTCTTTATTTCTAAAAAGAAGAATTAATATTAACATAAATTTCTTAAGTTAAGTGGATAATTCTTTCTAGAAAGAAAGAAATATTAACATAAATTTCTTAATTTAAGTGGAGATTTAGTAACAAATACTTATATTTGTGTAAAATTGATTGTATTGCTTTTGCGGATGACACGGCTTTGTTTACTGAAACAATGGAGGAAGCAAGAAAGCAAATCCTTGAGTTGGAGAAACAAGCAGGAGCACGCTTAGTCGTGATGCTGGATTTCAGTTCGGCTCCTCTTAGAAACCGGCGTTAAAATGGAAATCCGTCGACTTAAAGAATAGATATCTATACAGCTTGATGATAGAGTTAAGTAGTTACGTTTGTTTGACCGAACTAATTTTCCATACTCACGCCATCTCCTGACTTTGCATTTAATTTAGTGTTTTGTCTTTGTTGATATTTGTGTTATATCCAGTTTATGTAAATATAATTATACGAGCCCTGTTCGATAAAGAATGATCATAATTTTTTACGGTCATAATTTTTCGCACTAAAATTCAATCTTATTATATTCTGTTAGCTTAATGTGAAACAAACACGCCGTATAGTACTTTCATTGTTGGTACTCCTGGTTCCCGCCTGTGAGAACCAGAGAAGTTCAGACATGTTCAGTATCGCCTACCGCTGTAATGGAGGTAACATACAGTTAAAGTTGATGTTAGAGGAAGATCCGTAGTTTCTTTTAAACGTAATCACTGCTGATGAAACTTGGCTACATCATTTTAATCCTGAGAGCAAACAGCAAAGCTCAGTGTGGAAACCTCCTTTATCACCAACCCTCAAAAAAGTAAAAGTGGTTGCCTCTGCTGGGAAAGTTTTGGTCATCCCGTTCTTTGATGTTCATGGAATGGTTTATCAGGTGTGTAGTGTTTATCGATCGCTTTTACTACATACGGCACCACAGTTGGTGACACTGATGATACATGAGAAAAAGATGGAGCACTGGTGGAATAAGATGGCGGGGGAAACCGGAGGTCCCGGAGAAAACCCGCCCCAGCGCCGTGTTGTGCACAACAGAATGGTTTATAAGCATGTTGTACCTGCACACAAATAAATAAATAAAATCTGAAAATCTAATCCCGGTACCTAATTTCTTATACCGGGACATGATTTCTAAATTCTAATTTATTAACTACCAAATAAATAAATACAGTTTAAACAATAATTTTTCAGATAATAAAAGAAAAACCATAAATTAAAAAAACAATTAAAACAAATACAAAACGTACCAATTTAAAAATTTACAAATTAACTAATAAAAATTTACTGGAATCCAGTATACAAATAACTGGCAATCAGCTACAATTACAAAATAAACTACAATACCGGAAACCGATACTTAATATACTGGTAACCAGCACTTTTAAAACTTATCAGTTTACCTTTCCAACTAATAAAAACCTTTATAAAAATAATTCATAAAGTTTACATTACAAAAATCACAAAATTTACAAATTTAAAACTACTCCAAATTCTTTAACCAAATTAAACAAATTAAAATAAATCATATAAATTTGTGTAAATAAACTAAAATTCAATTATTATTCATACTTCTACACAAATGAATTTTTTTTCAAATTTTTTATATAAAATTAAACATATACATTTCAAATCTTAACAATTAAAAAAACCATCTATAATAATAACTTTAAAAAATTACAAGACAATTAAAAATATTAAACAAACAATAATCATATATTCAAAAAAACCTTCATATCAATTCAAAATTAAACCATTACAACAACCAAACCAAACAATTCAATTTAATTTATTTATAATTTAATTTATTTACCTTATTAATAAAAATATCAATTTAACATTGTAATAGAACACATTTAAACTATTAAATCCCCTAAATCTTTTAACAAAATTATATAGAAAATTCTATTCTATAATTTCTGAAAACACACTGTCTCAAAATTTAACTACACACCTGCACACACATCAGTAACTGGACAATACTACAGGGATGTCCTGAAAACATTGCAAGTCCATAATAGGCGCAAAAGACATTTCCGTGAAGCAGGCTGGATGTTACATCACGATAATGCGCGGCCGCATATTGCCAATGTTGTTGCTGAATATCTTGCAAAAGTCAACGTGAAGTGCATCTCTCAGCCTCCCTATAGTCCGGATTTAGTCTCACGTGACTTTTTTCTATTCCTTAACTTGAAGAAAAGCCTTTGTGAGAGGCATTATCCATCATCAGAAGCAGTGGTGAAGGCTGCGGAGGCGATTTTGAAGGATCTCTCAAAAATGGTTTCCAGCATGTCTTTGAAGACTGGCAGAAACGCTGGGACAAGTGCATTACATTCAGGGGGATTATTTTATGAAGGGCCATCAAAATTATGAGAATGAGGAAAGGTACGTTGTCAAAAAAGAATTGTGATCATTCTTTATTGAACATCCCTTGTAAATATTCTAAAGCGTTACCCTTATAATTTCAATTAACAGCTGTATCGTGGAAGAATGCCCTGATTCTTCTTTATACGATGTTTTAATTTATCTAATGTTGTTTTAATCAAGTTCCCAGTAGCTGCCACAGTCAATGCATGAATATGTATTTCTCAGAGTTGGCCGCGGGCGGATATTTCCGGAAATATTTTACCAAATGAATTAAAGAGTTTTTCAATTTCCTTTTTAATTATTTTAATTTCTTTAACTATCTCTGAAGTTAAATAAAGAAAATTGTATCGTAATTTTACAAGGTGCTTTTATAGCGTCCTTCTTGCTTAACAATGTTAAATTAAATACTTACGTTTGCACGGTGGAATTCACGATTGAGTTCACATTTAGTTTATCTTCTGCTATGTTCCAACTTAAACTGATACACTTCCTTCTTCTAGAACGATAGAGCTTAGGATAACGTTCGTGTTTTTCGGCAATTAAACTTATAATGCCGTTATCTTTTTTTCAAAACCAAGATTGTTAATTTTGCCGTCACCATGACAATTAAACATTTGCTTATTGGCCACGTAAGAAGAAGGGGAAGCTATGAAATTATGCATGAGACAACAAAAGAAATTAGTGAACTCAAATAGTTGGTGGCTAGAGATAGAAGGAATTATGGGAAAAATAGGAATGGGAGATATATGGAGATTAGAGGAAAGGAATACATGCGATGTGAGTAAATTGGTAAAATGCAGAATAGAAGATATAGAAAGACAGGAAATATGGGGAAGTATAGAAAATTAGAAATCATTACAAATTTTACAAACAAAAAGGAATTGGGGACGAGAAGCACATATAGATTACTGCATTAGGCAAGAGAGAGAAGGGCTAACTTGGATGAGAACAGGTATCATATTTCTAAGAGGGATAAGAGGTAGGGAAAAGGGAATTTGTGAATTGTGTGGTGGAAAAGAAAGCATAGAAAACTATGTAACAGAATGCGACGAGGTTGTAATGTGGAGAAAATAGGTTTGGGAGGAAAAATGGGAGAAAGTAGAGAAGAAGATAGTAGCTATAAAAAGTTAACGGGCAGGGAGGAAAAGAAGGTAAGAAGTATTGGTGAGTTCTTGCAGAAAGTAAAAGAAAAATGGGCCAGAAGTGTAAAGAATATAAGAAAGGAAGATGAGGGGGAAGAATGGGGCTAATTAAGTAACAAGAAGGCATGGAGGTTAAGAACTATGGTGTGGGTTCTTTTTGGTTCGTTGTCCTTTTGAATGCTTTGGTAGGGATGGATTATGAAGGAGTTTGACGGTGAGATGGAAAGTTTGGTGTTTTGTCTAATTGTCGGTGAGCTGGGATCTCTTTCTCAGGGTTCGGTTATGAAAAGTCGTGCTTACCGTCTCTCTATTCCTTTATTTTCTTTAACCTGGCTATCTCTTTACTCTCTTGCTAGCACTTTCGTTGCCTTCCTAGTTTTCCTTTCCCCTTAACGTTTTTACGTTGCTTCGCAAACTCCCTTTATTCCCTATTTTTGCACTGTCTTCAAGACTATTACTCTGCTTCGGACTGTGACATCGGATCCTACTTCTCTTCCAATAACACGCCTTCTTCCCGTCGTATGAAGTACCAGAGTGACGCTTTTTCCCCCGTCGTATTCCCAGCTTCTATTCTAGCTTTTCTCGTCTATCACCGCCCATTTTCTATTCCTTTACTATTTTACGCCTATCACATGGTTTACTCTACATTTTATTGGCAGGGTTTATTTCTTTAATTTTCTCTTATTGGTCACTTTCGTCTGTCTTCTTTCCTATGCAGCAGTAATATTTTCCACCCCTTTGGGTTGTATGACCTCTCAGCGTCATAACGGTATTCTGTCATGCTTGGCTGCATTTCCCTTAAGCTTCGCATACCTTGCTGGCGTCTCAATGTCGGCGTAACCTTCGAGGGTTTATTGTTCCATTGTTATTATTTCCTGCCTCGTGTCTGTGTTCAGAAGCAAATCCTGTCCAGTTTTTGCTTCATTTACACTATATTGCAATTTCGAATATTTTTTTATCTTTATTTCTTATATCATTTATTCCCTTTTTATTCCCATTATGCTTATTTATGATCTCTAATATTGTATTAATTTCTAGTTATCTTTTCCCTCTTGGAACCTGAGAATTCTGCTTCAGCTACCTGGCAGAACAGAAGACCAGGGTGTCATGTAAGCTAAGGTAGACACAGGGTAAGTACAAATAAATGTAGGCTAAAGGTGTTAATTATAAAATTTTGGAATATGCACAATAAATATATCATATCATTATTATCCACGTCATGCTTAACGACCAATAAAAATCATCCATATTTAATTAATTCTATAATTTCGTTTTTTTTAACTTAATTTATACAATCTAACACCAAAATATTACTTCTAAAATCATCGTTAAAAGAATTAACATAATGAATTTTTATAACTCACTTTATCACACGTCTTACTTTTTTGCACTTAATCTCGTTCAGTTTACAACACTTCCAACATTTTTTTATTTCTTTTCAAATTCTTTAAGGAAACTCGGTAGTTATTTTGGATGAAAATATAGATTTTCTGCTTAGTATGAATGTATATAGTTTGGAGAACATTTTCTGTTCTGCTTACAACAAGCAGAATTATTTAGGGGATGGGGACTCCAAAAGTTTTCTAAGGGTGCAAGAGGCCAATGTATAAGAACAAGGGGTGCAAGTGAAAAGCTAGAGTGTGTGTGACACGTACAAAAAAGAATGAACAGAAGACTTAGAGAAAAGAGAAATAATATAGAGTACATGGTCGTACGCAAAACCCACACGAGAGCTTCAATCACCTAATCCGGGAAAGGCTGCATGTTGTTGCTAAATATCTTGGAAAAATCAACGTGATGTGCATCCCTCACCCTCCCTATAGTGCGGATTTAGCCCCATGTGGCATTTTCCTATTTCCTAACTTGAGGAAACGCCTTCGTGGGAGGCATTATCCATCATCAGAAGCAGTGGTGAAGGCTGCGGAGGCGATTTTGAAGGATCACTCAAAAATGGTTTTCAGTATGTCTTTGAAGAGTGGCAGAAACGCTGGGACAAGTGCATCGCATTCACTGGAGATTATTTTGAGAAGGACCACAAAAATTATGAAGTTGAGTAAAGGTACGTTGTCAAAAAAAATGTTATCATTCTTTATTGAACAGATCCCGTATCTTGCATTGAAATTCTACATAGAAATTGCTACTCTGACACTAGCAAGTGTCTTTAAAAATAAATTTAAAATAACATATACGAGAATAATAAAATATTTTGGGGCTTCAAATTAAAACAACTGCTTCATGAACTAATATCACTCTCTGAGATTGTATCTACATGCCATAAAGATTAAAATTCTTCATATAAATTGATTCCACAGATATGTTATTAATTCTCAAAACACTTGGACCATGGGCAGTCATCGATATCAATATGTCGACCGTAATTAACCTGTTTCTCACAGGGATATAGGCAGTGAGTTAATGGAGAAATACCAACATTAATTATATTGCTTCCCTGTATGCTTACACAAACAAAGAGCATGTTTAGACAGGAATTATAATTCAATCATCTGCTACTGAAAAGACAAACAAACAAAGAAGCAATATCAGTGTTTGAAAACGTTTCTGGGAGGTAAAGCGTAAAACGCAATATGGAATGCGAATACGCTCTCATGCAATTTAAATCAGATTTGTTGAAAACAAAATTGAAATTAACTTACGTGCTCTCTAATTTCAAGGCGCTTTTTGTATTATGATTGGAAATAAAAGTACAAACAATATTTAATTGACTCCGAGAATTGTGCTAAGCTTCCAGGAATTTCATTCATTTCTGCTTTGTTTTAAATCAGTTCTTAAATTACGTTTAGATATTTTTATGTCAATTATTAGAGAAGCTCTCGCACCATCAAAACAGTAAAAAATGGACGTGAACATGGAGTTGAAAGTTATTAAGTAGTTTTACTAGAATTAGGAAAGAAAAGAAGAAATGGAATAATAATGGAAGGAATAATAACATTTTGGTATTGGTGTTTGGGCTAAGAAGAAGGGTAAATTATGAAATTATGCATGAGACAGCCAAAAGAGATTGGAGAACACAAACAGTTGGTGGGCAGAGATTGGAGGAATTACGTAAAAAATATGAATGGGAGATATATGGAGATTAGAGGAAAGGGATACAAGCGGTGTGGGTAAATTGCTAAAATGCAGAATAGAAGATAATAGAGAGGCAGGAAATATGAGGAACTCTAGAAAATATGAAATCATTTCAACTTTACAAACAAATAAAAAGAAACTGGGGCGAGAAGCATATGTAGATTACTGCAATAGGAAAGAGAGAGAAGGGTTAGCTTGGATGAGAACAGAAAAAAATACTTCTAAGAGGAATAAGAGGTAGGGAAAAGGGAATTTTTAAATTGTGTGATGTTTAAATTGTCACCTGAATGTTCTGTATTCCAGTCGGAGCTCTTAGCAATTAAAGAAGCTATAAAATGGTGTACTGTTAATGGGAACTGTGCCTGTATTCTTAGTGATTCACAATCAGCTCTACTCGCTATTAATAATAAATACAATTTAAATACATTGGCACATGAAATCAGAACCTTACTTCAAAACCATCCAGGACATGTTTGTATGGGATGTCTTAAAGGACTCAGTGGAATTTTAGGTAACGAGACAGCTGATTGCTTGGCTAAGAAGGCTGCAGAATCCAATCTTCCTGTGACATACCCTTCATGTCCTATTTCTACTGTAAGGTGAATAATACATCAACATATTCTTGAAGAATGGAACCAACAATGGCTAACATCTCCAAATGGAAGTTTAACAAAAGTATTATTTTTCCGTAATGTATATGACAGAGGAAAATGTGAAACTCTTGTACCAAATTTTGTTTTGACACAATTTTTTAAGTGGACATGGCAAATTTGGTGAATACTTATCACGCTTTCACTTAACATCCAACCCCGAGTGCATGTGTGGTGAAGAATTTCAAACTGTGGTTCATCTCCTTTTCTGTTGTCTCATTTTCCGGAGAGAAAGACAAGAATTAATATTAAAACTAGACTCTCTAGGAACTGAATTTTCTGCTCCGCTCACATCTTTGCTAATGAAGCCACAACAGTATAAGTACTTCATGATGTTTATAAACTCAGTGTTTAAACGTCTGAAATAGTTTAAATTAATATGCATCAGATTAAAACATCATTTCTTCCTTCTAGTATTTAAAATATTTTTGCTAAAATTGTATATTTTTATGTATCAACTCTAACCCTAATATACCACTGTGTAAAATAGGGTTAAATAAATCTGGATAAATAAAAAAATTGTGTGGTGGAAAAGAAAGCAAATAACACTATGTAATAGAATGCGAGGAAGCTGCAATGTGGAGAAAAAAGGTTTGGGAGGCAAAATGGGAGAAGGTAGAGAAGAGGATAGAAGCTATAAAAATGTTAACAGGAAAGGAGCAAAGAAGGCAAGAAGTGTTGGTGAGCTCTTACAGAAAGTAAAAGAAAAATAGGCATAAATATAAAGAATACAAGAAAGAAAGAGGTGGGGTAAGAAAGTGACTAATTAAGTAACCACGAGTTATGGAGGTTCAGAGCTTACCTGACAGAGCAGAAGAGCAGGGTGTCTTGTAAGCCAAGCTAGCAACAAGGTAAAGACAAATAAATGTAGCCTAAACTTGTAAATTGTAAAATTTTGGAATATACACAATAAATAATTGATTCATTCAAAATATTATTATTGAGTTACAAGACAAGATTAAAGGATACAGGAATAATTCCAAGGGTTTACTCATATGACATAGGTCTGCGTTTCACTGTAAAGGGCACTTGTTTTAATCCCTAGAGTGTGTTATATTTATTATAAGTGTAAATATCTATCTCAAATGGCGAACAATCAGCAAAGGAGTCGCATTAACCAGGGACTTAAATGTGTCCAGACAAGGAATCTATCTAGTGGCTTCAAATCTTTCTGAAAAAGATGAAATTTATTATAGAGTATGAAAAACAAAATTTCTATACTAACTCTGCTTCAACTATTGATCTTTCTACTATGCTTTTACAAATATATGCTTCCATTCTTACACTTATTAGTATAGAAAAGTCACAATGAAGTGAAATAGCTTTTGTAAAGTAATATTGTCCCTTAAATATATAATTTAATCTATCTTTTGCTCATTAAATAAAATTTTTTTATTTTATTTTATCAGAAACTTAACTAATCAGAAATTTAAGTCCCTTAACATATGTACAGAAAATATTTCAAAATAAACTTTATGAAGATATAAATAAATGGAGTTACAATTTCACTATTGAAGCAATTTTGACGTCGTATCACTCAATTATTAAAATAGTGCACATCACTGTCACGAAATCCAAAACAATTTTAATAGTAAAATGAAAAATTTAGTTACATTAAACAGTGGCCTTCAGAGCCTTCAAAATGTCAATAAATAATAACGATGATGATGACGATGATAATAATAATACTCCGTCCATTGGTCCAACCCTAAAACAGCCTTTTCTTTTTTATCCATTTGTTCCATTTATACCCCGCCTTTAACTGCAGTGGTCATATTGACGGCCGTTCTCCTTTGGAACATATCGAAGGTGTTAACTCGTATTATTTGGGTTTTAATCTTATTCGCACTCTGATTCATACTTCCAGACTATGGGGAAGATGAGGAACTATCTTGGTCGGAGAAAATACCCCACCCCTACCGTTAGGAATCGAACCCGTGACCCCGAGCACGTCAGGCAAGTGCTCTGCCGACTGAGCTATGGGGCCAGATAGTTTTTGTTATTCTACCCGCATAGAACAATTCAGTATATGATGTAACAATAACACGAATTACTGCTTCAAATTTATGTTAGAGGGACGTGCATAATAGCATTTGTTATATTTCATGAAGAGTAAGTAGTTTCGCAAATCACATGTCTCTGGAACGTGACTGGTTGCTCCTTGCTGGCATTTATGCATTCCCGCAACGCAAGTGTGTTGAAGTAGTTGCCTAGCAAACTCCTGGGAAACAAAATGAGACATCAGGAAAGCTTGGAAGGCGAAATTGCAGTCTTACATTAAATCGACTTCTGGAAACTTAAGAGCAGGTTCCGCCCCGCCCCTTTCTATACATTCTTTGCAAATAACCGTAGGTGTGCCAGTGTTAAAGTCAGTCATTCTCTTTATCGGTTATCCCTTATTTTAATGTGTTCAAGTTATTTATACAATTTTTTTCTATATATCTTATGTTATTTATGATAAGTATTCGCTAGAAATAATTTCAAAGGTTGTTATAAGTGTAGAGATATTCTAAGGAAGTAATTGGTATACTCAATACATTCCACCAGGTGAGTCAGCTGTCTCTTATTCTCGAGGTTTATGCAATCCGCATGTTACACTCCAACATGAAAACATCGACCCTATTACTAAATTCTACCCGCATATTTAACATGGATGTTAAACAGTCAATGATATTAGTATTAAATACATGTTGTCACATCGGCTGTAATATATACGTAATTAGACAGCTGACGTTTGCACGGAATGTTTATCTCAGACGTTTCCAGGCAGCTCAGTTGGAACGAGCGCAAAACTAGCATCTCATTTGTCTGCTGTGACGTTGGTTCGAAACTTCTGCAGAGGTATACTACTTTTTACCGTGTAATAATCACAATTTGCCATTATTATTCTGAAAACTGTTATTATTTTAATTTTTAATTGTTTTATTTATGTTTTATGGCATTGCTTTATGTTTCTTTATTGCTGAATTACAAGCAGGAAGCTGTTTAAGCACACCTATAGGTAGGTGCAATTGAATTAAGGATAATTTATACACACTTGAACATAGAAAACAAGGAAATTACAGTACCAGAGTTTAACGTGGAAGTTAAATACAACTTTGCAGACATAGAATTATTGTACTATTAAAATTTTCGTTACAAATTGGCGTATTTTGTGGCGGTGGAATGAACCTTTTTCTATTCCTGGAGTACGACTTCTCTAACGAAGCAGGTGCTCGAACTTACGACCTTAATGGGTTTAAATGCCTCAGGGAGTTTATAATAAAATTATTATGAATTTTTCTTCCAAGTTTTGATAAACATAAAAAAAATAATTACAGTTCTGAGACTCGAACCTGTGTTATTGAGGTTAGGGCACAGGAGAGGTCATAATCCTGTTCAGCTATTTTGGTACTTGTCTGGAACCACGTTCTGGATTCAGTAATACGACTTGTATGCTTGACGCTATGCCATGACCACCTCGCGAGTTCTCGTGCTTGATTTAGCGTTTTAAGACACTTTTAATGATTTGTGGGGCGTTTTAATGTCATTACTTAAATGGCAAAGGCTCGTAGATGTTTTAATTAAGATACACGAGATGTAGTTTACACAAAAATGTAAATAAACCGTTGTTTATTAATATATCCGTTTGACTGTAAGGATGAGGCTTGTATCTAATTTATTTGCTAATTTTCGGCAGCCAACCCCTGCTCTAAGTACAAGAATCCGCCATTTTCTTTTTAGCTAAGGTTGTTAGTGTACTCATATGATAGGTGCATTTCTTCCGAGGCATTTACTCAATCACGTTGCCATGTATGCTCTAATTAAACGTTTGTGAAATCGACTGGTAACCGAAATTCGCTCTCAGTAAAGGGGTCGTATGTTTTTGAGGTGTACTTTAGCGAACAGTAGGTTTTGCCCCTTAAACCGCTACTCCTCTGAATTTTGCGCATTCCTCTTTCTAAGAGCATCAAGCAATACAGTTTAGTAAGCACAAAACTGGACTAAGGCGCTCATGTTGTTTGATGGGTGGCCTGCCTTCCAAAATAAGTAAGGCGCGGCTGACTCACCGGGTATATAGATCATTGTGTACTAGTTCCACTCAAAATTATATTAACAATGATATTTTTTCGCTACTAATGGTACTGTCAATAGAATTTGTGTACTAAAAGTGACGAACTTTATTAATGTGCTTACTGTATGCTTGTTTTAATAACGGATTTAAGTGATGTTAAGTGACATTTATTTGAGAATGATTTTAATAACATAGCTGAACATTCTCTATGGATATCCAACCCACGCTGCTAATACGACCTATGGTACCGTGTGGGATAGTTGGAACATATTAATTAATTAAGTTCTATATCATAGTGTGTTACAAATAAGTACAGAGAAAGGAGATGAAAAAGAATTTTCTTGAATGGAGTGGCACTAATGGAAACGACTGCTCATGAGAGCTAAAATCCCAAAATGGCAGGAGGGTTACGATCCATCACTTTGTGCTGAGTGAAGCGGTGAGTTCACACGAGGGGATCTCTCTGTAGCATTATTAGACAAGAAGTTAATTAGATGTCAGAGAGAAAACATGTGCTAAATTTGAACCATGAAAGTATGTAAGCTAACTCAATATATTTCTTAGGGAAATTTCAGTGTTCAGTTTTAATAAACTAGTACCGAAGCTGTGAAGCTTTAAACGTCTTCTATATTCTGAAAATAGGCACCGCCTCTGTAATCCACTCATTCACACCCAGTTACTCTGACAATGAAGATAAACTTAATATCTCATTACCACACATTACAGACTCCAAGCCTCGGCGAGTCCCTTGTTGCTACCTCTTCTACCTTCTCTAACACGTATATAGTAGGTAAAGTATTCCAATTCCCTACTGTCAACTACATTCTAGTCTGGCAACCAGTAGAGCTTCAGTTGTTTGCATATTATAGACTCCAAGCCTCGGCGAGTCCCTTGTTGCTACCCCAATCTACCTTCTCTAACACGTATATAGTAAGTAATGTATTCCAATTCACTACTGTCAATTACGTTCTAGTATGGCGACCAGTAGAGCTTCAGTTGTTTGCATATTATAGACTCCAAGCCTCAGCGAGTCCCTTGTTGCTGCCCCATCTACCTTCTCTAACACGTATATAGTAGTTAAAGTATTCCAGTGCACTAAAATAAAGGTTTTAAGATCCCCAGAAACTACGAGGGCTACACAATAAAGAATGGTCATACTTTTTGGCCGTAAAATTTAATCTTATTATATTCTGTTAGCTTAATGTTAAACAAACACGCCGTAGTAGTTGCTATTATTGATTAAAATGTCTTAATGGTTCACCAGCTATATCTAATAGCATGTTTGTTAGGTGATTACAAAGTTTTACTTGTGTTTCTTTAACTGCTTAGGAGAAAAGGGCACCTAAAGAAGAAACTGCGTGAACATTTTTTGAAAATTTTGTGTTTTTTGGAATATCAATAGGGAAAAAATTATTAACTTTATTTATGACTTGATTATGGTTTCTGAATTAGAAGAGACTGATATTTACGAGGGCAGTGCAATTAAAAATGATCATAATTTTATTTCGGTCATAATTTTTCGCAATAATATTCAACCTTATTTACTCTGTTAGCTTAATGTGAAACAAACACGCCATAGTAGTTTCATTGTTGCTACTCCTGGTTCCCGCCTGTCAGAACCAAGAAAGCTCAGATATGTTCAGTATCGCCTACCGCTGCAATGGAGATAACAACCGAGGAACAATATGTGGCTTTGAAATTCGGCCTTCGTCTCAACAAATCTTCAGTTGAGGCCTATACAATCTTACAAGAGGCATATGGAGAGTCTGCTCTTCCCTACAGCACAGCTCGAAAGTAGTTTCAACTGTTTAAAGAGAGGAGACAATCAATTTAAAAGGAAGGTGGATCCGGTGCTCCAGTTACTGCTCTTACGGAAGAAAAGATCAACAATGCTGCTGCCGTTGGGAGAAAGGATCAATGAATTACCTTAAAATCACTTTCTGAAATACTGGACACTTCATTGGGTGCCACCCACACGTTGGTAACAGAAACATTACACGTGAGACGTGTTTGTGTACGATGGGTTCCAAGACTGTTGAATCCCGAACAAAAGGACATTCTCATGCAGGTCTGCATGCAGTTAAAGTTGATGTTAGAACAAGACCCGGAGTTTCTTTCAAACGTATTCACTGCTAAAAAAACTTGGCTACATTATTTTGATCCAGAGAGCAATCAGCATAGCTCAGTGTGCAAATCTCCTTCATCACCAACCCCGAAAACAGCAAAAGTGGTTTTTTCTGCTGGGAAAGTTATAGTCATCTCATTCTTTTATATTCTTTGATATGATATTATTTTATATTATCATCATGTTGTACCTGCACACACCTCATTAACTGGACAACACTACAGGTATGTCATGAAAACATTGCAAGTGCAAATCAGGCACAAAAGACCACATTTCCGTGAAGCAGGCTGGATGCTGTACCAGGATAATGCGCGGTGGCATATTGCCAATATTGCTGAATATCTTGCAAACATCAACGTGAAGTGCATCTCTCACCCTCCCTACAGTCCATGTGACGTTTTTCTATTCCTTAACTTGAAGAAACGCCTTCGAGGGAGGCATTATCCATCATCAGAAGCAGTGGTGAAAGCTGTGGAGGCGATTTTGAAGGATCTTTCAAAAATGCTTACGAGCACTATTTTGAAGACTGACAGACTGGCAGAAACGCTGGGAGAAATGCATCGCATTCAGGGGAGGCTATTTTTAGAAGGCGCTTCAAAATTATGAGGATGAGTAAAGGTATGTTGTCAAAAAAATTGTGATCATTTTTTATTGAACAGCCCACGTAATAAAGCCTTTTTAAAAGGTACGCATGCTATGTATCGGCGAACAGCATACATAGGTGGTCTGAAATGTTTCCGATCTAACAAGAATACAAGACATTTTTTCAGAGTCTTTTCTTTTTCTTTTTTAACATAGTTTCCTTATAACTCTACACACTTCTCCCAGCGATGATCCCATCTCGTAACCCGTCCAAATAGTACTCGGCGTTTTTCTCCGCAAAATAACTGCTCACGAAGGTGATTGCCTCTTCATTTGACTAAAAATCTCTGTCCTCCGAACGCAATTTTCAGATGAGGGAACAAAAAGAAGTCGCTTGGGGCTAGATCTGGTGAGTAAGTCAAGCAGTTCAAACCGTAATTCGTGGATTTTCGCCAAGGCAACCGCTGAGGCGTGAGACGGTGCGTTGTCTTAGTGAAACAGGATTTCCTTTTTCGGCAAATGTGGACGTTTTTTTTGCAAGCTCTGCCTTCAGTTTATCAATTAACGATACGTAGCAGCTCCTGTAATTGTTTTTTCTTATTTGTTAAGATAATCGATTAAAATAACTGCACTGCTATCCCAAAAATACAGTTGCCATCTCTTTCCCAGCCAAAAAAACAAAAAAAAAAAAAAACAGATTTTGCTTGATTTGGAACTGATTCCCCCTTTGCAGACCACTGTTTGTAGTGTACTTTTGTTTCGGGCGTGGTGTATCCAGGTTTCACCTACAGTAATTAATCAGCGCCAAAACTCGGACTTATTGCGCCTAAAGTACGCCAACAGAGCGTTGAAAATGTTCATTCAAACACGTTTTTTGACTAACGTGAGCAAACGCGGCACACAACGCGCAGACAGCTTTCTCATGTCTAAATGTTGATTTAATATGTGACAAACACTATCTTTTGATATGTTCATAGCCTATGAGTCTCTCTTACTTTAATTCGGCGATCGGCTAACACCATTTCATGAACTTTGGCAATATTTTCTTCGGTAGTTGCAGTTTTTCGAGCTCCGGAATGTTCATAGTCTCTCAGATTCTTACGGCCACGTTTAAATTCAGCTGCCCAAACGTTTACTGTAGTAAATGATGGTGCAGAATCCCCATACACAGAATACAACTCATCTTTGTTTTGCGCAGGCGTATTGGCTTTCAAAAACAAATATTAAATGGCAGCTCGATACTCGATTTTGTTCATTTTCATAAAAGCACTCACATGAACTCACTCAAAGAACTGTTACATAAACCTGAGCATCCAAAATGGCTGAAACTTTGGTGAGTAAGGGTCAACGGATTAGTTAACGAAATTCACTAGCTTTTATTTACGAGTGCTGCAATCTTCATGTTGAAGTCGGAAAATGTTCAGACCAACCTCGTAGCTCAAAGACGAAAAGTAGGTCAAATACTAAACTTAGTAAGTACAGCATCTTCCAAAGCTATGATGTGAACATTTTAAAGAAATTCCGTCCAGTTCAAAGTTCTGTACACGCCAAAAATTTACGAAAATTTGTATTTGTTAAATGGGACTGATAGGTTTAAGATATTTTTATCACAGATGAATTGCATTTACTTTTCCGGGAATAGCCACTGTGATCCTCTTCAATCTCAGTAGCTTTAGCGTAACCGTTAGACCATTAAATATAGACAAACACTTACTGCGCAAATGATGTAGGTCTTAAAGAACACAGTTTATGTAGAGCACCTTTTTAGTTTAGTTAATCTTAAAATAAGATCTGAAGCTTTCCTGGCGACGAATATGGGAGTCTGCATCGCTCCCATCATCAAAGCTAGGAAAGGCAAACCTATAATACAGCAAGCGTCAGTTAAGCTTTCCGCTACAGCCTGTATCCCGTTTACCGGCAATCTATCCGGCAGAATCAGCAGAATTCTCGCCAAATACAACATCAGGACCATCCACAAGCCACCCCCGGAGCTCAAAAATCGGTTGAGACCAGTGAAAGACAAACTGGACTTCCAAGTTCCGGGAGTGTACGGCATTCCCTGTGAATGTGGAACACCGTATATAAGACAAACCGGAACGACTATCGCTACTAGAATAAACGAACATGAACGGAGCATTCGTTTAATGCAACCTGAGAAGTCTGGGCTGGCAGAGCATTGTTTTGATAACGACCATAGAGTCAATTTTCGGGAGATGACCATCTTGGCAATATGCAACAGTTACTGGGAGCCATAGCAGTACGTCCATTTTCAGCACAGAACGTTATGCAATATATCGAGCCGTTTTATACGTCCGCCAACGCCAGACGGGCAACTGGTTAATTTTAAGCGATTCCCTCAGTGCCCTTCAAAGCATCCGGCAGCTGTACAGTTAGCATCCTATTGTACAGCATGTGCAGGACGCCGTCCACGTTCTATTTACCTCCAGCATTAGTGTGGTGTGTGCCTGGATTCCTGGGCATGCCGGTTTGCGAGGAAATGAAATGGAGGATATGGCTGCTAGGTCGGCAACGTCACAGCCCAGGGTTTCTGTAGCCACAGTGATGTCAGAAGACTTCAATCTTGTACTGCGGAGAGGTGTACTATCCTGCTGGCGGGAAGAGTGGTCCGCTCTCCGCAGAATTAAACTTAGAACTGTGAAGTTGCTCCCGATTGCCTGGGTAACTTCCTGCCGTTCTTCTCTTCGGGAGGAGGTCAGCCCGACTTGTTTAAGGATTGGCCACTGTCTTTTTACCCATAGTTTTATGTTAAAAAGGGACCCCGTTCCCGTGTGCCCGCACTGTGGCGGAGCTTTTTGGGTCCGCCATGTGTTTTTGGAGTGTTATAACCTAGCCGCCGTTCGCCAATCTTTCCAGCTGCCGGCCAGCTTGGCAGAGATTCTGGCGGACGACGAACAAGCGGTGGCCAAAGTCTTTAAGCTGCTTTTAACTGTTGATTTTAGAATTTAGTTCTCAATTTTATCTTTTTAAACCTTATCGCGTCATAGTTTTAAGTATCTTTTAGTTTTTACTAACGTGCGCGCGCGCGCGCGTGTGTGTGTGTTTTTATTTTTATTTTATTTAGGATGGAACTATTTTAGTTCTTTTACCTGCTATTTTAGCATGTTTTGTATTTTTAAGCGCGCCGATGACCGTGCCGTTGAGCGCTCATAAACGTCATTCATTAACTACTGGGAGCGGAGAATTAAGGAGGCTTTGGTCATTTCCTCCTAGAGGAGCACGCTTAATCGTGATGCTGGATTTCAGTTCAGATCCTATTGGAAACCGGCCTTAAAAATGGAAATCTATCGATATAAGAAGCAAAGATTAATACCGCTTGATAATCAAGTTATGTAGTTATGTTTCTTTGACCCAATTAATTTTCTATACTCACGCCATCTCGTGTCCTGGCATTTAATTTACTGAAAACAGTCTTTTGTTCAGTAACGCGTATTTTGATAGTGTTTTGTCTTTGTTTATATTTGTGTTATATCTAATTTTTCATTTGTGGAATTAACATTTTATAAATATCCTGATGATGGGAGCTATGCACACTCCCGAAAAGTCGATTTCAATTTGTCTTTTCACCTGGCTTGCTTCTCGAGAAGAAATTGAGCATTTTACTAACCTTTTTCAAGATTGAAAAACTGATTGTTGGTTTACGTTTTCAAATACTACACTTTTCTCAAACTGGAAATCGTTATTCATTTTGTTACCTTCTAGCCATTCAACAAATCGGAACCTGGCCTGTTTGAGAATCTCACAACCACAATTACTGTTGATTGAATTACTGGCGCAAAGGGTAGTGTTTCCACCTACACGCATTTGCTCTTTATATGTTGCGGTATTACTGTGAGCCTCACGGAACCTCATTTGTGGAAGCAGATTCAGGATGCGATTTCGTTGGAAGAGATTATAAAATGCGCATCAGTGTTCAACGTAATCCTCTATTGTAAATTCTCTATAAATAGTATTGACTTTTCTTGGAAAAGCAGATTTTGTGAGTGGAACAACTGGCTTTTCATACACTGATAACTCTGGTTTAAAATCCGACTTATTATACTTGTAGTTGAATGTAGAAAATAAAAATGTGTACAGGTATGCAGAAATAAACTGGAAAAGGTTTGTGTTTGCGTCTCCATGTGACTAATGAATGCTTTCATTTGAATGATTTGGTTGACCTGTTCAATAATACACCGAATTGCGTTGTTTCGGTCCAGCGCTTCCATTGGTACCAATCATAGCGAAACACTTTCATAGGGACAACATTCCTTCATTTCATATCAATTATAATGTCGTCATTGTTTCATTTTTGTATCTGGATTGTTTTTTGGGTGGATAAGTCGAAGTTCATACCTCAATGATTTAAGGCTTGCGCATATAAGAAAATGGGCAATTTTCCCCCGTCATGTTTTACGTATTTTCCATTGAAATTACCAATTTTAATTTAATTTTATCAGTCATCAGCAGAGCTAGGAAGTTCGTACCGATTTCCTTAAGCAGTGTAACAACGGCCAGGCATGGCTATATCAGGCAGTGCTACTAGCAAGGGCAAGTTTCATTGCAGAATACAAATCATTGTTGCAAAACAGGTGTAACTGCATGTCACAGAGCACGTTAGTAGGAAGGAAGATATTCGAATAACATTTTTGTTGTGCTTCAAAAATGAGAAACTAAATTTACTGAAAAACCGTTGTATGTTTTCTAGAAGTGTAGTTATTCATGTCTTTATTTACTTCATTATTTACATTTACATTTCAGTGGGATATCTCAGCAAATATGGGAAAAAGACAAGCCAGATCGAGAAACTAAATTAGCTGAAATCATTGACGAATTTGTAACAGATTATCAATCAACTAAATCATGTTTAACGGGACATAGAATGGGGTTTTCATTTGAAAGGCTTCAGAGGTGCATTATTTTTTTTATTAATACGGCCGCAGATGAGTAAAAAAGTAGTAAAATTCCTGCTTTGTCATTTTGTCTAGTAAGAGTCTTCGGATATTTAAGAAATTAATTTTATTATTTGGATATTATTTAATATTCGATCAGGAAATGTTACAATCCGCATTATAATTGTTTGGGAGTTGCCACAATGTGCCTATTTAAATAATGAAATCAGCCAGAGGCAAACTTATATGTACTATATACAAATTTGTATGTTGTACGTAATGATCTAAATAGACGTGCATTTACGAATGTCTCATAAGTCTTTTTTTTCTATGGGCAAACCGGTTTCAATGTCCTGCGCCATGGCGTAGCGGGCTAAGGCAGGATGCCTCGGTCCCTGACCACGGAAAGCGGCCCGGGTTCGATCCCAACCATGTGGTGGGGATTTCGGGTTCCGGGTAAAGGAACGGTGCCCACTCAGCATCGTGAGGAAAGTGAGGAGCTTACGCTAGGTAAGCGGTCCTGGTCACGGAAACCAACATTCCTGCTGGGCGATGCCGAGATGCTGACCACATCTCCTCTCCGTATCGGTTGGATGATCGTCCACCTCTGCCAAGCGTAAGTGGGCGTGAGGCCGGCATTCGGGTTGGTAGGCCTTGACCCTCTAAGGGCTGTCACGCCATGGGTTAGTATTATTATATTATGAACTGGTTTTAGTGCCTCCGCTGTGTGTTTCTTATTTATGATTTGTTTGGATGCCGGGAGAGGATCAGTCATAGCCTGCATAGGGAACGGCGAGCAGTATGAACTTCCTATTCCTGGTCATCAGGCACTAATTTACACTTAGCCTAAGAACTAAGTTATTTATTTCAAAATATGTTTTCTTTAAAGCATGCCATTAGTTACATAAATAAATTTGGTATTTACACTTGCATCATTCAATTGTTTTAGCTGAATGGTACCACCGTATGTGGTGGTGACCAACATCACTGAGGGGTTTACGTGTCACGAGTAGAGCTTGCATTCGGGAGATTCCGAGTTCAATACTCGGCAACCAACCATTCTGAGTGGTATTAGCTGGTCTGTAGGTGAATGCTGAGATGAATTCTCATCTACAGCGATTTCCTTTCTATTACTTTCCTGTCGTCCGCCGTGGTCTAGGAGCTAGTTACATGCAAGCATTTGGTTCCAAGGTTGCGGGTTCAAACTAGGCAGAGGACGAAGAATACTTTGGGCGCAAAAGTCTTTAGCATGGCATTCTTTGGAAAGGAAGCAAAGCCAGCAGTTCCTGTCGTATACTTACGGGAGGTAAAATAACCTCAAAAGTGATAAAGGGGCTGCTGAGTAAAATTAAGTGGACTTTCAGGTCCAATATACACTCCTAGAAATGGAAATAAGAACACATTGACGTCGGTGTGTCAGACCCACCATACTTGCTCCGGACACTGCGACAGGGCTGTATCACACACACGGCACAGCGGACACACCAGGAACCGCGGTGTTGGCCGTCGAATGGCGCTAGCTGCGCAGCGTTTGGGCACCGCCACCGTCAGTCTCAGCAAGTTTGCCGTGGCATACGGAGCTCGTCTTTAACACTGGTAGCATGCCGCGACCGCGTGGACGTGAACCGTATGTGCAGTTGACGGACTTTGAGCGAGGGCGTATAGTGGGCATGCGGGAGGCCGGGTGGACGTACCGCCGAATTGCTCAACACGTGGGGCGTGTGGTCTCCACAGTACATCGATGTTGTCGCCAGTGGTCGGCGGTAGGTTCACGTGCCCGTCGACCTGGGACCGGACCGCAGCGACGCACGGATGCACGCCAAGCCGTCGGATCCTACGCAGTGCCGTAGGGGACCGCACCGCCACTTCCCAGCAAATTAAGGACACTGTTGCTCCTGGGGTATCGGCGAGCACCATTCGCAACCGTCTCCATGAAGCTGGGCTACGGTCCCGCGCACATTTAGGCCGTCTTCCGCTCACGCCCCTACATCGTGCAGCCCGCCTCCAGGGGTGTCGCGACAGGCGTTAATGTAAGGACGAATGGAGACGTGTCGTCTTCAGCGATGAGAGTCGCTTCTGCCTTGGTGCCAATGATGGTCGTATGCGTGTTTGGCGCCGTGCAGGTGAGCGCCACAATCAGGACTGCATACGACCGAGGCACACAGGGCCAACACCCGGCATCATGATGTGGGAAGCGATCTCCTACACTGGCCGTACACCTCTGGTGATCGTCGAGGGGACACTGAGTAGTGCACGGTACATCCAAACCGTCATCGAACCCATCGTTCTACCATTCCTAGACCGGCAAGGGAACTTGCTGTTCCAACAGGACAGTGCACGTCCGCATGTATCCCGTGCCACCAAACGTGCTCTAGAAGGTGTAAGTCAACTACCCTGGCCAGCAAGATCTCCGGATTTATCCCCCATTCAGCATGTTTGGGACTGGATGAAATATCTCCTCACGCGGTCTGCACGTCCAGCACGAACACTGGTCCAACTGAGGCGCCAGCTGGAAATGACATGGCAAGCCGTTCCACAGGACTACATCCAGCATCTCTACGATCGTCTCCATGGGAGAATAGCAGCCTGCATTGCTGCGAAATGTGGATATACACGGTACTAGTGCCGCCATTGTGCATGCTCTGTTGCCTGTGTCTATGTGCCTATGATTCTGTCAGTGTGATCATGTGATGTATCTGACCCCAGGAATGTGTCAATAAAGTTTCCCCATCCTGGGACAATGAATTCACGGTGTTCTTATTTCAATTTCCAGGTGTGTAGAATAAGACTTTGAGAACCATCACAGTAGAAGAGAGTCCTAATTAGAAACAAACAGTATTATTTTTGCTCAAGTTGTTCTTGGGAAGCAATCCAGGTGAAAAGACGATTAGAAACATCGATTTCTAACCGTCGTTTCACCTGACTTGCTTCCCAAGAACAACTTGAACGATTATTTTTCTTTCATTCAATTTCATTCTCTTCTTTCTAATATGCTTTTTGTGGTGCATGGTGTTGCTGGATAGATGGCGTGAATGCTTGCTGAAAGGGGAGAGGGTTATTATTATTATTATTATTATTATTATTATTATTATTATTATTATTATTATTATTATTATTATTATTATTATTATTATTATTATTATTATTATTATTATTATTATTATTATTATTATTATTATTATTATTATTATTATTATTATTATTATTATTATTATTATTATTATTATTATTATTATTATTATTATTATTATTATTATTATTATTATTATTATTATTATTATTATTATTATTATTATTATTATTATTATTATTATTATTATTATTATTATTATTATTATTATTATTATTATTATTATTATTATTATTATTATTATTATTATTATTATTATTATTATTATTATTATTATTATTATTATTATTATTATTATTATTATTATTATTATTATTATTATTATTATTATTATTATTATTATTATTATTATTATTATTATTATTATTATTATTATTATTATTATTATTATTATTATTATTATTATTATTATTATTATTATTATTATTATTATTATTATTATTATTATTATTATTATTATTATTATTATTATTATTATTATTATTATTATTATTATTATTATTATTATTATTATTATTATTATTATTATTATTATTATTATTATTATTATTATTATTATTATTATTATTATTATTATTATTATTATTATTATTAATAATAGTAATAATAACAATGAATCAGGTATATTGAAATCCAAATTATTTTGACTGCTTATGTTAAAGAAATCATCACTATTGTCACTATTTCAGGACAAGAGTTATGAATAAAAATGAATTAACAACCGAGAGACAAATATTTATCACAGCTTATGTGATCAGTTTTAAAGCTCACCTTTCTATCGAAAATATACGATAAAGCACCAATCATTGGATAACTCAAGCAAATGTAGCTTTGGTGTTCTAAAGCAGCTTCAGGAAATTTCATGCTGCGATCAGTTGTCCGATTTCAACGAAGTGTACTGGATTGCAGCATCTTCCCGGAACGTTTGCTTATTTTTCCAGCGCAAGTTCACAAAGCAAGCGCCCCCATCCTTCCTTGTTGTTGAAATAGAAATCTTAAATGACGTGGAAAGACGTCTGTCTTGAATAGTAATGCCTTTTGCGCTTGGGCACTTTGGAGAATTAAAATCTCACAAGATGCTTATTAATATTCTAGTTTTCATTCTGCTTTTCTCTGCTTTGACGAGATACGTACCAGCTGTGACCCAGCAAAATACATTGCATACCTGATTCCTACAATCTTAAAATATAATCGACTAAGATCAAATGGAATACGTGCATATGAGACTTAATGTGAAAAATTAAAATGTCTTCCTCTCTTCTATAGCATTTATTTTCATAATGTATTGCACTTATTCACATAAAATGTAATTTTCTACTTCTTGTTAAGGTTACTGTAGCTGAAATGACTGAGGGCCTGTATTATGATCTCCGGTTAAGGTGTTAAGGTGTGAGCGATAAAATTGTAGCTTTGTCGCAACATCGCGTACATTAAATTCTCTTCGAAATTCTCGTTGTTGTCGTCACCAAGGTATTTGTCTGCGAATATGTTTTCAAAATGTAAACACGCTGTCGTAGTGAGTACTGCATGTTGCTGTGATACCGAAGTTAAGGGGTGCAATGTATAAAGAATCGTAATGGATTTCAAAGGAGTCTTGTATGTTTGTTACGACGCGAAGTGGTTGAGTTGGTTGAGTCGTGTAACAAAAGACACGGGAAAAACAGAATCCTAAGGGATAGCACTTGACTTTGTTGAATTGGGCATTCTTCGGACCCTTCATAATAGCATGACAAAATAGTGACAAAGGGAATCTTTTGTTGAATTATGGGCTTCTAGAAAATGAAAGCTACGCACCCACGCGCAGCTGTGAGGACAGTTCGTGGATTGGAGCCAATTAGGGCAGTCCACTTCTTCTGTCTTGGTCGAGGGCAGACCAGAAGTGACGAGAGAAGATATTTGTCGGTTTATACGTAACTAATTAGGTATTATCAAGTAATAAGCACTGCGCCTTTAGTAACTCTAAACAGGATATATTGGTAACCTTTGGTCGGCAACTTCAAGTTTGATGTTCTGATAAAAAGAAGCAGTCATAAACTAGTTCGAAACGGGCATTCCAGTGCCATTAAAACTATCCTTCTCACACATATCCACGCATACCTTGAGAGAAACCTCATTGCTTTACCCTGAGCTAAACACCATTTGCTTCAAACTCTAGTGCCCAAGTGGAACTCTTTGCTCGCCAATATATTGTTGCGTGTATAGGCTGAGCAAGATTTGGAAATGTCTGTAATCATTATTCTGTAACATGTGTTTTCGATGCCTTGAGTCTGGGCACAGCTGTGTATAAAAATTGTATGATTAAGCGTAAATACTGAAGACTGGCAAAACATGTACTTTGGACTGGTGAATCATAGATCCTGCTGGCTTAGGGAAATAATTCACAGGTGGCCTGCGACAGGTCTCATCTTGTTCTCCATGTTTTAAACAATGAAACACATATCGAGCTGATCAAGGGAAATAATGCTTAGTCGGTCAGTAACAGGTTTAAACATGTAAAACAATGATTGTACAATATGGTGCAAATTAACAGTTAGCGTGGGAATCGCTGAGTTGACTTTTTGGTAGGACCCCTATTTAAGCTTGGTTGAGTTAGCCCCCGGGGGAGAGACTTCACAGACTTGCTGCCTGTCTCTGTAAGAATCAACAAGAGTTTATTTCAAAGTGCTACCACGAGTAAGAAAGCCAGCAGGGCGTACCAGATCGTACACCTTTTGACAGTCACACAAGGTTCAAGCCATACAAACAACACATCGCCAAAGGTAAAGTTGCATTATGTTATTATGTATTTAAATGCTACCAAAGCGCCCCTGATCTCTTTCAGATCCAGGGAGTGCCCTGTAGAAATACTAGGCTTCTTTGAAATACAGTTATTCAGTTCAGTTTGACTTAGATGTTTCTTTCGCTCTACCGTTGCAGTAGCTACACCCCCAGTTGCAGATTAGGTTTGTAAGTCTTTCGCCCCCCTTACAATCCTGGTCCACAACAATATTGTTGCTTCAGCTGTTATGACTGCACATTTAAGATTGTCAACTGTCCACAATTGTCAGTGTTCTGAATTCTCCCAGAGCCACTGAGATCATGAAAACAAATGACTACATTCTGCGAGCTTTCAGAGGGAAATTATGCTCTATTGAAATGGTTCAGATTTATATGGATTGCACTTTATATCTCGATCGAATAAGTAAAACGTATTGACAAAGCATTTTATTTTGCACGGAATACTTAAAAGCGCCAGAACTTATCATCATCCTTTCGTATCGTCCACTTTCCTCAGCGGATTTTATCTTAGCTCAAATATAACACTGCACATTAAGATACCGAAAAATATAATAGCGCAAACCATATTACACACGAAGCTTGTGTGTATTTATACGCAGTTTGGCATTTAGGAATTTAATTAGGGTGAGTGAAATCGGATGGACTTCCACCCTTTTCAATGTGGGGAATAGATAAAGCCTTGCAGTGCGAACACAATAGCAGCGTGTTTTGTCTAACCCTCAAAATTGCTATCACAATGGAAACAGGACGACAATAAAATACAGTTTAGTAATGGTAGCTTAATTAACTGCTGCTTCTATCTTATTATCACAATCAGTGAAAAACAATCGGAACTCCTGCCGTTTTATTGAACTGTGTGTGGTAAATCTGATATAGATGTGTTGAAAACCTTACGGGTTGCATTCACATGGCTATGCTCACACACTCTTCTACAAGTATATCTACTTAAAAGCTTACTGTTCTCTCTATCTCTTGATAATCGAAATAAAGTTTAGTAGAAGTTTACAGTACAAATAATTGAAGATATGCCCAGAAAAACTGGGTAACCCTCAAAATAAATAAGTGCTGCGACAAGTGCTGCCTTCTGTTGTTGCGGCTGAGAGCCTATTTTTCTTGTGTTGGTCTAACATCCAGCAATTATATTGCGCTAAATAGAGAGAGGTAAAATTCTTGCATTTCGTCATATACTACTCGTATGCCCGATTTCACCTACAGATGTTAAAATCGACGTTAACAAATGTAACGTAACAATTGTCACAGCGCTATATTTAATGTTAAATTTCTTTCATTTCACCAACCTGTTTTCTTAAAATGTTAACAAACCTGTGTTAACGCCAAGAAACTTGTAAATATCACAGCTATAGAAGGCTACGGATGATTTTCTGAACGTACTCCGATGCGCTCTTGTTTTCAGTTTCGACTGCACAAGTGGCGGATGAACAAAATCATAAGTAAAGCCGCGAGACAAATTTCTCATCGACGGAGAAAGAATTGTTAATTGAAATGGTGACGAAGTGTAAGGATATCGTGGAAAATAAGAGGACGGATGCAGTGAATGTAAAAGTGAAAGATGTCGCGGGGAAAATATTGGAAAATTCAAAAGCATGTGTCACTACTACAAGCACCAAACTACTTGTCAGTATTACGTAAATTTAAAACGAAGTGCGAAGAACAAGTGCAAAGTTATTAATACTTGAAGCAAAGGCGATATCGGCATATTCCTTTCGATGTATGTTATAAATTATTATTACATAAATTTAAAACGAGGTGCGAAGAAGGACAAGTAACTTGAACGTTTCAAGACGGCAGGTGGACAATGTATTATCCACATTATTCAGTGCATTATAAAATCGCAAAGTTACTAATACTTGATGCTAAGGCGAGATAGTCATATTCCCTTCGATGCATGTTCTAACTCAGTATTACGTAAATTTAAAACGAGGAGCGAAGAAGGACAAGTGACTTGAACGTTCCAAGACGGCAGGTGGACAGTGTATTATCCACATAATTCAGTGAGCTATAAAATCACAAGGTTATTCATGCTTGAAGCAAAGGCGATATCGCCATATTCCTTTCGATGTATGTTCTAACCTCTCTTGTACTTCCGCAGTAAACTTCATAGCAACATGTTTCGACAGTCTATACCTCCGCAAAACAATTTTCTTCGGATAGTTCCTCAAAATCATTTCTCCTCATAGGCCGTACTCTATTACGTATGCCATTTAGACGGTCTTAAATATAGCAAAGCGACATCCACAGCTGAGTTCATGCTCGCCATCTTGACTATTTACAATTGTTAAGGACTTAACATTAGAAATTTGGCTTGTTAGTTTAACATGAGACGCTAACACTTGTTGGTGAAATGCAATTTTTGTTTTAACTATTGCTAAAATCGTGTTAAGTCTTAACATTTTTTGGTGAAATCGGGCAGTATAATGTCAAAAACCTGTTCATACTCTGTGCGTACCATCTAGTGGCCGGTCTGAGTCGCTGCAGCATGGCCCACTTGAAGATGACCACGGCGGTGATTGCAAAACTAGTTTCGGAGGAAAAATTTGAACATCGAAGTCTGAGTGAGTACTCTTCTACAAATTAAAGCATGCCAGCTATTCGTAATTAATATAGATGTTTACACATTGAGTTTTCGATATAAGGACCTTAACAGATAGCCAGTATTTTAAAGGCGGGTTTGTGTGTGAAGGCTTTGCCATTGCGCGGGCAAACCAAAATGCCTGTTATTGCTTATTTACATATGGTATATACAAACAAATATATCGAAAACTGTACTTCAAAACCTTTAATAAATTATTGACGGACATAAAGTGATTTTAATTTTTCACGGAGTTATAATTTTCACAAAAGTTAATTGCATATGGAGGTTCACCGTACTACAGACTTCGGACAATCCTAAGCTTGCCTCTCTTACCAGCGCTGCCGAATGTGGTACACGCCTCTCGCGCGCCTGAACTGAGAACATTATGTTAAGGGCACTGGGAGGTGGATAGGTTTCAAAAAATACATTTTTTGTTTTTAATGTTAAAAATCATATAATTCTTCAGCTTTAAAATGATATATAACATAGGTTGTCAGTTGGTTCTAAAGCCCTTTAATTCGTCAATTTAAAGATGGCGACGTAATGATACGCCCACTTCCTGAGAATGATGCTTAATCTTTGATCGTGATTTCCCAAAACCTTGATTTTTCATACTTTAGCTGCATGTTTCTCAAAAACTATAAAAGATATTGACACAGAATTTGTAGTGGTTATTTGTCAATGTTCCTTGAACAAATGCAGCTAACATTTATATTCATGTGATTTCTAAAATGGATGAAAAAAAATATTCAGTCCTTGAAAATATTATATTTTCTTTTACTCAAAACTAATTAATTTTTCATGTGCATAGTATAAACTATATGTGATTTTCATTTAGCCGATATTATAAAACTGTATCTTAGGTTATTTAGGATAAAACTTGGGTCATGCAGCTTTAAATTCCTACAAGTAAAGTGTACCTGAAGTATAGAGTGCAATATTTTTTTTCAGGACACACGATGTGATTTATGCCCCTTTTGCATGGACCTATGTGAACGTAATTTAAATATTATACAGTAGTTAAATGCACACACCCTTATACAGTAATCATGCCGAATTTCATTATCTGATAATGTTTAGTTTTCTATATATTCAAATTTTAATATTGGTAAAAATTAGCCTTGTATGGGTAGAAATAACCTCCCAGTGAACTTAAGTAATTACTTTCCAATAAATGTTTGAAAATGACAGATGCCAATCTTATAATGAGAAATTATTTTATTTTCTGATAATGACCGTACAAAAATCCTGTCTCTACGATACTTAGAACACGAGCGATGCACCTTTTATCTTCACATGGTTATGGTTACCTAACATCCATCCATTTATCACAGATAAGCCTGAAAACAACACCATTATTTCTTCACAATACCTCAAGCATAAATAAATAATGCAGCTACTATGAAATCAGAAATCACACAGTTCGAAACAGAGTTAATTTTCAGTTCGTTTTCATAGTAGAGGTATCGTTTTGTTAAAGTGAATGACATTGTTAAGTCGTGGTTAATATTGTGACTTTGTGGATTCGTGAAATCAAAAGTCCAAGTTACAAACACAAAAAAGTTGTACTCTATTTCCGTACACATACACAATACAACATACAAGCTCAACAAAACACGGACGCTTACCCGCACGCGTTCAATTACCGACTGACTGCCTTTGCAATGCCATGCCATGTGGTGCTGACTGGCTGTATATAGCCAGAAGGTTTTTGCTGCGAGAGTCTCTGCTCGCTCGTCGTGCTGGCTGTATATATCCAGAAGGTTTTTGCTGCGTGCCCACCCGTTAAGGGTTTTAACGCGGCAGGCCGGCTGCCTTTTTATAGTTTTTCTAACATTCCAGAAATTTCTTAAATAATCGAGACTGGCTAGAACAAAGGCGAACTCTTGTGAAATCCGTCTGCTGCCGCCCACCATTTCGGCAAGTTTTTTTTTTTTGGTCTCCACACTGCACTGCTGTCTCTTTGATCTTGTTACCCAAACATAAAAGAAAGGTTGAATCTCAAAAACATATTGCCCGGAAAGGGTGGCATATTATATATAGCAGGACACGGTCCATTTAACACATATTTCAAGAAGATAGTGAAGATACCTAGCGATATCTGTGATGTATGTCAAGTGCAAGACTCACCGGAACATGTCATTTTTGAATGTATTAAATATAAAGAGACTTTACAGGAATATAGAGAGTTACTAGCTGGGAAACAAGTATATAACATCATTAGATATGAATACGATCTTAAAATCTTAGAGAAGATGGTTCTCACAGTTTCTGACGTAGTAATGGAACAATATAAGATCAATAGACTTCAGAATCAGCCAAGACGCATACGTCAGCATAGACCCAATATTGAACAGACTGCAACTAGAAGTTCCAGTATATTAAGACGACATCGGGAACTAGAAGTAGATAGGACACAGCTATATGTATCTCAGGAAGAAGGATTAGACATAAATCAGGAAACTGTTTCGGATATAGAATGAAGACAGGTAGAAGGAGACGCAGTTATCAGAATCAGGAATAGGAAGCCAATATAGAGGAGATAGGCTAACAACTAACAACTTAATGAATTTTGTAATTTCCCTTGTGGAGGATATTATATTAAAACATGTAATATAGGATTGTATCTGCAAAGATTATAATTTGTTATTGTTAAATCATATTAAATCATTAAATAAATCAAATAAAATTGTAAATAATCGTGTCCAAGTTTAGCATCTAGATGCCTGGACAATAGATTAGCAGATAATTTTTTTTTTATTTTTTTTTTTTTTATTTTTATTTTTTTATTTTTTTATTTTTTTTTATTTTTTTGTCTCTTTGATCTTGTTACCCGTGCTGCCTCCAATCAACAATGACCTGGCGACAATATCATTTTTCCATTGCTTGTGATCCAAGTGTGTGAATATGTGCCTCAAAGCTGGGGCAAGTGATTCTTCGATCAACAAGCGTGAAGTGATTCATTTTCAGAGCAGAAAAATTATATTTAGTGTGAACAAGTTTTTACGAAAGCTCTCCAATCCAGAATATAGTGCAAACATAGAACTTTCTAAAACCCAGCAATTAAATACTGTCACCCAATTATCGGAAGGCACGACCAACTGAAGCTGGGTAGGGGACAGGGGGCATTTAGACCACGCCCACCCATTTATCTTGTAGCGCTAACATAGGGAATGGTTAGGAAAGTGTCACTAGGCACTGTACCTTCTCTTTCCCCTCCCCCTGACGTCTGGAACAATCAGGATATTTCATCTAACCCGGAACCTTCTAGATTGGCCAGTGGGTGCTATATAAATGACGCGTCGGGCTGGAGGAGAGTTGAGTTCTTGGTGAGCAGCCGTGAAGAGCGCAGTGCTAGCGAATGGATTGGAAGACTGCGTACGTGTACCAGAGGAGTTGTACATAATTGCGAGTGTGAAGTGGACCTGTGACAGACGGACTGGTGGATTGTAATTGTGTGCCCTACGTAATTGTATGTAATCGGCAAGTTTTCCAACTGTAATTCGGTGGAAATAAAGACCATTTTGAGTTTGTGCAATTTGACTTTTAATTCTACGAAACCAAAAAGTCACAATATAGAAGCTTGTGGTGTAGGTAGTATACACACAGTGTCACAAATTTCTAGTGAAACAGCTTCATCCTTAGGAAAAGGGAGCGTGCCTGTGTTTCAATCTCCGGTAACGACCCACGAAGTTGGAAAGCGAGTTATTGGATTGCTATATCACTGCTGTGACCTGTGTCAAGGTAAGGTTTTAATGTTTTAAGAATATCTAATGAGTTGCTTAGTTACGGGAAATACAGGTAGAGCATTTGTTGGTGAGTGGAAGTGTTCCGGAACCTCTGCAGTGTACATACCTCAGCGGCAACAGCGCTCCGCTTGAGAATTAGCCAGCGTTCACATGCCTTTTTTTCCGAGCGGCATAGCAATACATTCTACCTTTAACAAAGTCATCAAAGATACCTATCAAGAATGCCCCCGATCAGTGGAAAGCAGTTCCATTTTAACCAGGTGGTCAGTGAAGTATTTACTCTTATTTTACACCTTATGCTCTTAAGCTATCGGTTGTTTTAATCGAACTAAATAAACATAAAATGAATGTGGCATACATTGTAAATACAGAACTGAATACAAAAACTCGAAAGCAATATGATAGAGCTCCAAGTGCCCGTTAGCTATGTACATTTTTATTTGTTTTCTCTGTGCTACTGTATCATGTTTACATATTCTGGATAGCCGAGGCGCGTAACTGGCGTATGAACCATGATGTATTTGTAGAAGCGAATTGGTGTTAAGTCTGTAACCAACTAAGAGTAAAAAAACGGCTCATAAACTTCCGTGCTGTGACAAGCTTGGTACCTACGAGGGCTGTTCAATAAAGATTGATGGCAACCTTTTGGACAACGTACCCCTACTCATCCTCATAATTTTGATGGTCCTTCCTAAAAATGGTCTCCCCTGAATGCGATGCACTTGTCCCAGCGTTTCCGCCAGTCTTCAAAGACATGCTGGAAACCATTTTTTGAGAGATCCTTCAAAATCCACTCCGCAGCCTTCACCACTGCTTCTGATGATGGATAATGCCTCCCCGGTAAACCACTAGGGGCTCTCGCATCCGAGATACACCGTTTGTGACGACTTACTATCGTAAGTAAAATTCAATGCCGTGGCCGGGATTTGAACCACGGATCTCCTGGTTTCCGTCCAGTCCCTCTTAACCTTTGAGCTACCATGGCCAACGTGCCATCCTAACACTAAATTCTCCAGTTGACCTAGTGGTCTGCCGGGGAAATATATGAGTCAACTGGAGAATTTAGTGTCAGGTCGGCACGTTGGCCATGGTAGCTCAAAGGTTAAGGGCGACTGGATGGAAACCAGGAGATCCGTGGTTCAAATCCCGGCCATGGCATTGAATTTTTCATGTTGACTCTATCAATCGGAAATCTTAGCCTATGTACGGCTAGTGTGGAGAAATTATTGATTTCCATCCATTATCTAAAAGGACCAGATTTATTTATTTCTTACACAACAATAGAATTTTACAATTACATGTAATCAAAAGGAGTCAAAAATAGCGCAGAAGGACGGTATCAAGGTTAAAATCCGCGAGAAGCAGTTACACCTACATCCTAGCCCAAGAAACTGTCTTCATAGACGACATAAAACACTGCTTTGATCTACCAGAAACTCAGGCACACGCAACCTTCACAGAAGTGAGGCGTAGCAAAGCACGAAAGATCCCGATGGAGATAATACCTACAAACGTAGGGAATGACAGACTACTGCAAAGGACCAAACTTCCAGCTAGGTCAGTTATAAACACGTTTTGCGGTGCATACTTTCCACGGCAAAGTCTGCACTGAGGGCATCTATCACGACCTCAGGGATAACCACATCTGCAAGCTGAATGAATAATAATCCAAATATCATTTATTGAAAGGCAAAAGCTAAACACTGGTGAACTGACAACCAATGTAACTTAATTCATTTTACTTGTACACATTGCGTTTAATGAATTATTATGTAAAATACAAGATAGAAATTACTTAAAATTTATTTTGAGATTTGACATAAAAATATCTAATAACTGAAAAGTACAAATGTAGAGGAGCTTGCTCATTGAATGTACTCTGTTAAGATAATTTTGGAATTTAGTACACTTATTATTAGGCATTTGAGATATACTTATTTGACATGTGATATTTTTGTACTATTATACAGAGTAAATCGCGAGGGCTGTTCAATAAACAATGATCACAACGTACCTTTACTCATCCTCATAATTTTGATGGTCCTTGTCAAAATAGTCTCCCCTGAATGCGATGCACTTGTCCCAGCGATTCTGCCAGACTTCAACGACAGGCTGGAAACCATTTTTGAGAGATCCTTCAAAATCGCATACGCAGCCTTCACCACTGCTTCTGATGATTGATAATGCCTCCCACGAAGGCGTTTCTTCAAGTTAGGGAATAGAAAAAGTCACATGGGTCTAAATGCGGACTATAGGGATGGTGAGGGATGCACTTCACATTGATTTTTGCAAGATATTCAGCAACAACATTGGCAATATGCAGCCGCGCATTATCGTAGTGCAGCATCCAGCTGCTTCACGGAAATGTGGTCCTTTGTGCCTGATATGGACTTGCAATGTTTTCGGGACATCCCTGTAGTATTGTCCAGTTACTGATGTGTGTGTAGGTACAACATGCTGATAAACCATTCCATGAATATCAAAGAATGAGATGACCATAACTTTCCCAGCAGAAGCAACCACTTTTGCTTTTTTGGGGGTTGGTGATGAAGGAGATTTCCACACTGAGCTTTGCTGTTTGCTCTCAGGATCTAAACGATGTAGCCAGGTTTCATCAGCAGAGATTACGTTTCAAAGAAACTCCGGATCTTCCTCTAACATCAACTTTAACTGCATGCAAAGCTGCATGCGAATGTCCTTTTGTTCGGTAATCAACAGTCTTGGAACGCATCGCGCACAAACCCGTCTAATGTGTGGGTGGCACCCAATGAAATGTTCAGTATTTCAGAAAGTGGGTTTAAGGTTATTCGTCGATGCTTTCTCACAATGGCGGCAGCTGTGCTGATGTTTTCTTCCGTAAGAGCAGTAACTGGAGTAGCGGGTCCACCTTCCTTTGAAATTGATTGCTTCCCCCCTTTAAACATTTTAAACCACCTTCGAGCTGTGCTGTAAGGTAAACAGACTCTCCATTGGATTCTTGTAACACTGTATAGGCCTCAACTGAAGATTTGAGACGAAAGCAGAATTTCAAAGCCGCATATTGTTCCTCTCGTGTTACCTCCATTGCAGTTGTAGGCGATACTGAACATGTCTGAACTTGCCTGGTTCTCACAGGCGGCACTCAGGAGTAGCAACAATGAAACTACTGCGGCGTGTTTGTTTCATGTTAACCTAACAGAATATAATAAGATTTAATTGTAGTGCAAAAAATATGACCGTAAAAAATTATGTTCATTCTTTATTGAACAGCTCTCGTATATATATTCTGTACATATAGCATTCGCATTTGAATCAGTAGCCGTTGGATATGTTTGCACTAATAGCACACAACATAAGTATTTTATATAACGTAGCTTTATATAAAATAATTGTAAAAATTATCCTATAGATGTGTACATTACGAATGAAGCAAGGTATGGGTATTTTAATCCATATGCAGTATGGCTTGACTTTATATTTTTAAAAGCGTAAGTGGGGATGTTAAATGACCAAATGAGGTTGCAGACCAAACACCGGCGTATTTCAAAGCTTAATGAGATTCCTGTCTGCATCAGTCGGATTTGTTTGTAACATTTCATGTGACAAAGACGATAATGGTTTTGCTTCCAGCGAATTGCGCGTTCCACTGTAAGCTGTGGAACTGGACACGTTAATGGAAGGGCACCGTGAAATAGTTTAATTTTCATTTCATTGTTGTCCTCAAAGTGGAATGGAACAGTGATGGCTATTATCATTTACGGATTTGGGGATAATGCCTCTCCATGATGTTAAATCCCTAACTATACTAAATCTGAAAAAAGTATAGCTGAAGCCTAACACTCGCACACAGATGTAGTACCAAAAGTGATATATGGCTTTGATGGAGCTTTAATCAAAAGTATAGGTTATGGAACTTAGGGGACACTTCGCGCAATGCGACCTACAATTCAAGGCAGATCTAATATAAATGGGACTTTTTATAATTTATTTTATAACAATCAAAATTGCTCATATCCACATTACTGTTCTGCATAGTGTCCTGTCTTCGATACACATTTTCCTCTTTGGATTGGCAAGTTTTTGATGCTGTACTTCTTTTTATTTATTTGTGTACTAAGCTATTACAATTGTTGAGCTAATCACCAGTATTTGGCCCAGACCATTAATTGGTGGGCAGCCCGTTGAATTACAAAATGTGTAGTACACTACTTACATTTCTATTACTACTAACATTACTACCATTACTACTATTGCTTACACACTATTGCTCATTTCCTTTTTTCACAGTCCACTTCCATTTATTTTTCACTTTATCTAAGAACTGTCCTACATTCTTGAGATTTTTATCTATAATTTTACATATATCAGGACTTCGCTTAATTTTTCTCCAGATGTATTCTTTACGCCAAATCTCTGTTTCCCTGCATTCAAAAAGGATATGTTCCACATCTTCCTTACCCCCACACAATGGGCACTTGTCTTGCACAAACCCATTCGGCTGCCCTTTTAGCCTCCACACTCCTGCTCTCAGCCATTCTATCCCCTTCCTTTCTTCATTAATGGTTTTATCTATATACCGCTCCCTTCCCCAGCCACTTTTTAACTCAACATATACCAATGAACTCTTTTCACCTAACTGGCTGATCAGTTTTTGAATCTCTATATCTTCAAATCATTTTCTAACACCCCTCCAGAAACATTTATAATTTCTATCTCTTTTTCTCCAAATATCCCCTAAGCCATTATTTTCTAAATTGTTTCGTAGAATGCTTCCCCAGCCCGAGCTTTGCAGACTTGCTTCTTGATATTTTAAACATTGTTGCAATAAGCTGCCTTCATCTAAATTCAAGATCCTATGTCAGTATTTCAAGGCTCTTTCCATTATTAACCCTTTCCTTGTTACTCTCCTCATTTCAATTTGAGCAACTTCGATGCTATACTTATAGAAAGAAGAAGGACCGTGCAGAGCCAGTTGCACAAGAACTCTTCTCCACTTGCGTCATTATCAAAGCGCTGTCCTCTTAGGTCTTGTATGAGTGATCCAAACAAATGGTAGTCGTAGGGCGATAAATCTGGACTGTAAGGAGTGTGTTACAAGGTTTCCAATGCATTTCTCCAGTTTTTCCCGCGTTAAAGTGACAGTATGTGACCTCGCATTGTCATGGAGAAGAATGGCGCTTCGTATCGATTGTCGGGGTCGGGTGTTGCGATATGCTGCTTTTGCTTCATCCAAAATGTCGCATTAATTGTTCTTTGTTCGTGAAGAAAATCCACCAGCAAAACGCCCGCGGAGTCCTAGGAAATGGTTCCAGCAGTTAGACGTGTTCTCAACTTCCCCGGACCTGCTTCGTCTCCTCGCCGCTACTCCTTGCTTGCTTTGACTCTGGAGTGTAATGATGCACCCACGTTTCATCACAAATCACAATGCGATTCAAGAAATCTTCTGCATCCTCCTCCACGTAGCGATGCAGGCATCTCTGACAAACTTCCTGGTGTAACGTTTTTTGTTCCAGTTTGAGGGACGAGTAACCTACCTGGCAGACAATTTTCTTTAATGGACTTCATCTCGAATGATTGGACACTTCCGTAATTTATTCCTAGGGAAAAAAATTCGGATAATTTTTGCGCATCGATCATCTTTGATAGTGTCACCATTGGCAACAATGTCTGACCAAGTCTGACTATGAATACGACCCTAAGAGTCTAAGACCTATTTCGCCGTTGTAGCTGCTTGGTGAAGGCAACGAACAATCCAAGATGCTTTCTAGTATCCACGAGAGGTATTGTCCTCAAACAAGCATCTGCACCATCTATCGGGCACCAGCTTACGGCACAAAACGTAGAATCTTACATGAAAATTCAGGCGGAGAATGAATGAAGCGGAAAAAATAGCTTGGATTTAAATTAAGTACTCTAGCATTCTCCTACTTGACAAGGAGAAACCACAACACTAGTCAGAATACGCGGCCAATGGCCATCGAACCCTTGACCTGCCGAGTCCGAATCGCACCGTTACAGTGACGTCAGCTCTCTTAGTAGAAATTTTCTAACTTCTTCATATATTTCTGATGTTGTTTTGTAACCTACGTGCAGCGGAAATGTTGAAGTGTAATCCTTTCTCTCCATCCCCCCTCCTCTCCCTGTCTTCCACAAAAGTCGGATACCCTTACTAGCCGCGTGCTGCAGAAACAGAGGCTTTCAATCTCGCGGGCATTGACCCAACAACCTTTTATGAACTCCGAGCACATCGAGGTGAAGGGCTCAAAACACAGCGTCTAAGATTTCCTCCCCAACCCCTAAAATCGATGTTCCGGAATCAAGCATTGGTCTTCGCCAGATGTACCCGTATTTTTGCTGCACTGCATCTGAACACAACCTTACCAATCGCTTAAAAGTAATTCATTTTTCATTAACTGAGGTCTTTCAGTACGCGGAATTCAGTAAAAATACAAAGGCAGATGGTGAAAAGAAAAATGTTCCGATACAATCAACTACAGGCTATCCCAAAATAGACTGACGAAAACACAATTTACTATATTCGTGTTGCATGACATTAAATTGTGAAATGTTTTCTCTTATTTCGAGAATGTAAATTTAATTTATTCCTCCAATCAGATACGCATTAACCCGTCTTTTATTACATATGCTAAGGTGAGGCCGCGTAGACTGTTTGAATCTCACCAGGTGACCACTGAGAGACTTTTGGTAGATAATACGGCGCTGGGGAGGGTTTTCTCCGGGATACTCGGTTTCCCCACCATCATTCCTTCAATGGCTCAATTATCATTATTACTTTACCTACTTCTCTCATTATCTTACCAGGCATTGATCACCTGTACTGGGTTTCTCTACCTGATCCAGATTTGTGGATTCTCAACCCGATACCTAATGGCATAAGGGGTAGAGGACCAAGAATTATCTAACAATAGATAGTGGTGTAATTAGGGAAGTTGAAGAAGAAGATAAGAAAGTTACTAGGATATAACAAAGTGATGTGCTGCACTCACATGACTTTCTCTGCACATTCTTATACAAACTATTCTTATAAATGCTTTTTTTCTATTTACTTTGAAACTTGCTTTGAAATTTTGCTCGCTTTGCATGATTAAAAATGTGCAAAATCAAAGCAAACCATATCCAATAACGATTGTCCAAAACTACCAATGTTCAAAATTTCAAAACAATGATCATTTCGGAAACGATTAACTTCAAAAGAAAGAAGGAATTATGAGGCACAGCTCCTGTGCTTTAATTAGGTCCATATTTGATGACTTGTAGCAAACTTTCGTCTCATATAAATAAATGAATGAATGAGTTAATGAAAAAATAAATGAATGAATGAATGAATGAATAGATAAATAAACAGATAAATAAATATATAGATAAATAAATAGATGCATAAATATATAGATTAATAAATACATAGATGAATAAATAGATAAATAAATAAGCAAACAAACAAATAAATAAATAAAGTTACCAGTGAACGAAATTTCTTAAAATCACACTTAAAAAGCATCTGCCTGGGCCGAGTTTGAACCCCGGACCTTTGGATCAGTAGGTCAGCGCTTGACCAACAGTTTCTTTTCCCATTTGTAATTTATCAATTAAGCAAATGTGAAGAGGATTTCGAAGCTTATTCATAGAAGCTCAATGCTATCATGAAAATGTCTTTTTCCAGGTAAAAGGAAGGGCAGTTTGTGATGAGGTATTTCCTTTGATAATCCTCCTGTCTGATTCTTGGAAGAACCATGCTTAGTATTGAACCGAAATATGGTTTAGATCTGTTCAGAGGCACTCTCTCTCTCTCTCTCTCTCTCTCTCTCTCTCTCTCTCTCTCTCTCTCTCTCTCTCTCTCTCTCTCTCTCTCTCACACACACACACACACACACACACACACAGGTTCTACAATTTCTTACGTTTTGCAGGCTCAAAAGGCGTATATCCAGTGTTATCTACATATCAATTTTTGGGTGGAATACAATACTTCCTCTTTTTGCTGGGTCTACTAGAAAATGTAAAAATACTATACCTATATTGGATATCCAAAAAGCTCTTACGTTTTTAATGTGGTGGGGGATTAACCACTTTGACTTTTGCACATAAGAAATATACAAACATTTATGAATCCTTGATTTGGAGTTTAATTTGTCCTCTTGAATCCTTGCCATTATGTTTATATTTTTATATCATATCAATATAAAATATAAAAATGTAAAGAGCACTGGTATTAATTTAATTGACTTGAAGAAGGCTTAAATAACTGAAACTCAATGGTTTTTTCTTTTTTCTTTTTTGTTTTTTTAAGCATTTTTCCTATTTGTGTAAAAAGAGCACAGTTTCAAAGCCATATCATAGAGACCAGCTCTTAAAACATTTATCGAGAATACATGACAGATTATAGGCATAATGAAACTTTGTTCGGATTTTGTACCTGCCAGTCAGCCTGGGGGCCATTTTCTTTTATTTGAACCTTTGAAAGTAGAACTTATGTTTAGAAATTCTGATGTTTTATTTTAAATTATTAACGGTCACGTCATTAATGTCAGTAGTGTTTCAAAAGTATTTTATACCTTTCATAGTTTATGATTCTTGATTTCTATATCTAAACATTTATAAGTAACTATAATAGAATTATAATTTATTGTTTCAGTTGCATTTTGTACCATTATGGGGAGCACTCAAAACTGCTAAAATTAGTACAAGAAACCTTACTTTTGTTAATTGGTTTATATTGTTGCTTATGCAAATAATTTTTCCATAAAAGAGCAATTTATTAGTATATAGTCTGTATAATTTGCTCTAAAATGTTGAATTTTTGAATTGTTAAAATTGGGAAATTGTCTCTGGCGATCCGTATGATACAAATTATAAATATGATACAATAATATATGACTATTCTACACAGTCCCTTTAAATGGCAGATGTCAATATTTATAGACAAATTAAAATTTAGAGTGTTTTATAGAATAATATATTTGATTTCTGTTTACCTTTTGGGTTACCAGAAAATCCTCGAGTTTTATCGTTCTTATAAGTTCAGAGGTTAATTATATGTTAACTAGTTTCATTTAAACTGCTTATGCCTCTTTATCATTCCTTCACACCTTTTGCATCAAAGGAAAAGTTTCAGTTTCAATTACAAGAATGATCTATTGTGCGGGTTGCAACAGTTTTTGATCTCAAAATGTAATGGGTGACGTTCTAGAAGCCCCGCGTTATGGCGATCACTTTTTGCTGCAAATGGGAAGATGGAAGATGCTGATGATTAGTTTCTCACCTTTGGTGACGATCTGGTAGAAATCTTGGAGATTCCACGGCAGCTCTGGAGCAACGAGTCTTACCTCCGGTCGCGGTCTTGGAGTAAAGGAATTTGATACTGCAATTGTACCAGAAAAAAAAAAAAAAAATTCTTCTCTTTTAAATATTGTGGATTTTGTTCCACAAAACAATTAGTAAATGCTTCCACAATTTTAAATAATGGAGATGCTGTCCTTTCACAAACAATGGTTGTTGCATCCATAAACTTTATATATCTTGCACACGACACTAGGTTTTTTTTTTTGTCATTTACGTTCTCCAACGTTAAGTCATATCGTACGATGAATGGAATGGGTGAAATGATGCTCAAAGGAGCCCGGGGTCCATAGAGCTTAGAGTTATCCGACATTGGTCTTTCAGAGATAAGGGAAAACCCCGGTAAAACCTTATCCAGGTAACTCACCCTGACAGATATTCGAACTCGGGACCTCTTGAACGTGAGGTAGACATGCTAACACCACGCTACCGAGGCGGGCACACGCCTCTAGTGTAGCACAAATGCATTCATAACTCAAAGATTTCTGCACAATTGCAGAGCGACACAGAAACCGTCGTTTGCAGAAAGACGCCAAGCTCTCTGAGCAATTTGGATTCTCTGCACTTGCCATAACAACTAAATTACTTCGCTTTAATTGGTCCACGTCACCACATAACATAATTGAGTTCTTGAAATTACCAAGCGCAATAATATTATGTATCATTTAACTTGTGTTGTATCATTCCGTGGCCTACCCAGTTTTACATTTTCTATTATTGTTTCTGTAATTTACGTACTCTAACTCTTTAAGTTATATCGAACGATGAATGGAATGGGTGAAACGATGCTCAAATGGGCCCAGGGTCCATGGAGCTTAGAATTACCTGACATTCGTCTTTTAGGATAAGGGGCAACCCCGGAAAAACAATATACAGGTAACTCACCCTGACTCGGGACCTCTTGAAGGTGAGGCAGACATGCTACCATCTACGCTACCGAGGCGGCCATTTGTAGAAATTACTTTTTCCAGAACAATTCAAAATCAATTCGTAAAATTTAGAATACGTGAAATAACCGTCACAAGGTTCTTCGATTCAAAAGTATTATTTCCTACAACTTAGCAGTTCGACTTAAAAGTAGTTTCAGAATTTTAATTACCACGTATTTAAATGTAATAATAATAATAATAATAATAATAATAATAATAATAATAATAATAATAATAATAATAATAATAATAATAATAATAATAATAATAACAACAACAATAACAATAACAACAACAACAACAACAACAATAACAATAACAATAACAATAACAATAATAATAATAATAATAATAATAATAATAATAATAATAATAATAATAATAATAATAATAATAATAATAATAATAATAATAATAATAATAATAATAATAATAATAATAATAATAATAATAATAATAATAATAATAATAATAATAATAATAATAATAATAATAATAATAATAATAATAATAATAATAATAATAATAATAATAATAATAATAATAATAATAATAATAATAATAATAATAATAATAATAATAATAATAATAATAATAATAATAATAATAATAATAATAATAATAATAATAATAATAATAATAATAATAATAATAATAATAATAATAATAATAATAATAATAATAATAATAATAATAATAATAATAATAATAATAATAATAATAATAATAATAATAATAATAATAATAATAATAATAATAATAATAATAATAATAATAATAATAATAATAATAATAATAATAATAATAATAATAATAATAGTAATAATAATAATAATAATAATAATAATAATAATAATAATAATAATAATAATAATAATAATTATAATAATAATAATAATAATAATAATAATAATAATAATAATAATAATAATAATAATAATAATAATAATAATAATAATAATAATAATAATAATAATAATAATAATAATAATAATAATAATAATAATAATAATAATAATAATAATAATAATAATAATAATAATAATAATAATAATAATAATAATAATAATAATAATAACAAATAGTAATGATGATGATTTCTGTAACGCAAATTTCCCGACAATGTACGAACATCACACAAAATACGGAGCTACGTAAATGAAAATGCCAGTTGCTGCTAAACGCACTTAATCACTTAGCCCCTTAGCGTAGCAAAAACGCTACAAAAGAGTCAGTGTTGCAAACACTCACAACTAATCCGTCGATTTGATTCATTATTGAATTGTAGTCCAACTTTCATCTGAACTGCACTCTCCATTGTTCACTGAGTACAGCTGAAGTGATCTGCTACTCTCAACTGTCTGTCGGGAAACAATCCGCTGAACATTAGGCGGCTTCATAAATGAACCTGAGTATATAACACACGTTGTGGAAATAGAACTAACTCGAAAAAAGCAAAACGAATATTTTGGAGTGGATAGCCTGTACACACAAATGGCTATTGTTATATTTGGGTATTGTTCTGAGAGAGAACTTTCATTAGGTGCTTTAGGTCCAGGTAGCCGAACGGTATACGGTAACATTCGTCGGTATACTCTGTCTCACGCTAGTTTAATCCTGCTGTAAATAACAAGGCGGAGCTGACTGAACTCGCCACGTGTTAAGAGGCTACATGTATGCACATAAATTTTGCAACATTAGCAGTAGATATAGTAGTGCTAACTTCTAGACAATAAATAAATAGAGCTGGGTTACATATTAGCTTATTAGACCTATGATTTGGTACATTTCTGAAAAAAAAATCATGAACTTCACTGCGTATAGCACTTTTTCGTAAAATCGTGTATTTCTCCACGCGCTGTTTGCATTTACGCGATTTTCCCGGTGTTCTTAGAGTTCCGCATGCTTGCTGCTCCATTCTAACACTATGTACACTACTTGCGGAAACACCAAGAAGATCACCAGTTTCTTTCTCAATGTTTTTATAGACGATTCCAGATTTCTTTAAGCACCGCGATACAATGCGGGATCATTCGCCTCTCGCCACTTTTTAAACGTCTGCCTCGATTGTGTTTTATTTCGGCTGAAGCACCGGCCTACTCTATGATGAAAAGCTTGCCGATTTTAAATTGCATATACATAAGTGTTCTTGGGTTGTGAGGTACAGGGAAAGGATATATAGTGTTAAATATCAGTAGCAACTGATATAAACAATAACATCTTAATCACCATTCAACTCGGTACAGACCTCGTTATGAGAGAGCTGCTTGGTATAGGAATGCAAAAATATTATATAATAGCAGCGTCCTTTAGTAATTGTTAAATAAATTGCAGCTTAATTTAACACAATGCGTTAATAGTATATATAATTTCACACTGTGACACTGTATCCAGTCTGCAGTAGGAACGTCATATACAGGTTTCACCAGAAGCTGGTACAGGTATCTAACTCATACTGGCAGATTTCCCTTTTTGGCTATTTAATATGAGACGGTACGCTCAAATTGATGACCCGTTTTTTCTAAAACGATTAGCAGTACATACATGACAATTTCATAACATATTATGTGGTCCTTATAGAAGCTACTGATCTACAATGAAACTTGTATTTACAGATTCAAGCAATTTATACATATTTTTTTCTTTAATTATCCTTTGTTTATTTTTTAGCATTAAAACATCATAACATGGAGATCATTAATTAAATTAACGTGTTTGTAGATCCAAAGCATTTCTGAAGCTACTTTTACAATCTGTAAAAGTTTTATGTACATATCTCCAATAGTTTCTGAGAAAGTGGGACAAATGTTAAAAAAAAGTCACCTTTCCGGAAAATTTGCATTTCTGTCTCTGTTCCCTCTTTACCAATTATCATTACTTTACTCTTTTTGGATTTAGATTCATACCTTTCTCTTCCAATGTAGTAGCCCATTCTGTTAATGAGTGTTGTAGTTCCGCCATTAAAACTATATCATCCTCATAAATCAGGGCTTGCACACCTACCGGTCTCATTTTCCAGTAACGTACTCTCATTTTGTTTGTTCTCCTCTTACAATGTCTGATTGATTCATAAAGATATTAAACAGCAGAGGGCTCAAACTATCCCCCTGTTTAACTCCACTTCTCATTTCGAATTCCTCCGATAGTCTTCCTGATATTCCAACTATCCCTCTTACTTTTCCATATAGGCTCTTTATTACTTTAATCATTTTCTCTTTAACTTTTAATTCCCTTAGGGCTTTCCATATCTCCTTATGTGGTACCGTATCAAAAGCTGCTTTTATGTCTAAAAGAGCTGCATATATCTCCTTTCCCCTACTCAACCTTAAATCCACCGCTTGTCTTATTGTAAAAATGTGATCTTGAGTTTGTCTTCTCTAAAGGCAGTTTGTTCTTCTTCCATCTTTCCTTCTACCTACTTTCTCAATCTTCTTTCAATTATTCTTGTGTACAGTTTAAGGGGTACTGATGATATGCACATCGCTCTATAGTTTTCAAATTTCAACGTTTCTCCTTTCTTATAAATCGGTACTATTATATTTCTTTGCCAATCCTTCGGTATTGTCTCGAGATTCCATGCCTCATTCATTATTTTAAACAAATAATTATGTGCCCTGCTCCCTGCGTACTTTACCATTTCTGGTGATATCTTGTCCCATCCTACTGCCTTTTTGAGTCTCATTTTTCCATAGCAATCTCTAAATCAATTCTATCTATAGGTATTCCTTCCGTCAAACTCTTCTATATTCTCAGTCTCCTGCATTCTTTCTTCTTCCTCCTGATTTATTCCTCTGAAAACTGATCCATAATAATCTGACCATACCTTCAAAATGTCATTTAACTCTGTTTTCACTTAATTATTTTTATCTGCAATGTTCTATACTATTTCCCTCTTACAGCCTTTAATCCTTTGACTACTTGCCAAAATTCTCTGTTACTATATTGGAATTTATCTTCTAATTCTTTCCCAAAATCTTCCCAAGATTTACTTTTCGCTTCTTTTATCGTTCTTTTAGCTATGTTTCTCTTTTCAACATAATTTTCCCAATTTGTATTTGTTCTATTTTTACTATATACTTTCCATGCAATTTTCATCTCTATAACTATTAGTTTAGTTGTCTCATTCCACCATTTTGTCCATTTAGATCTCTCACTAATCTTCGAGATACCACATACTTCCTCAGCTGATTTACATAAGGTTTCCTTTAACCTTTCCCACTTCTCATTTATGCACATTTCCTCCCAATCTTGAATTTGATCTAACTCTCTGTTTATTGTCTCTACATATTCCTTCCTTTTTTTCTTTATCGTGTAAGATCTCTATTTTAATGCTTTCATATTCAGCTTCCTTTATTCTTCTTGGTTTCCTAAATCTTGTGTCGATTATTAATAGTCTATATTCTGTTGACATTTTTGCACTTCTAAATACTCTCACATCCAATGTGATTAATCTATCACACTCTTAGCATTTCGATTAGGAGCTTCATAAGTTATTTTATGAATTTCTTTGTGTGGAAAAAGAGTATTTCCAATTAAAATGTCATTATCTATCCAAAATTCATCATTCTTTTTCCATTTTCATTTAATATTTTTTCTCCTCCATGTTTTCCCATACATCCGTGGCCTTTTCTATAATCATGGCCAACAATTCAAGTAAACAATTTTCAATTTTTTCCCCATACCAGTTCTTGCACTCGGTTCTAATTGTAACCCAACATCACCACCACATATTCTGCATGACACAGCTTCTTGTAGCACTCGTCTTAAAATGTCTAAATTTATCACAATTTTAGATTGAGTACAGTCTTCAACACAGTCTATATTTACATTAATATTTACAATTGTTTGTAAATTCGTTCGCATTCCCTTTTGAAGCACTTAGAGGATTTGCAGTTGGTCGACTGCCACATGGTTGGGTATCATTTTCATTGACTTCTACAGGCAAGGGTACCGTTCCATATAATCTACTGCCCCTACTATTTTTTATTTATTTTTAGATTATTTATTGTGCATATTCCAACATTTTCCGATTTACAACTTTAGGCTACATGTATTTGTCTTTACCGTGTTGCTACCTTGACTTACATGACACCCTGATCTTCTGCTCTGCAAGGTAGCTCTTAGCCTCAATGCCTCCTTGTTACTTAATTAGTCCCATTATTTCCACTCATCTTCCTCTCTTATATGCTTTACCTTTCTTGCCCATTTTTCTTTTACTTTCTGTAAGAAGTCACAAATACTTCTTACCATCTTTTCCTCCCTTCCCGTTAACATTTTTATAGCTACTACCCTCTTCTCTACTTTCTCCCATTTTTCCTCCCAAACCTTTTTTTCTCCACATTGCAACTTCCTCGCATTCTGTTGCATAGTGTTCTATGCTTTCTTTTCCTCCACACAATTCAGAAATTCCCTTTCCCCTACCTCTTATCCCTCTTAGAAATATTGTTTCTGTTCTCATCCAAACTAACCCTTCTCTCTCTTATCTATTGCAGTAATCTACATATGCTTCTCGTCCCCAGATTCTTTTTATTTGCTTGTAAAATTCTAATGATTTCATATTTTATAGACTTCCCAATATTTCCTGTCTTTCTATATCTTCTATTCTGCATTTTACCAATTTACCCACATCGCTTATATTCCTTTCCTCTAATCTCCGCATATCTTCCATTCATATTTTTTTCCCCATAATTCCTCCTATCTCTGTCCCCCAACTATTTAAGTTCTCTAATCTTTTTTGCTGTCCCATGCATAATTTGATAATTTCCCCTTCTTTGGCCAAATACCTATACCAAAATTGTATTATTCTTTCCATTATCATTCCATTTCTTCTTGTATTTCCCAATTCTACTAAAGCTACTTCCATAGATGCTGATCTTTGTAAGCCTAGTACCTCTTTACAAAACCTTCTGTAGTTTTGGTTTTGTTTACTTCTGCACCCCCTCCCCAGATTTCCAATGCATTCAAGATTTTGAACTCAACTAGTGCTTCATATATTCTTTCTAACCACTTGGTTGTCATTTCTAGCTTATATTTGTATACTCTTATCCCATTCATTGCCACCCTTCCTTTTACTTCAATTTTTCTCCTGTGTGCTCCGCACTTTCCATTGTTATTCAACCTCACTCCTGAGTATTCAAATTCATTGGCCACTTCTACCCTTTTGCCATTTAGTACCCACTTTTCATACTATTTTGTTTAACTCCCATTTTGGAGACCATAACGTTCGACTTATTTATGTTTATTTTTATTCCCCACTCTTTACAGAATATCTGTATTTTATGTATTGCCTTCTGCAATCCTACTACTGTTATAGATCCTACCATTAAGTCATCCGCATATAGCAGTCCAGGAATTACATATCTAAAAACTTCTTTAGGTTTTGTCATCGCTACTCTTTCAGTTAGATAAATACTAATGAGAGAGTTGCTTACAAACAAAACGCGAGCCACAGCCACAGAATAACAAAACTAGGGAATCAGTACTTCTAAGAATAACAAAATAAAGAAGACGATATCCATGCCAAAATACGCAGCAAAAATTATTCTAACGACAAGCTGTTTTGCAGGCTCCTAGATGAAGCAGTTCTGTGCTTATTCCAAATTTTATAAATAGATGCACAGTAAGCTAAGAAATTACCAGCTGTCAGTATATTCTTAAACTTCGTTTAAGTACACTTATTATTATAGTATATGACTATATTCTACACCAAAATGTGCAAACAAGTGTGAACTATTTAACTGCGCAAGAAACAAAAAAGAAATTATTTCTTTCCAGTTTTTGCGTACAGTCTCACTAGGGAAATATAGTTTTCTACTTACTGTTGAGATTTTTCTTGATATTTCAGGAGCCATCTTGTATGGAGATGATGTAAGAATTGCAGAGTTTTTGCTTCCGGTCATTCTTTTCCTCTACACTTGCGTTTTAACATCTCGTATAACGATAGTAATCTCCAGTTGTACTGCACAATTAGTGTTTTCCCTTCTTTCTCTGTTTGCATTTTACGTTTTTAAAATACACATTTACTGGGTTATTTGTTTAAAACATTTCAATAATCCAGTTATTGCTACAGCTATACCTTGAACCCTGAGAGCACATAGCCCTAGGTCCCGGAGTCCGGAACACCCTCCAGGCCATAAAGTGCTGTTTTATCGATGCCATTTGCCTTTTTCCTACTGTGCTTGGGGGCTCATTTCTGGGAAGGGTGATATCAACGATTAATGTGATGGAGATGTTGATGATGTTAACGGAAGGAAACAGCGTTGAAAGCTTCCGGCGCCAAAGGTTGTGAACAACAATCTTGCTAAGGGCTGGGTGCGTTCTGCATCGAGTAAAATGGAACTTCCGATGTTTCATTACTTATATGCATTCTACTCATCTTTAATTTCGTACATTTTAAAAATAAACCCCAACGATCACTCTAAACTGGAGAAAACGGACATTTGGCAAATAAATGCTAAAAATTAAGGGAAGATTTTATTTGAAAATAAATATCACAATTTCCAAAGAGATGTATAGAGCCTTGGGCATATCTCCACACAATATATGTTTAAATCATTAGTCCGAATCAATTTTAAATTTTAAACCGATATATTTTGCGCTGTCACGCTCCTTCTTGAGAGCAATGACTTGCAGCCAGTTTGTATTTACTTATTTTTATAAATTTGTGCCTTCAAAAAGTAGAAAGTTTCTCTTTATATAAGGATATCGTGAGTGGATACACCAACATTGTTTCAAGTGCTATAATCTATCTCAACCTAGCATAATTATGCTGTAAACACCTGGGCGGGAAGAGAGACAGAGGTATTAGGAGAGAAAACGTTAAGATGTTGATTGGTTTAGTGAAGTTAATAGTAGTTTTCTTTTATTTGCATTCGTACAATAAACCCCTCCTTTAAGTACAATACTGTAAGTAGTTTTCTGATCACTGCTAATTTCGGAGAGAGAAAAGTATTCAAATGTTTCGATTGTTATAAACGTAATAGCTCAACATTTTATCTTTCTGCTTCACATACCAAATAGGTGTGTTCCGTATACTATATACAGATTAGACAGAAGACAGGTGAAATTATACACACTATTTACTTATTATGTATGTATTTATTCACTGCAATTAGGTACTACCCGGTGGCAGAGTTAAGAATACAGATCAAATTACAAATACTAGATTTACAACAATAACACAATAAACAATACAAACATGATATTATTTTACTTTAGTCACTTAAAACATATCTAATTACTTCTCTATTTACATATTATATACCATTATAATTTAAAAGTTAAACTATAAACCATCTAGACTTTTTCTAAAATTCTTCAGCGATAGGGGACAGCCCTGAAAGACTGCTACAGGCAATTCATTCCATTCTTCAATGGTTCTATTAACAAAAGAAAATTTTCCTACGTCGGTTCAGTATCTTCTACCCTTAATTTCATACCTATGATCGTTTCGTCCATAATAATCCGGATTATCTAACCTTACACTAACGTCCACCCATGCCTTTACAACAGCATTAGCTTTAAATAATGCTACCAACCTATGTTTTTTACGCCTAATTCTTAATTCCTCCCATTTAGTCTCATCTCCTTTTATAGGCCCAAAATACTTGCCTCTTTTTATGAATTTTATTGCCCTCTTCTGTACTTTTTCTAATGGATCGATTTGGTTAGCTCTATACGGGTCCCAGCATGCTACTCCATATTCCATAACCGGCCGCACTAAGGCCTTGTAGGCAATTTCCCTGGACCTAGCGCTCCCCTTTTTCAATATTCTCATTACGAAATGTAATGCCTTCCACGCATTCCTAGATGTGGAATTTACTTGTTCGTCCCATCCAGCATTACTTGCCAGGTACACTCCCAAGTATTTGCAGCTGTCCACCTGTGGAATTTGCACCCCTCCCATGTGATAGTTAACAATAATTTTGCCCTTAGTTCTACTAAAAACAATGGACTTACTTTTCTTGGCATTAATTGACATTTTGTTAGCCGCAGCCCAATTACAGATTTCATTTAAATCATCCTGAAGAGCGGTTTCATGCACTGTATTCCGAGTTTTATTATAAATGATACAATCGTCTGTTAAATTAAGCTGCATTTTATTAAACAATTACTAAAGGACACTGCTATTATATAATGTTTTGGCAATCCTATACGAGGCGGCTCTCTCACAACGAGGTGTGTATGGAGTTGAATGCTGATTAAGATATTATTTTTTATAGTGTAGAGTTGCTTCTGATATTTATTACTCGACGGACAGTTGCGGCGTATCGACCTTCAGGTGACCAGCGCTGTGTTCGTCCCTTATCGGGTCTTATCTGGTCGATTAGAAGAGTGGAATATTAGTAAGTTAATGTACAGTAAGTTAAAACACAAATAGAGCGATTGGAAGCTGCGTGTGTCTATAGGATATGTTTTCTCGCGCCTGCTGTCCAGAAGACATGATTATATCTGAACAGGCTATACATACACTGGACGCCCGCCTCGTTAGCGTAGATGGCAGCATGTCTGCCTCACGTTCAAAAGGTCCCGAGTTCGAATCTCGGTCAGTGTGAGTTATCCGGATAAGGTTTTTTCCGAGGTTTTCCATTACCCTAAAAGACGAATGTCCTGTCACTCTAAGCCCCATGGACCCTGGGTACATTTTAGCATAATTTCACCCATTCCATTCATCGTCCGATATGACTTAACGTTGTAGGACGTAAATTACATTTAAAAAAACACACTGGACTCACCGTGTATGTGCGGTAAGCTCAGGTAAACATCTCCGTGTTTCGAATATTTCCCAATACGTCTTGTTGGTTTGGACATCTCACACTTATGTATAAGCAATTTAAAATCAATAAGCTTTTCATCATGGATTATGCCAGTGCTGCAGCCGAAATGAAACACAATCAAGGCAAACCTTTAAAAACTGGCGAGAGGCAATTGATCGCGCATTGTTTCGCGGTACTGAAATAAAAAAAAATCGGAACGTCTATAAAAACATTGAGAAAGAAACTGGTGATCTTCTTGGTGTTTCAGGCCGTGCCGTGGCTCAGTGGTTAGACCGCTTGGCTCTCACCAAGGTGGCCCGGGTTCCTCCGGTTTCCCCCATCATACCATTCCACCGGTGCTCCATCCTCATCTCATGTATCATCAGTGTCACCGCCTGCGGTGCCGTATGTAGTAAAAGCGGGCGTTAAACACTACACATTTTTTTTCATTTCTTGGTGTTTCCGCAAGTAGTGTACATAGTGTTAGAAAGGAACAGCAAGCATCCGGAGCTCTAAGAACACCGGAAAAATCGCGTAAATGCAAACAGCGCGGGTAGAAATACGAGGACTTTACGAAAAGTGCTATACGCAGTAAAGTTCATGATTATTTTTTCAGTTATCTACCAACTCATAGATTTAATAAGTTAATGTATAACCCAATCTATTCATATATTTATTGGCTAGAAGTTAGCGCTGCTATATAACTGCTAGTGTTGCAAAACTTATATGCGTGCATTTAGCGTCTAACACGTTGCGAGTGGAGTCAGCTCTGCCTTGCTGTTTACAGCATGAGATAGAGCACAATAACTATTTTCCTAAATCTTTTCTGAGCAGCAAGCACCTAAAATGTAATGTATAAAGAATATCGATTATTTTAACATTGGTGTTACATGTTCATCATGGACATGTAGTGCTCTATCGCTTAATATTTTGCAAAATTCAAACGAATAACATGAAATTTATTAAAAGCCGCTTATGCTAATGCTGCTGAGAAAGCGAAACGAATCATGACAGTCGCTTGCAGTCACATGACTGCCATGTTTTGGTACGCCGGTCTGCGTCTTGTCTAGGCAGTGTCTTAGAGAATGCCTGGTATGCCAGCGTCCCCTTGTATTGCGTCCTTGTGTATGTAGCGCCGGCACGAGCCACAAAAGCAGTGCGTAAAAGTAATAAAAGTTTTAACAAAAGCATGTAACGGCCCGCGGCTGTTGAAATAACAAATGAAGCACAGCATAGTGTAACTCATTTCACAGGAGATGTTTGCATCTCCACATTTGTACGAAGAGAAAATACTGTTTATATTGAGTTATATGTAACAGTGGTTATTTTATCAATATCGTCAGATTCTTTCTGATCATGTCTACTTCTTCTATACTCTGTCTCAATCTCTAAGTTTCTCTATTATTGCATAGGTTCTCCTTTATTTCTATGTTTTCTTGCGCTCCATTAAACCAGGTCTTCTTGGGTCTGCAGCTCTCCTTTCTGTCACAAAGATTCCATCCAAAAAATCCAGTATGAAATGAGCAGATAGAGACAGCAGTAAAGGAAAAGAAAATTGCACACATGTTATTTTCACAGAGAAATATGGAAGAAAATGAAATAATTTATAAAGAGAAACGGAACTATGCCAAACAGCTGATAAAGAAAGCCAACAACAACTCTTGGGGGCAATTTATATCAACTGTAGAACATGCTGTACATGGAACTAAAACGTTTGCTTAAAAAATTATGAGACAGTTTAATCATTCAGAATGAGATATCACAACAATAAATGTAATAAGTAAGCAAATTTGGTTACAATACTACAAACGACTGCTCAGTTGCGAAGAACATACACAAGAAGATAGACTACCAATATATAATACAACAGTGGACTTAATTACATTGCATGAATTACAAACAGCTTTGAAAAACATGAGAAATAGAAAAGCGAGTGGCCCAGATTCTATAAATGTCTAATTATTGAAATACTCTGGTCTAATATGCCAAATAAGTCTCATGCATTTACATAACGCGGTTATAGGAAGGGTTATAGGATTCCTGAATCATTGAAAGTCACTGAAGTGATACCAATTTTTAAAAACGGATAAAGAAATGACCCTAATAAATATAGAGGTGTAAGTCTGTTAAACGTACCAGGGCTGTTCAATAAAGAATGACAATTTTTTACGGTCATATTTTTTTCCCACTAAACTTCAAATTTATTACATTGTGTCAGCTTAATGTTAAACAAACGAGCCGTAGTAGTTTCATTATTGGTACTCCTGATTCCCGCCTATGAGAACCAGGCAAGTTCAGATATCTCCGCTGCAATGGAGATAACGGGCGAGGAACAATATGCGGCTTTGAAATTCCGCTTTCGTCTCAACAAATCTTCAGCCGAGGCCTATGCAATGTTACAGGAGGCCTATGGAGAGTATCTTCTTCCCTGCAGCAGAGCTCGAAGGTGGTTTAAGATGTTTAAAGAGGGGAGGCAATCAATTTCAAAGGAAGGTGGACCCGGTGCTCCAGTTACTGCTGTTACGGAAGGAAACATCAACACTGCTGCTGCCATTGTGAGAGAGTATCGACGATTTACCTTAAGATCGCTTTCTGAAATACTGGACATTTCATTGGGTGCCACCTACACGTTGGTGACAGAAACATTACACATGAAACGTGTTTGTGCGCGATGGGTTCCAAGACTGTTGATTGCCGAACAAAAGGACATTGGCATGCAGTTAAAGTTGATGTTAGAGGAAGATCCGGAGTTTCTTTCAAAAGTAATCGCTGCTGAAGAAACTGGGCTACATCATTTTGATCCTGAGAGGAAACAGCAAAGCTCAGTGTGGAAATCTCCTTCATCACCAACCCCCCAAAAAGCAAAGGTGCTTGTTTCCGCTGCGAAAGTTATGGTCATCTCATTCTTTGATACACATGGAATGGGTTATCAGCATGTTGTACCTGCACACACATCAGTAACTGAACAATACGACAGGGATGCCCTGAAAACATTGCAAGTCCATATCAGGCGCAAAAGACCACATTTCCGTGAAGCAGGCTGAATGCTGCACGATAATGCGCGGCTGCATATTGTCAATGTTGTTGCTGAATATCTTGCAAAAATCAACGTGAAGTGCATCCCTCACCGTACCATTAGTCCGGATTTAGCCCCATGTGACTTTTTTCTATTTTCCTAACTTGATGAAACGCCTTCGTGAGAGGTATTATCCATCATCAGAAGCATTGGTGAAGGCTGCGAAGGCCACTTTGAAGGATCTTTCAAAAAATGATTTCCGGGATGTCTTTGAAGACCGGCAGAAACGCTGGGACAAGTGCATCGCATTCAGGGGAGACTATTTTCAGAAGGACTATCACAATTATGAGGATGAGTAGAGGTACGTTGTCAGAAAAAGATTGTGATCGTTCTTTATTGAACAGCCCTCGTAGTTTACAAGCTGTAAGCTAAACTTTTCCCATTTTTGTTATGAGTTTTTTAATTTTTTATCCATTACTATTATTATGAATATGATTATTATGATTATGCTTATGATGATGATGATGATGATTATTATTATTATTATTATTATTATTATTATTATTATTATTATTATTATTATTATTATTATTATCATCATCATCATCATCATCATCATCATCATCATCATCATCATCATCATCATCATCATCATCATCATCATCATCATCATCATCATCATCATCATCATCATCATCATCATCATCATCATCATCATCATCATCATCATCATCATCATCATCATCATCATCATCATCATCATCATCATCATCATCATTATTATTATTATTATTATTATTATTATTATTATTATTATTTTAGTAGTTTTTTTGCAATTTATGTCCTCCAACGTTAAGTCATATCGGACGATGCATAAAATGGGTGAATTGATGCTGATACGATTCCTGGGTCCATGGAGCTTAGAGTAACCCGACATTTGTCTATCAGGAGAAGGAAAAACCCCGGAAGAAAACTTACCCAGGTAACTCACCCTGACCGAGATTCAAATTCGGTACCTCTGGAACGTGAGCCAGAGACACTACCATCTACGCTACTGAGGCGGGCGTTATGAGGTTCATAGCACATGCATACAACATGGACAAATACGGACTTTTTCTAAAAAAAAAATGCACTTTCATTAATAGGATGTTAAAAGTTGTATTTACATTGAAATTTGGAATAGAATGTTTGGGCAAAACGGAATAACCTCCGCACTTACTAAAGTGTGGTGGAGGAAATAATAAACATAAGCTTCTGATAACCCTCTCCAACAATATTACGTGGGTAGAGTCAACATGAAAAATTCAACTCCATGGCCGGGATTTGAACCACGGATCTCCTGGTTTCCGTCCAGTCGCTTTTTCTTATTGAGCTACTATGGGCAACGTACCGTGCTGACATTTAATTCTCCATTCGACTCATATATTTTCCCCGTAGACCACAGGGGGCTCTCGCATCCGACATACACCGTTTGTGGCGACTGGACGGAAACCAGGAGATCCGTGATTGAAATCCCGGCCATGGCATTGAATTTTTTATGTTGCCTCTATCAAAGAACTTAGCCTGTATACGGCTAGTGTGAAGAAGTGATTAATTTCTATCAATTAACTAAAATATTAAGAGTTAAATGATAAAGCCTGGGACTCAAGTACTTACAATAGTAAGTCGCCACAAACGGTGTATCTCGGATGCGAGAGCCCCTAGTGGTCTACCGGGGAAATATATGTGTCAAATGGAGAATTAAATGTCAGGACGGCACGTTGGCCATGGTTGATCAATGGGTTAGAGTGACTGGACGGAAACCAGGAGATCCGTGGTTCAAATCCCGGCCGTGGCATTGAATTTTTCATGTTGACTCTATTTATCAAAGACTTCGTCTATATACGGCTAGTATGAAGAAATGATTTATTTCCATCAATTAACGAAGATATTACGTAGCCTAACGTCTGAAGAACTCTTAGCATATTAGCATATCTTCAGAAGTACGTATGGAAGGTACATGAAGACTGAAGGATCAAACAAAAAGTGGAAACAACATTTTATGCAGTTGCATCGTTGTTTAACCCTGTTTATCGAAGCAATTTATTATCTAATTGTTCCACGCTTGGTTCCGAAAATTATCTACATGAAGGATTTTAAAGGATAAAGTGGGTAGATGTAAATTCACGTGTAGTTATTTTAACAACATTTAGCTAGAAATAATTACTGCAATGAAATTCTTGGAAAAACTAGTTATTCCCAACCGAGAAAATAAGTTCAAGTGCTTTCGGTACACTGGGATTAAGATGGTTTATTAGATCAAACTCTACGAACATAAAAGCACACGTCCACTTTCATATTTAAACCGCTGAAAAACTCTCACCCGTAATCCTCTTACGTCAAACATCAAATTTGGTAATCCTATTAAAGTGTTAATGCTTAACACCGCAGATAAACCATCCTAACTGCGCTAGAGAGCGCGCAATAATGTGCATAATGCAGTAGTTTAATTACCGTTGTATATTTGCATATGTAACAGTGATTCATGTAAATTATGGCCGGAGTGAGATTTTTTATGAGTAAGAAGGTTCCATACGCATATGCCTTTTTTATAGTCAATAACAAAATAAAATGATACGGCTGTACGTTAAAATATTGCTCCTAAATTATAAGTGAATATTCTCTCCAGTTCCCGAATGATAATAAACAATATAGTAGTGTGCAGAGTGAGTCTTAAAAGGGAGATTACATAATAAGCGTAAAGATTTTTCTAAGGTTTTGGAAAAGTTAGGCTTCTGCAAGTTATTTATAATTGACATATAAACAAATATGACATATGCAGCATTCTCCCTTCTTTTTTCTAAAGAATTCTAACATGGCCGTCTGTATATATTCCTTACATCACCTGAACAGGATTCTTTTTTTATTTCAACCTTGTTTATAGTTGCTAACTACATCGTCATATTGCATCAGAAAAAGTACGACGGCTGTTCAATTAAGAAAGTTCACAATTTTTTTTGACAACGTACCTCTACTCATCCTCATAATTTTGATGGTCCTCCTCATAATAGTCTTCCCTAAATGTGATGCACTTCTCCCAGCGCTTCTGCCAGTCTTCAAAGACATGCTGGAAACCATTTTTTCAGAGATCCTTCAAAATCGCCTCCACACCCTTCACCACTGCTTCAGATGATGGATAATGCCTCCCACGAAGGCGTTTCTTCAAGTTAGGGCATAGAAAAGAAATACATGGGGCTAAATCCGGACTATAGGGAGGGTGAGAAATGCACTTCACGTTGATATTCAGCAACAACATTGGCAATATGCAGCCGCGCATTATCGTGGTGCCGCATCCAACCTGCTTCACGGAAATGTGGTCTTTTGCACCTAATATGGACTTGCAATGTCTTCAGGACATCCCTGTAGTATTGTCCAGTTACTGATATGTGTACAGGTACAACATGCTGATAAACCATTCCACGAATATGAAACAATGAGATGACCATAACGTTCCCAGCAGAAGCAACCACTTTTGCTCTTTGTGGGGTTGGTGATGAAGGAGATTTCCACACTGAGCTTTGCTGTTTGCTCTCAGGATCAAAATGATGTAGCCAAGTTTCATTAGCAATGATTATGTTTGAAAGAAACTCCGGATCTTCCTATAACATCAACTTTAACTACATGCAGACCTGAACGCGAATGTCCTTTTGTTCGGGAATCAACAGTCTTGGAACCCATCGTGCACAAACACGTCTCACGTGTAATGTTTCTGTCACCAACATTTTGTTGGCACCCAATGAAATGTTCAGTATTTCAGAAATTGATCTGAAGGTAATTCGTCGATGCTCTCTCACAATGTCAGCAGCAGTGTTGATGTTTTCTTCCGTAAGAATAGTAACTGGAGCACCGGTCCACCTTTCTTTAAATTGATTGTCTCCCCTCTTTAAACATTTTAAACCACCTTTGAGCTGTGCTGTAGGGAAGAACAGACTCTCCATAGGCCTACTGTAACATTGTATAGGCCTCAACTGAAGATTTGTTGAGGCGAAAGCAGAATTTCAAAGCCACACATTTTCCTCACGTGTTAACTCCATTGCAGCGATAGGCGATACTGAACATGTCTGAACTTGCCTGGCTCCACAGGCGGGAACCAGGAGTTCCTACAATGAAACTACTACGGCGTGTTTGTTTCACATTAAGCTATAATAAGATTGAATTTTAGTGCGAAAAATTATGACCGTAAAATACTATGATCATTCTTTATTGAACAGTCCTCGTATAACGGCCTGTTTTTCCCAATTTTCTCTGATGTTATTATAATATACACAATATAATCTTGGTAAGTTATGGTTACAATTGTTTCATCTGGAGGTAAATTGGTTGCTTTGCGGGCTGCTGCATGTGCTCGTTCATTGCCATTAATACATCTACGTGATGGTATCCACAGTATGTTAATTTGTGTGCCTGAGTTGATAGCCTCATTGAATAATGTTTGTATGTCTTGAAGCAATGCATCTTTTGACTTTTGCCCTTAAAGACCAGAATTGCACTCACTGAGTCAGTAATTATCAAATTATCAAGAATGAATTGCAAACTTTCTTTTATGGCCAATAACTCATATGAGAAAATAGAGAAATTATCAGTTAGTTTGGTAAAATTGTATGTTCAGGGTAAACAATTGCGCATCAGAATTTTCCATCAATAATAGAAGCATCGGTGTATATATGTAAATATTTCCGACGAAGCTCTTGAAGTTCAAGGAACTAGTTGATTTATAGGTAATATTAGAAGAGAAAGCATCTGTAAGTGGAAGACTGGTAATGAAAGCTTCCAAGGCGGTATTTGGTGAAATATTTTCCCTGCAGTAATTGTACGTTCTTTAAATGAAAATAAACAGATACTCTTTCACAGAAAGTAGTATGGCTATGATGTCGATTTGGGAAGTATTCAAGCGTTTTTTAAAATTTTGCTCCAATATTTTGGTTGCCTAAACAGAAGCTTGTTTGAACCCATAGGTATATTAAACTTATATGAAATCTTCTCATTTTTAGTGGGAATTGTTCGGTCTCTATTTGAAGATTCGAAGAAGAACTTGAACAGGATGTGCTTTGGCAGCTAGACCACCTTCGAAGTGTTCGTCTAGCCGGAGGAGAAGTACATTGGCAATCATATTGTCACCCGAACTTCGGAATTCCCGATAGAACCGGCCGGCAGTAGGGCCAGACGGGAAGCATTTAGACCGCGGCTACCCATTTGTCTCGTGTCATTAACTGAAGGGATGATTAGGAGAGCGGCACGAGCCCTGTACCGTCTCTTTCCCCTCTCACCAGACGTCTGGAAACCTCGGGATAATTGTGCGTGCCGCGAAACTTCCAGAAACGGCGATCTCCCCTATATAAGGCCTGCATTTGGGGAGTCAGCTCAGTTCTTGGCGAGCAGCCGTGAGGAGCGCCGAGTCAGTGGGCGGACTAGAAGACAGTGTACGTGTATCAGAGGAGTTGTACGTAACTGTGAGCGTGCAATGGACCTGTGACAGACGGACTGGTGAATTGTAATTGTGTGCGCTACGTAATTCTATGTAATAGGCAAGTGTTTCAGCTGTAATTCGGTGGAAATAAAGAACATTTTGAGTTTTTGCAATTGGACTTTTAATTTCACGAACCCACAAAGTCACTTATATGCACGATATCTAGGCGTTTTGCTTGACGTAAAACTGGCACGGAAGGACAACGTAAGCTACACAGCCAACAAGGTCAGCAAACCTATGGAGATGTTATACCCATTGTACAATAGACGCTCAGTGATGTCCATATAAAATAAATTGCTCCTCTATAAACAAGTGCTCGACCATTGCATTGCCACGGATTCCCCATGGTACATCCCTATCCTTGTAATCCGTCGTGACCTACATATTCCTACCCTAACAGACTACATCCACAGCCTCTCACTTCCATTCTATCAAAACCTCTCCCATAACTTCAAATACAAAAGAGCAAGAGTTGTTTTAATCACATGAAAACACTGCAGTATCAGTACACAACTTATATATAAAAGAAGGGAAAAAAAAACCAAAACAAACCTCGACCCTCATTTGTCCTAACTTATAAAATAGTCAACTGCCAGTACAGATCTCAGCCCTGATCTAACTAGAGACTGAAAGTCTGGTTTCCGTACTTTCAAGTGTCCAATCGCAGGTGTTAGGATGTTTTTTTATACCCTACGAATTTAGAAAATATTTATATTATATACAGTAACAAGAACTATTTTTTTCTAATCCATGGCATGTTAAGCTTAAAGTCAAGGGCTTATTCGTAAGCACGTTCATAATTAGGTGTAATTTTAATATATTAGTGATTCATTAAATAGAATTAAAAGATGCTTTACAGCCTGATAACGGTCATGGGCTTTTCAATGCTGAAAGAACTAACAAAATCGGTTGCGTGATTTCGGGATTAAATAAAATAAATAAAATATGAAAATTCTCCGTCCCGGTACCTAATTACTAAAACCGGGACATAATTTCCAAATTTTACATTTATTAAACAAAAAACTACATAATCATTTTTCAGATAATATAAACAGAAAATAAAACAATTTAAATAAAAAATTCATAGAAAGACTACCAATTTCAAATTAAATACAAAATTACTGGAGGAATCAAGTAAATAATTAAACTGGCAGCCAGCTAAATATCTACAACTACACAAAAAGAAAAAATATACCGGTATCCGGTATTAAATACTGGCAGCCAGTATTAAATATCACAAAATAATTTACAATTAAAACTTCAAAATAACTTCAAAACTCATTTAAATCAAAACTTTATAACATCAAATTAAATAACTTATTTCAGTCCTCTCATTCATACAATTTTAAAGAAAATATCTAACAAAATTCATATCATATAATTTCTCTACACATTCTATATATATTCACATCAACTTATTATCATATTCAGAACATACTTCAACAAAATTAAAATATTGTATATTATTAATTTAAACTAAAATAACATTTACCTCTTCTTGACAGTTATTCATCTCATATCATCTACTCATCAAAATTATCCAATACACTTTACATAAATACTTCACCCAAAATTAATTTAATCAATATATTTAATTCATCTATCGAATAAAATAAAAATTTAAAAATTTTCAATACAAAACCAATCATACATTCATTTCATCTCATCTTATCATACAAAATTTAAAAATTAAAAATTTATTATTAACACAACAAAATAATTTACAACATTCATATCAACTTATTTAATCATATCATACAAAGATAACACCCTCATACATACTAAATACATAAAAAAACATATTTATAATAACTATACCAAATATATAAAAATTTAACATTTATATTATAATACAAAAATCAAACATACAAGAAAAAAAGTAATTTTATTTTATCAATCATCCAAAATAATTTAACAAATACTTAATATACCTTATTCTCATACATCACATACCATCTGATCATCAGATATATAAAAAATAATTAACTCCTTTTTATCATAATCAACCACCATACTAATGCAATCACATACAATTATCCAATCCAAATACACCTCATCTATTTAACAAAATATTATCTATCATATTAAATCCCATTAAAATCCAATTTTTTTTAATAAAAATCAATATTTTAAATTCAGTTAAAAATTATAACTTCTACCTTAAAAATTAAAACAAACTAATTAACCAAAATATATCTTCAATTAAACAATTCAACAATATTACCCTATAACAGGATTGTTACCCTACATACACTGACACGCTTTCTGTCTATAGTAACTACTAATATAGATTAGCAGCCCTATGGTCGTTAGTTAATACGCTGCAACTCAAATGTAACCATATTTGATCTGTTAAGCTGATGTCATCTCGTATCACTGGTTGAGAGCTGCTTGCCAAAGCAAATATGAATAATGAGCATCTCTGACAGTTAAACGGCATTTCACGCTGTTACATGTAACTCTCATATTGCAAAAGCGATACAAACTGCAAGTAGAACAGTTGATTTGAAGGCTTTTGAATGAATTTGTTCACACATTTATTTTGCATGTCCGCGATATATCAGCACCCCAAGTCGTTAGGTAGTGGGAGCACACCAGAATTATCTGTGAAATGGTTTGGATGCAGAAAAACATGTATATATGATACGATGAGATCCATATAAATCTGAACCACTTGAACAGTCCGTAGCTCTTGAACCAATAATAGGATCACTGGTGCAACTTTGGGAGAATATAATACACAATTGCGAGATTACATTACACTATTTACATCTCAGAGAAAAGTTGAAGGTGCTCTCCACCAGCATCTATACATGTTTGCACTCGTCTCACCATATTCTCTGAAATTTTATAGAGAGTATCCTCTCCAGTGTTACTTATTTCTGTTCCAATGGATTCTTGAGAACATCAATTGTCCGTGGCCTTTTCTTGTACACTCTATTTTAGATAACCACACAAGGGAAAATCCGCTGAGGTTAAGTCAGGGGATCTGGCTGCCACAGACCTTTTGAGATTATTCGATCGGTTACAAGTTCCAAGTTGTCACTAAATGTATGGCATGTTGCTCCATCTTGCTGGAAATAACCTTCTCTCAATTCGATATCATCCAGCTGCTCCACAAAATGGAGAAAATGGGACCAACGAACCTGGAAGCTGACACCGCACACCATGCAGTGGGGTTTCGTGGATTACTTGGGCGGTTTACATCACTCCAATATCTGGTGTTTTGTATGCTTATGTAGCCTGACAGATGAAACCATGCCTCATCTGTAAACCTCGCTGTGGAGAGAATGTCTGGACGTGGAATAATTGTACCCTGAAACCATCGACAGTAACTGATTGGTTTATCCAATCTGCTTCTTTCAGTTGTTACACCATATCCACTCTGTAAGGTCGTAATCCAGATTTGTTCGCAGCTCTTTGACATGTTCCATATGAATACCCTGATTCCTGTCTGGATCGACGCAACGATTTGTTTGGAGAATTCAATAGCCTTCTGCGCACATCTGTAACAGTCTCTGCATTCATTTTTTGTGTGTAATTTACGTCCTCCAGCGTTGTCATATGAATTGGATGAAATAATCCTCAAATGAGTCCACGGTCCATGGTGCCTAGAGATACCGGACATTCGTATTTCAGGATAAGGGAAACCCCGGAAAAACCTTATCCAGGTAGCTCACGCTGGCCGAGATTCGAGCTCGGGACCCCTTGAACGTGAGGCAGACATGCTATCATCTACGCTACCGAGGCGACCCTGCATTTAATGGTGGTCTATGTTTTCCACTCGCACTAATGAGTATACCAGTTATCTCCAGCTTTCTTACGAGAGATAAAATTGTTGCCTTTGTCGGAACATCGCGTACATTATATTCTTTTAGAAATTCCCGTTGTGTTGTTACCAAGAAATTTGTCTTCAAAATATAAACAGGCTCTCGTAGTGAGTACTGCATGTTGTTGTTATGACTGCACATTTAAGACTGTCAACTGTTAACAATTGTCAGTGTTGTCAATTCTTCCAGAGCAACTGAGATCATAAAACAAATTTCTACAATCTGCGAGCTTTCAAAAGGAAATTATAGCCTATTGAAATAGTTCAGATTTATATGGATCGCACTGTACCTTCTGTAATATCCTAAATGAAATAGGAATTACACTAAGACAAAGGAGACACGTGCTTCAACAATGTACTCAAATGAAAACGTTCCAAACGATACTTCGAACATTACATCATCACCAAAAGTTCGATTCTAAGCCTATTTCTTCTATAAATACCATGCGCTTTGAGGTTACTATCTAACTCGCCAAGTGAAGGTAAATTATAAATAACAAAGGGAAACACTCGCACATTGATATCTGCACACATCCCTTGTGCGCTAACATCCCCGAGAAGGAAGGGTTGAATTAAGGAAATCACAGAAGGCCTCAAAACCAACAAATCCCCAGGGCGTGACGGTGGCATTTATGCTCCGGAACCTTCCTAAAAGAGCCGCGATTCATTTGACGTGGATTTACAATGCATCCCTTTACCTCCGCCACTTTCCAACTTGTTGGAAGGAGGCGAGGGTGGTCTGCATTTTAAAGCCCGGCAAGGATCCACTCTTCCCTTCCAGCTACCGTTCCATCACTCTCCTGCCAATCGTCTCAAAAGTTTTTGAGCGATTGCTCCTGGCCCGCCTATATCCACTCTTTGAGGAAAGGCACATCCTACCGGATCACCAATTCGGGTTCCGTCGGGGCCACTCCACGACCCTTCAGCTGCTGCGACTGGCGGAAGAGGCTGCCCTGGGTTTCCAAGACAATCTCTAAACCGTCGCGGTACTCCTGGACTTGGACCAAGGCCTTCGCCACAACGCGACACCAGGGCTTGCTGTACAAACTCAAGGAAGCACACCTCCTCTCTCCATACCTCACTCTGATTGGTAGTTTCCTCCGGGATCGAACCTTCAGAGTGCGGGTCGAAGTTAAACTATTCTCCGTCAAACCCATAGCGGTGGGAGTCCCGGAAGCCAGTGTACTCTAGCCATTACTCTTTGCTGCCTATGTGTCTGACTGCCCAACAGGACCTTGCACTGTTCTGTGCCAATATGCTGACGACGTCCTCATCCCGGCACAGAACCAAAACGTCAGTTACTGCCTCCCTCCGCTGCAGCGATCACTCCGGGCCATCGGCACGTGTAGGGAAAAGTGAAGGATAGCCATTAGCCTACAGAGGAGTTCTGCCCTTCTGCTGGGGAAGGTCATCCTCTGGCGCTCGGAAGGAGACCTACGGTTGATGCAGAGAAGGATCCCTTGGTTCCGATCCGCCAAATACCTGGGTGTCCGACTGGACCGCAGCCTCACCTTCACCCCACATATCCGTGAAAAAATCAACCTCGACCATCCAGTGCTCAGGCAGTTGTATCCCATATTCCGATCAACCATGCCCACTCGCCTGAAACTACGGGTGTGTCGTGCGATTATCCCGCCACTGATCCTATATGGATGGGAGGTCTGGGGATCGGTGGCTCGTACCACTATCCGCAGACTGCAAGCCGTGCAGAACCGGGCACTCAGGATGATCTACGATAGCGAACGTACGTTTCCATCACATATCCTACACACCCATTCTGGCATACCTTACGTTGAGGACGTTGTGCGTGAACGCTCGCGCACATTGTATGCCAGACTCACACCTCATCCCAACCACCTAGTGAACACACTAGCTCAATATGACTACCGTGCACCTAGAAGGAGAAAGAGCTGCCGCCACCCCAAGGACGCCTGTGGGTGGTGAGCCCAGCCTCTCGTCCTTTCACTGCTATATTCTGTCTGTCCCACCCATACTAGGGCTGGATTTGACTTGTCGGCTGACTCCCGCCGGTCGAGCCCCCCCCCGTGTGACCAAAATACGACCCAAACCTACATGTTCCCCAACCACCCGACCTCTCGCTCCTGGCCCCGCCACACTGGACAGGCCCTGCAAGCAGGCCGCTCCTAGTGTGGCGGCATCGGGCACTGGCCTTCTTTCTGGACGCTCATCACGCCGCCAGGAGCACTAGTAGTGGTCGAATTAGGTCCATCACCTTACATAAGACATTCAAGTTTAGTGCAAAATACTAAATTCTATAAGACCGCACGGGTAAATCCGCTCAGCGGATAGGTACCGTGACGCTCTGTCCACCGTCCAGGAGTACCCAGACGACTTGTTCTCGCTCATGGTTCATTGCTAAAGGTCGCAGACTGGCAGGCAACAGAGATGCGCTAGACAGACATCTGAACCATCTGTCCGGTATCGCCGTTCACTAACAGTCTAGAACATACCTGAAAGATAATAAGGAGATGGAATGAAACACTAACGATGTAAAGGAAATCGTGTTATGAAATAAGCATCCCAGAATTTTCTCTGATTACGATTACAAGGGAGGGATTTCGGCACCGAAAATTCTGGTTTGTTGTTCCTATGTGGGTCATCCGCGGGAGGAAAGAATGAAGGTATAATACCGCCCGCTTTTACTACATGTGGCACCGCAGGCGGTGACAATGATGATCAGTTGAAGTACGTACCCCTTGCCGTTCCCTATGCAGGTTACGACCAACCCTCTCCCGGCTACTAAACAAGTCATAGATGAGAAACACACAGCGGAGAATTATTGAAAGCGGTTGCCCAAAGAACAAAAGACTTATGAGACTTTCATAAATGCACATCTATTTAGTTCATTATGTACAACATACAAATTCTTAAATAGTACATAGGGGTTTGTCTCTGGCTGATTTCATTATTTAAATAGCCACACTGTGGCAACAACCAAGCGATTATAACGCGGATCAAATGTAAAATAATAACCAAATAATAAATTAATTTCTTAAATATCCGAAGACTCTTACTAGAAAAAATGTCAAAGCAGGAATCTTACTACATATTTACTCATCTGTAGCCGTATTAGTAAAAACAATCATGTACCTCTGAAGCCTTTCAAATGAAAAGCTCATTCTACGAAAGCCGTTCAATAAAAAATGATCATAATTATTTTACGGTAGTAATTTTAAACACTAAACTTCAATCTTATTATATTATGTTAGCTTAATGTGAAACAAACACGCCATAGTAGTTTCATTGTTGGTACTCCTGGTTCCCGCCTGTGAGAACCAGGTAAGTTCAGTATCGCCTACCACTGCAATGAAGGTAACATGCAGTTAAAGTTGATGTTAGAGGAAGATACGGAGTTTCTTTCAAACGTAATCACTGGTGATAAAACTTGGCTACATCATTTTGATCCTGAGAGCAAATAGCAAAGCTCAGTGTGGAAATCTCCTTCATCACCAACCCCCCAAAAAGCAAAAGTTCTTGCTTCTGCTGAGAGAATTCTGGTCATCTCATTGTTTGATATTCATGGAATGGTTTATCAGCATGTTGTACATTCTCACACATCAGTAACTGGACAATAATACAGGGATGTCCTGAAAACATTGCAAATCCATATCAGGCGCAAAAGACCACATTTCCGTGAAGCAGGCTGGATGCTGCACCGTGATGATGCGCGACCGCATATTGCCAAAGTTGCCCTCCTCGGTAGCGTGGTGGTAGAGTGCCTGCCTCACGTTCAAGAGGTCCCGAGTTCGAGTCTCGGTCATGGTGAGTTACCTGGATAAGGTTTTTTTCCGGGGTTTTCTAAGCTCTATGGACCCTGGGTTCATTTGAGCATCATTTCACCCATTCCATTTATCGTCCAATATAGTTAACGTTGGATGTCTTAAATTAGAAGAAGAAGAAGAAGAAGAAGAAGAAGAAGAAGAAGAAGAAGAAGAAGAAGAAGAAAAAAAAAAGAAAAAAAATAAGTTGCTGAATATCTTGCAAAAATCAACGTAAAGTACATCTCTCACCCTCCCTGTAGTCAGGATTTAGCCCCATGTGAATTGTTTCCATTCCTTAACTTCAAGAAATGCCCTCGTTGGAGACATTATCCATTATCAGAAGCAGTGGTGAAGGCTGCGGAGGCGATTTTGATGAATCTCTCAAAAAATGGTTTAAAGCATGTCTTTGAAGACTGGCAGAAGCACTGGGACAAGTGCATCGTATTTAGGGGAGACTATTTTGAGAAGGACCATTAAAATTATGAGGATGAGTTAAGGTACGTTATCAAAAAAATTGTGATAATGAATAATGATAATGAAATAAAGAATGCTTTATTGAATAGTCCTCGTATGTCCCGTAAAACAAGATTTACTTGAAATATCCCACTGAAATGTAAATGTAAATAATGAAGTATGGACATAAATAAGTACACCTCTAGAAAACATACAATGGCTGCGCAGAAAATTTAGTTGCTCATCTTTGAAGCACAACAAAGATGTTATTCGTATGTCTTCCTTCCTACCAACGTGTTCTGTGCCATGCAGTTACACCTGTTTTGTAGTAATGAGTTGCATTCTATGATGAACCTTGCCCTTGCTAGTAGCGCAGCGTGGTATAGCCATGCCTGGCCGCTCTTACAGTGCTCAAGGAAATCGGTACGAACTTCCTAGATCTGCTGATATATGAAATGAAGATGGAGCACGAGTGGAATGAGATGGCGGTGGAAACCAGAGATTCCGGAGAAAACCCGCCCCAATGCCGTGTTATCCGCCACAAATCTGACTCTGCGGTCACCTGGGATCGAACCCTGGCCGCCTTAGTCAGTGTCGAGTGGTCTAACCATTCAACCAGGCGCTGCCGCCCCTGGAGGAAGAATAAGGCGAGAGGAGACCCAAGGGGTCACGATAGACCAGATGAGAGATGACGTGAAATGTAATGAAGGGACAGGAAATTCAGGGGTGTAATTGACCTACCCAACATTTGCTGACGAGCAGGAAAAGCCTCCGTAAAAACCCATGGGTCAGGTAGTCGGCCACGGGAATCAAACCTGTACCTTCTTTTGCGCGCCGCCCGAGCCATGCCGCTCTGTAGCATTCACTAAGTGACAAGTAGAAAAACAAGAAAGCTCTTAAGTCGGAATGCCTGGTTGATGTGGATCTCCTGAAACTGGAGCCACGTTACCGCGATGCCACTTGAATGGCATCTACTTAGTAAGCAGAGTAAGGAAAAAAAATTGACTGCGAGATTTCGTAGAAATGCATGTTGTGAAACTCTTGAAAATTTTTAAAAATATATATGAATGTGTGTATGTGTGCACTTACCATCTGCAACAAAGCTTATGGCTTCCATGGTATTCAGAACTTCTCATATTCTGTTACTTATAGTTTTCCTCCAGAAGGGCAAAACCATCTTCGGGGAGTATTGTGTCTCAGTGTAGTGTTTAACGCCCGCTTTTACTACATGCGGCACCGCAGGTGATGACACTGATGATACATGAGATGAAGATGGAGCACCGGTGGAATGAGATGGCGGGGGAAACCGGAGATCCCGGAGAAAACCCACCCCAGCACCGTGTTGTCCACCATAAATCTCACTTTGCGGTCGTCTGGGATCTAACCCGGGCCGCCTTGGTGAGAGCCAAGCGGTCTAACTACTGAGCCACGGCGCGGCCGGTATTGTGTTTCATTATTGGCCAAACTGAAAGATGCTATTCAAAGTAAATGTCCACACCTTAAGAAAAGAAAAGTCTCCTCTCACTACAATAATGCACTTTCATGTTGGTCTGGGATTGTTGCTGCAAACCTACACGATCTTTGAGTACTTCCACACCCATCATACTTGTATTTGGCTGTCAGTATTATTTTTGTTCTCAAGCAGGAAGAAAAGGCTGCGTAGATGTGAGCTGTTCTTCTTTTTTAGCTTCACTAGTTTTAAGTTAGGCTTGAGACAGAGGTGCAAATTGAGTCATATGCTATTTAATTTATTTATAGACTACATAATAGGGAAGGTTAAGGAAAGCAATTCCCATTTCACAATAATAATGAACAAATAGATCCCTGGATTACTGTATGCGGATGATTTAACGGTAGGAGTAATTTCTACTTTCATTCTATCAGATATTGAACAATGCTCTCTTCATCTCCACAAAAATTCACTTACTTCTCAACCCTTTCAGATATGTTATTCCTACTTTCATCCATGTTATACCTTCTGTTCCAGTTTTTCAAATTGACCTATATATTTTTCCCTACCCCATTCTGTCTTTAATTGCCTATAAAGGTTCAAAGATTTCTTTTCTTCTATACTTTCCCATATCTCCTGCTTATCCATGTCTTGTAGTCTGGTTCTCACCTCCTTCCAAAAGCCGCTATGATTTTATTTCTCTGCTCTCCATAAATCTCCCTTGCCTATCTTCCAATTCCGACCTTCAACTATTTTTATTTGTGATGCTCTTCTGTTGCTTCATGCACAGATTCAATAATTCCCCTTTCTGCCTTCTAATACACTTATACCAGAATTTCAGGATTCTCTCTATTATTATTCCCTTCTGTTTGTATTACCCAGCTCTTCTCTTGGTGCCGATTTTGGCAACCCTAGAAGTTCTTTACAAAACAATCCATATATCTGGTCTAATTGCATTCCTATCTCTGATGTGGCCCATACCTCCACAGCGTACATTGTTCTGGATTCAATGACCACTTCATACATTCTTTCTAACCATCTAACTGACATCTCCAGTTTATGTTTACATATTCTTACCCCTGACATTGCCACCCTGCCGTTAGCTATCACTTTTCTGGCTTGTGCGACCCTCCCTCCATAGTGATACTCCTTTACCACTTCTACCTTTTGATCTCCTATGTACCACTCCTCTCCTTCCTCAGTATCAATCCTCTTTTAAATACTATTGTTTTTCATGATTTGGTATTTATTCTCAATCCCCAGTCAGCCCAAAACATTTGAATTGCCTCTATTGATTTTTGTAGACCTACTATAGAAATTGCTCCTACAGTTAAATCATCCAGGGAACTCTTTGTTCATTATTATTGGGCAATGGGCATTCCCTTTCTTAACCCTCCCCATTATGTCACTTATAAATAAATTGAATAGAATAGAACTCAATTTGAACCCCTGCCTCAAGTCTAACTTCCATTCTGCTCTTCCGATAGTACATCAGCCCACATCTTACTCTGAATTTCACCCCATAGTAAATATTATCAATTTCATTTATAAACTTCTCAGTCACCCCCTTTCTTCTTAATTTAAATTTTAAAGCTCTGAAGTATTCATATAAAATCAAGATATAGCTCAGAAAACTGTAACAGTGTTACAGAAATGAAATAATAGTGATAATTCTTGAATGTAAAGATGTATAGGGTAGTAGGTAGGAGTAGAGTTTCTTCGAAAATATCTGTAAGTTCTTACAATGGTTCTATCTTATCAATAGTTTATCTTCTGATTTTGTATGTATTTATACCAAGTGAGTCAGCCTCGCCTTAGTTTTTTTTTGGGGGGGGGGGGGGTAGACCACCCATCAAACGGCATGTGCACCTTAATCCAGTTTTGCGCTTACTAAACTGTATTGCTTGCCGTTCTTAGAGAGAGGAATGCGCAACATTCAGAGGAATAGAGGTTTAAGGGACAAAACATACTACTCGCTTAAGTACACCTCAAAAACAAATGACTCCTTCACTGAGTGCGAGTTCCGGTTTTCAGCCGATTTTACAAACTTTTTATTAGAGTATACATTGCAAAGTAATTCAGTAAAGGCCTCGGAAAGATTGACCTATCATATGAGTACACTAACAACGTCAGCTAAAAATAAAATGGCGGATTCTTGTACTAAGAGTAGGGGTTGGCTGCCAAAAAATTAGGAAACAGTTAGAGACACGCCTCATCCATCAATGACTCGTACAGTCAAACCGGACATATTATTAAAAACAGTTTATTTGCATTTTTGCGTAATCTACGTGTCGTACATCTCAATTAACATTCATAAGAGCTTTCGCTATTTAAGTAATAATACTAAAACACCCAGCAAAATATTAAAAGTGTCTTAAAACGCTAAATCAGGCACGAAAACTCACGGGGTGGCAAAGGTATAGCGCCAGGCATACAAGTCGTACTACTGAACCCAGAACGTACTTTCAGTCAAGTCTCGAAGTAGCCGAATAGAATTATGTCCTCTCTTGTGTTCTAACCCCGAATGACACAAGTTCAAATCTCAGCATTATAATGATATTTTTATGTTCATAAAAACTTGGAAACTGAAATGTGTAGTGTTTAACGCCTGCTTTTGCTATTTACGGCACCGCAGGCGATGACACTGATGATACATGAGATAAAGATGGAGCACCGGTGGAATGAAATGGCGGGGGAAACCGGAGATCCCGGAGAAAACCCGCCCCAGCACTGTGTTGTCCATCACAAATCTCACTTTGCGGTCGCCTGGGATTGAACCCGGGCCGCCTTGGTGAGTTGGAAACTGAATTCACAATTATTTAATTATAAAGTTCCTGAAGGTCATCAGTTCGAGCACTTACTTTGTTATAGTAGTCGTGTTCCAGGAACAGAAAGAAGATCACTCCAGCGCCACAAAACATACGAATTTGAAACGACATTTTAATATCACAATTCTATGTCTGCAAAATTGTGTACAACTTCCATGTTAAACTATGACACTGAAGTTTCCTTGTTTTCTTTGTATAAATGATTCTTATTTTAATTGCTCCTACCTAAACAAGTACCTAATTTTAGTTAACCAATAAAGAAACATCAAACAATCCCATCAAACATAAATAAAACAATTGAAAATAAAAATAACAGTTTTCAGAATAATAATGGCAAAATGTGATTATTACATGTTAAAAAATTACTGTGCCTATGTAGGGGATTCGAACCAAGGTCAGAGCAGACAAATGAGATGGTAGTTCTGTGCTTGTTTCAACTCAGCTACCTAGTAACGTGTGAGATATAGTATTCACTGGTTCCAGTGAACATTTGCAAACGTGCGAACGTCAACTGTCTAATTACGAATATACTACAGCCGATGTGATAACATCTATATTAGTAATAATTTCATCGAGTGTTTAAAATCCATGTTAAATTCGCGAGTAGAACCTAGTAATGGGGTCGATGTTTTCATGTAGGAGTATAAAAAGCGGATTGAATAAAACCCGAGAATAAAGGGCAGCTAACTCACCTGGTATATTCACATACATACAAAGATGTGAGGCTTGAGAATATCTCAACTCGTTTGCTTTAGGTGAATTAAGATACGAACTATTAGCCTAAATGCAAGAGAAAGTCCGAAATCGGAAACTGCATTTAATTGGACCGAGTTGCTTAAGAAGTCAAGATTCAAAACAATGTCATTTCTTTATTAACAAAACAAAAGACTGTGTGTACCAACTTGCATAATTTTATAGCATGGTAAGTTGCTTCAGACCATGTTCTGCGCACTGTTACATCTAGTTATAAACAGGAATTCCTGACGTAGTAGATATGTTTCCTAAAGCTTCTTAGGAACCAAGAAACGAAGCATTGTTCTGATGGGAATTTGCGTGCAACGCGTTCTCCAAACATTAAGAAAGAGAGGGGTTTTACTAAAGAAAACATTTCGGAAGAGGTTTGTTTAGATTTGGGACCGTATGGGAACAGCTTGGCACTCGCCCGTCTGCTGACAAGACACACCGGGCGCCTCCACCCACCAGAAATAAACCCAACAACAATGAACCACCCGTGTCCAATTCGGGAAAGGGGAACCAGTAACTTGGGAAAACAATGGCAGCATCATTAAGGACACTTTATGAATAAAACCCATTTCGTCTTCAGAGAAGGGCACTTCAGGGATGGACAAAATACATTTGTGTACATGTCACTACATAGACCTATTGAGGTCAAAACTAGAACGCTGTGAGACAGATTTTCCGTAAGTTATTCATGTCCCTATTCAGCTATACAAAGCCTTCAACGTTCCATGTATAAAATATATTTACTGGGAGAAGAATACAATCTTAATATATCCACAGCCCGCCTCGGTAGCATGGTGGTTGCATGCCTGCCTCACGTTCAAGAGGTCCCGAGTTCGAGACTCGGACAGGGTGAGTTACCTGGATAAGGTTTTACCGGGGTTTTCCCTTATTCAGAAAGACGAATGTTGGGTAACACTAAGCTCTATGGACCCCAGGTTCATTTGAGCATCATTTCACCCATTCCATTCATCGTCCCATATGAATTAACGTTGGAGGACGTAAATTACAAAGAATAATAATAAAAAAATACCCACATAAAAAGACGAAGGTAATGGCACACCGAGGAAAATATCCTATAAGATCAAATATAAGCATTGAAAATAAAAGACTGGAACAAACAGTTTTCGAATTTCAGCTACTTGGGCTGTGATGTAAGCTTTGATTTCGATAAAGATATAAAAACTTAAGCACATATGTGGAACTATTGCAAGAACATTGAACAACAAAGCAAGGAAAGAAACAAAGTTAAAATCTTATAAAACGATGGCAGTTCCAGTGTTAATGTGTGGAAGTGGGTGCTGGATATTAAAAGAAAGATGTAAATGTAAGATACAGGCAGCAGAAATGAGCTTCTTAAGAAGAGTTAATGTACTAGACGAGATTTAATAAGAAATGAAACTATTGGAGAGGAACCAGGCATATATAAGAAGGCCGTTCAGAAAGTAACCTCCGATCGGCCACAGTGCGGGTAGTGGGGGGAGTAGCGACGCCATCTGTGCATTCAGGCACTCAGCAGGTCAGTCGGCATCAAGCCGTGGTCGAGTGAACCTCGTATCTGCGCTAGTTTAGTGTTTGTGGCCGTTTGAAATGTGTGCTGCAATAGAAAACCCCGCCAAATGTGAAGTCCTGCTGTTATAAGGTTTTTTACAGCCAAAGGATATTCTGCAGCAGCTATTCAAACGCCGTGGTATGCTGACTTCCGATATCGTTTTTTTTTTTTGCATGATAACGCCCGTCCTCACTCTGCTCGCAGAACAACAGCCCTTCTTGAGTCCTTCAAGTGGGACGTTGTCAACCATCCACCTTAAAGCCCAGATCTGGCGCCAAGCGATTATCACCTCTTCATGCATATGAAGACATGGCTCGGGTCCCAGCGGTTTGATGACGACGAAGAGCTCAAAGATGCGGTCACAGGCTGGCTCCAGGCACAAGCGGGTGATTTTTATGCAGAAGGAATTTCAAAGCTTATGAACAGATACGATAAGTGCCTCAATCGTTATGGAGACTATGTAGAAAAATAGTGCAAAGATGTAGTTGTAAGATGTATATATTAAAATATTTTTATTTAACTTGGTGAATTTTTTGCAATCAACTGGAGGTTACTTTCTGAACGGCCCTCGTAAATTACAGGACAAAACAGAAGAAAATATACAGAACATATGAATAGAATGGACGAAGAAAGAGTACCGGTTTTAATAAGAAAATGCAATCCTCGTGGAAGAAGAGATGTAGGACGCCCTAGAAAAATATGGGAATAGCTGACAGAATACGAAGACGGAACAGGCAGAAATGCGTAATCCCTGAAGTGAAGAAGAAGAATTTTCAATGGTTCTTCTGATTCCTATCCTCCATAGTGTACACAGTCCGTCCTTTAAACCTAATTTATCCATAACTTTTTTTAAAAAAAATATTACAGCAATTTTAACGAGTAACTGCCCCGTATCTTCATCCTATGGGATAAAGTCTGTTTAGTTAACTCATGTGCACGTCGGCCGCTGCCTTTGACGAACCCTTATAATCGTTTTACAACACTGACCCTCCTTCTCCCAGACCTTTCTGCAAGGTTGCCACCTTTCTCGATACGTCATGGGTATCGTACGAGCTTTCGTCTAAATAGATTATCTTATGTCCATTACCTTATATAATATCGTACTGTGAAGCTTCCTTAGTTTTGATATTTGTGTGTGTGTGTGTGTGTGTGTGTGTGTGTGTGTGTGTGTGTGTGTGTGTGTGTGTGTGTGTGTGTATTGCATAATAACCCTTAACTTAGTTAAAGTGCGGTATTTGAAACCCAGCTCCTTTCGGAGGCCGCGCAAAGTGCAGTGCCCATAAAAAAATAATAAATTTGTTGCAAATGTGCAACCAATTCGTCTAAAGTGAGCTCTCTCCCTTTTGCATAGAATCTATAAATTTCTCGACGAATTAAATCACATGTGATATTAGCTACTTTAGAGAAACTTTTCATTTTGTTTTCACACTTGATCGGCGTCTTTGGTATTCCTTTCCTTACAAAATTTCTTACTGTATTTCTGTGAATACCCAGAATTTATCATAAGGTTCATTGCATGACCCCTTATGAAGATTATTTGTCAGCACATATTTATATGTGTTGGGAACAAACGCTTGAATTTGCTTAGAAACAGTTCCCGTTATAACTTTGTTTTTTAGGCTTTTCCAGTAATATAACTCGGCCCAGTTATTCACACTATTGTCGTCACTTTGATTATGTTCACTTGACTGAAAGTAATCTACTACTTCATTTGCATTTGCCACTGCATTTCCCTCCCACGGTCTCCACATCGTGACACAACGAATTTCTGTACGTAGTGAAACAGATCAACTGGAAGTTGGAACTTTGGCAACTGAGACTCCACGTGGAGTAGACATGCGACTGTCACTTCGAGAAAATCAGGGTTGCTTTTGGTCCACAACGACAGTGCTCCATTTCTGAAGTGTGCAGATAGATTTATGAAGGTCATTACTGAGTGGGAGGGTCAGGCTCCTTTGAGGGCAACTGCGCTCGCGTTCACTAGACAGACTCTACCCACCTCGGTAGCGTAGATGGTAGCGTGTCTGCCTCACGTTCAAGAGATCCCAAGTTCGAATCTCGTTTAGGGTGAGTTATCTGGATAAGGGTTTTCCTGAAATACGAGTATGAACATAGGGTTCCTCGCCGGAAACCAAGTTACCGGCTGACCAAAGATGCCTTGTGCAACTAAACTGAGCAGGGCCACTTTCCCCTGACTTTGTACCCCCAAGTCCAGAAGTGGTCTTGGTAAAGCCCATACCCCAGCATTAGTTACTTTCCCTCTGGCCTTTCAAGCGGACTGTGCTCAATGCCTCTCAGGCAGGCGGGAGAGCGCAGCCAGCATTGGCGCACAACCTCCCAGGGCACTTGCCATGCCATGCCATGTGGTGCTGGCTGGCTGTATATAGCCAGAAGGTTTTTGCTGCGTGCCCACCCGTTAAGGGTTTTACCGCAGGTAAGGTAGAGATTTCGGGATGTTGTAGGGTGAGATGTGGGTTTTTAGATTGATTTTGGTTATGAGGTTACAAACATGTACCTAGGGGTTGAAGGACAGGATGCAATGCCTAGCACCCTGGTTTTTTATTTTTAATTTGGGGAATAATTTTGATGCCAAGCTGCTTGGAAGGATTATGTGGAGCTCAGCTTTAGCTGCTGTTCGGATTAGCTCCTGGGTTATCTCGGACGCCCGCAAGCCATGCGGGGTAACCGGTGCTGTCTAGAACGGCGTCTAGTGGGGTCATAATCCCCCAAGGACCTGACAAGGGCGCTTCTGTGGTTGGGTAAACTTGCGTATAATTTTGAAGCCCGGCGCCTGATTTCATCCTCCCCAGGGCACTTGCGCTCACATATGGCTAGATATACCACTGCCTAAGACGACCGCCTGCGACACAAGACAATTCTTTTATACTGGCCAGATAAAGCCGCACTAAGCCTGGGCGACACGCATCTTCTGCTGGTCTGAAAAACGAAGGTCGGGTAGCTATAAGCTCCATAGACCCCGGATTCATTTGAGCATCATTTTAGCAATTTCATTCATTGTCCGATATGAATTAACGTGGAGGGACGTAAATTAAAATAAAAAACATCATATGGGAAAGCCATTATTATTCCTGTGGGCCAACTTTCCTACTCTGTTCTTTGCACTTCTCCGTATCACAGCAATATTCGTTCTTCAGTTCTAATTATCATCGTATCTTTTGCTTTCATCCCTGCTCTAATATCATCTTTTTATATGCTGCAGTCGAGATATTGTCATCCGCAAGCTATTCATACACAGGCATATTGTCCATGAAGCTTAATATTATCTAAAAATGCCTGGAATGCAAATATGCATAAAAATATTCGAGACGATCGTCAACTTTTTGTAAATACAGTCGATATAGTCCCTTAAACGGCACTAGTTGCTATGTGATGCTTCTTTATATTCCATTCTCTTTTCATGGCTAGGAGAAAGAAAAAAAATAATAGGAAAGGCTTTCGTCTCGATAAAATACATCTACAGATTTGAAAATTGTAACCACTAATAACACTGCACTTGTTTTACTTACATGTATGTCCTTCTACAATGATGTAAATGAAATTAATATGGAGACACCAAGCCCAAATTATGTATTTATTCAGAGAGGAACCTGGAATGAGATGTTTAATAGCTTTAGCTGTATAGATTGTGGATTGAAGTGTTTGGAGGAAAAATGTAATGAATCTTTATTTACTAATAAAGCGATAATAGTATGCCCTGTTTGTAGAAAAGGTGTTATAAAGCTAGTCTAAATGTTAAGGAAAAGTTTGAGCAAACAAACTGAGTCCTATAAGACCTGAAGCTTTCGTGGCTTACTTTCTTCTCGGGCAGCCAGCCACGTGAAAAGATGATTAGATATCAACGTTTCGGGAGTGTACATCTCTCCTATCATCAGGATATTTATAAAATGTTATAACTACAAATGAAACACTGGACATAACACAACTATAAACAAAAACAAAACACTATCAAAATTCACATTACTGAACAAAACACTGTTTTCAGTAAATTAAATGACAGGTCAGGAGATGGCGTGAGTATAGAAAATTGTGTCAAAGAAACGTAACTACTTAAGTTGATTATCAAGCTGTGTTGATATTTGTTTCTTAATTCGACGGATTTCTATTTTTAAGGCCGGTTTCCAAGAGGAACGGAACTGAAATCCATCATCACGAATAAGCGTGCTCCTTTCAGAGGAAATCGCCACAGCTTTCTTATCTCTCCGCTCCCAGTAACTGTTGCATTTTGCCAAGATGGTCGTCTCCCGAAAGTTGGCTCTATGGTCGTTATCAAAACAATACTCTGCCAGTCCAGACTTCTCAGGTTACATCAAACAAATGCTCCGTTCATGTTCGTTTATTCTGGTAGCGATGTTCCTTCCTGTTTGTCCTTATAATATTTATAAAATGTTATAACCTCAAATGAAACACTGGATATAACACAACTATAAACAAAGACAAAACACTATCAAAATTCGCATTACCGAACAAAACACTGTTTTCAGTAAATTAAATGCCAGGTCAGGAGATGGCGAGAGTATAGAAATTTAATGGGGTCAAAGAAACGTAACTACTTAACTTGATGATCAAGCTGTGTAGATCTGTGCTTCTTAAATCAAAGGATTTCCATGTTTAAGGCCGGTTTCCAAGAGGAGCTGAACTGAAATCCAGCATCACGATTAAGCGTGCTCCTTTCAGAGGAAATCGCCAAAGCCTCCTGAATTCTCCTCTCCCAGTAACTGTTGCATTTTGCCAAGATGGTCGTCTCCCGAAATTTGGCTCTATGGTCGTTATCAAAACAAGTATCTGGCAGCTCAGACTTCTCCGGTTGCATTAAACGAATGCTGCGTTCATTTTCGTTTATTCTGGTAGCGACGGTCCTTCCGGTTTGTCCTATATACGGTGTCCCACATTCACAGGGAATGCGGTACACTCCCGGAACTTGGAAGTACAATTTGTCTTTCATTGGTCTCAACAGATGTTTAATTTTCGGAGGTGGCTTGTGGATGGTCCTGATGTATTTGGCGAGAATTATGCTGATTCTGCCGGATAGATTTCTGGTAAATAGGATGCAGGCTGTAGTGATAGGCTTATCTCACACTAGCTTTGGTGATCGAGGCTTCAACGTAATATTCGGAGTAGCCGTTTTGACGGAAAGTGAGTCTCAAGGGCTGTAATTCCTGTTTTAAGTGGCTGGGATTAGAGATAGACAAAGCTCTGTGGGCCAGTGTATTGAGAACTCCCAGTCGTTGAGACTTATGATGGAAGCTATGAGCGTTCAGATAGAGATCGGTGTGTGTAGGCTTGCGATATACAGCGTGCCCCAGTGTACCTTTGCTTTTTTATGAAACAAGAATGTCCAAGAATGGAAGAGTTCCATCCTTCTCTACTTCCATGGTAAACTGTATTTGACACGAAGGTTATTGAGATGCGCAAGAAAGCTGGGCAAAATGTCTGATTCATGTGGCCAGATTACAAAAGTGTCGTCCACGTATCTACAGAGATGAAATGGTTCAAGTGTCTACAGTTGTTGCATGTTTTTTCACCTGTTTTTTTTTTTTTTTTTTTTCATCTCGAACATATTCGTCGCCAGGAAAGATTCAGGTTTTATACTCGTGAGTCCTCTACTCTAATTTAACTATTCCTATATAGTCCTCCTCCTTACCAGCTTTATCTTTCCCTGAATTTATTTTTTTATCCGATATTAAAATTGTTAAAACTTACTTTTACTTCTTTTTTTTAACTTTCCTTTCCCCTCGGAGCTTATCACTGTTCAATTTTTACTGCACTCTGCACTCTTGACACACTTTCTTACCCATTTGCTTTGTCTTGTCACATGGAGTACTATTTTCGATTTTATTATACTCTTCGATTCCGTATTGATGTTTCACAGAGTATTGTTTGTAATAGAGAACTTTCAAGTTGTAAATAGAGTATAAACACTCACCCGCCTTGTTCGCTTAAAATTCATAATGAAACAATGTAGGAAATGGTATCGTTTTGTCGTCTACGTTGAGATACGGGTACATGGAAGAAGCAAGGAATTTCTGAAACCATTCTGGATCGGACATGTGAAACTCAAGAAGGAGAAAAGAGGTAGAGCGTGCTATTGAAACAAACAAAAAGATTACAAACAGCTGGCAGAAACGAACATGAAAATTTCTAAATAACAAAACAAATCTCCAATACATCAAATAATTGGCCAATATCAAATAATTCATGTGGTGTAGGAAAGCATAGTTCATTTTGTAAGTACACCGATATCGCAATTAAGGTGTTCACAACAGAAAAGCGAGATTCAATTATTATTATTATTATTATTATTATTATTATTATTATTATTATTATTATTATTATTATTATTATTATTATTATTATTATTATTATTATTATTATTATTATTATTATTATTATTATTATTATTATTATTATTATTATTATTATTATTATTATTATTATTATTATTATTATTATTATTATTATTATTATTATTATTATTATTATTATTATTATTATTATTATTATTATTATTATTATTATTATTATTATTATTATTATTATTATTATTATTATTATTATTATTATTATTATTATTATTATTATTATTATTATTATTATTATTATTATTATTATTATTATTATTATTATTATTATTATTATTATTATTATTATTATTATTATTATTATTATTATTATTATTATTATTATTATTATTATTATTATTATTATTATTATTATTATTATTATTATTATTATTATTATTATTATTATTATTATTATTATTATTATTATTATTATTATTATTATTATTATTATTATTATTATTATTATTATTATTATTATTATTATTATTATTATTATTATTATTATTATTATTATTATTATTATTATTATTATTATTATTATTATTATTATTATTATTATTATTATTATTATTATTATTATTATTATTATTATTATTATTATTATTATTATTATTATTATTATTATTATTATTATTATTATTATTATTATTATTATTATTATTATTATTATTATTATTATTATTATTATTATTATTATTATTATTATTATTATTGTTATTATTATTATTGTTATTGTTATTATTGTTATTGTTATTATTGTTGTTGTTATTATTGTTGTTGTTATTATTGTTGTTATTATTATTGTTGTTATTATTATTGTTGTTATTATTATTGTTGTTATTATTATTATTGTTATTATTATTATTATTATTATTATTATTATTATTATTATTATTATTATTATTATTATTATTATTATTATTATTATTATTATTATTATTATTATTATTATTATTATTATTATTATTATTATTATTATTATTATTATTATTATTATTATTATTATTATTATTATTATTATTATTATTATTATTATTATTATTATTATTATTATTATTATTATTATTATTATTATTATTATTATTATTATTATTATTATTATTATTATTATTATTATTATTATTATTATTATTATTATTATTATTATTATTATTATTATTATTATTATTATTATTATTATTATTATTATTATTATTATTATTATTATTATTATTATTATTATTATTATTATTATTGTTGTTATTATTGTTATTATTGTTGTTATTATTGTTATTATTGTTATTATTATTGTTATTATTGTTATTATTATTGTTATTGTTATTGTTATTGTTATTGTTATTATTATTGTTATTATTATTATTATTGTTATTATTATTATTATTATTATTATTATTATTATTATTATTATTATTATTATTATTATTATTATTATTATTATTATTATTATTATTATTATTATTATTATTATTATTATTATTATTATTATTATTATTATTATTATTATTATTATTATTATTATTATTATTATTATTATTATTATTATTATTATTATTATTATTATTATTATTATTATTATTATTATTATTATTATTATTATTATTATTATTATTATTATTATTATTATTATTATTATTATTATTATTATTATTATTATTATTATTATTATTATTATTATTATTATTATTATTATTATTATTATTATTATTATTATTATTATTATTATTATTATTATTATTATTATTATTATTATTATTATTATTATTATTATTATTATTATTATTATTATTATTATTATTATTATTATTATTATTATTATTATTATTATTATTATTATTATTATTATTATTATTATTATTATTATTATCATTATTATTATTATCATTATTATTATCATCATTATCATTATTATCATCATTATCATTATCATTATCATCATTATCATCATTATCATTATCATTATCATCATCATCATCATCATGATCATTATTATTATTATTATCATTATTATTATTATTATTATTATTATTATTATTATTATGATTATTATTATTATTATTATTATTATTATTATTATTATTATTATTATTATTATTATTATTATTATTATTATTATTATTATTATTATTATTATTATTATTATTATTATTATTATTATTATTATTATTATTATTATTATTATTATTATTATTATTATTATTATTATTATTATTATTATTATTATTATTATTATTATTATTATTATTATTATTATTATTATTATTATTATTATTATTATTATTATTATTATTATTATTATTATTATTATTATTATTATTATTATTATTATTATTATTATTATTATTATTATTGTAACGGGGAGCGTTGAAACACCCTGTGAGCAGCTGGCAACGGAAGACAGGGGAGGCTCGGTTAGCCACGCCTTTCCCTCGTTTGTCTTATAGTGGTGACAGCCAGCGGTCGGAAAGAAACATAACTGTGCGTCTGTTTTTCTGTCCACCTGGTTCCAGAAATTACGTAATCTGGAACATTCTCCTGGTCACTAGAAACCGGCGATATTCCTATATAAAGAATGTGACAGACAGACGGAGTTAGTTAGTGAGTTGAGTTGGTTTTGGTTTAGTCAGTCAGTGAGTTGGTTTTGTCAGTGAGTGAGGAGACAGTCGCAGTTCTTGGTGTAAGAGTTAGTCAGTGACGTGTTAATGAACGAAAGGGTTGTGCAACGGAAGACTGTACGTAACTTTGAATGTGTACCGGAGCTTACGTAACCGCGAGTACAGTGAAATTGTAACGGACGGACTGGTGAATTGTAACTGTGTGCAGCAAGTAATTCTGTGTAATTGGCAAGTGTTAAACTGTAAGTCGGTGGAAATAAAGAACATTGTTGAGTGGTGTAATTGGACTTTTTATTCCACGAACCCACAAAGTCACACTGGTGTCAGGAAGCGGGAAAACAACATCACCGAACATTACAACAATGGAGGCAGCATTAGAAAAGATTTTAGCGGAACTGAAAGAAATGAAGACGGCTAAAGACAACATCATCAGGAAGATGGATGAAATGCGGGCCGAATTAACAGAGACGCTGGAGACTAGAAATAACCTGGCCGCGGAACTGAAACTAATCAGGACGGCTAGGGAGAACATCGCCGCAGAGTTGAAACAAATGAAGACGGCAAACAACATCGCCGAGAAGATGGAACAAGTGAAGGCCGAGTTAACCACGGAAATGAGAGCAGCGAATGACGGTCCGGCTACCGAAATGAAGGTGGCGAACGAGGCTCTCGTCGCCAAGTTTGAAGAACAGTTGGCCGGCGTGAGGGATGACGTGACGGAACTGGGCGAGCGGAAGGGTCAAGTAGACGACCGCCTTAATCACCCGCCTGACGGAGGAAAACCGGCCTTATGTGTGGACGGAGGACGCCGAAGACGCTTTCCAGCACCCGAAGGGGACCCTGTGCAGTGCTCCTATTTTGGGTTTCCCACAACCGGGTGGCGCCCTCATTGTGGACACCGACGCCAGCGACCATTGCATTGGAGGTGTCCTATCGCAGATCCAGGACGGCCACGAGCGCACAAGAGTGGAAGAGGAGGAGCGTGCCGCAGCAGTCCGAGTAGTTGTGGCAGTGCCTGCTGAAGGCTGGGATAGCGCAGGCCTGAGGAGGGAGCAGCTGGCGGACGCAGACTTGGGGCCACTCTTGAGGGAAGTGGACGCAGGGACGAGACCGACCTGGGAGGACATCGCACCGAGGAGCGCCACCTACAAGTCGCACTGGGCCCAATGGGACTCGTTGAAGACCGGAGTGGGCGTGCTGTTCCGGGTATGGGAGTCACCCGATGGGAAGGCGCAGAGAGGACAGTTGGTACTTCCCCGGAGTAAGGTCCCGGAAATCTTAGAGGAAGTGCACGCCGGTACTTCAGGAGGACACCTGGGAGCGAACCGAATGATTCACAAACTACGGCAGCGCTACTTCTGGCTGAGACTCCGAGCAGATGCTGGTGGTACACCTGGACCGCCTCGCACGCTACGATGGGGCTGTTCGAGGGCGAACAGCTTTGAGAAGGGAGCAGTGTAACGGGGAGCGTTGAAACACCCTGTGAGCAGCTGGCAACGGAAGACAGGGGAGGCTCGGTTAGCCACGCCTTTCCCTCGTTTGTCTTATAGTGGTGACAGCCAGCGGTCGGAAAGAAACATAACTGTGCGTCTGTTTTTCTGTCCACCTGGTTCCAGAAATTACGTAATCTGGAACATTCTCCTGGTCACTAGAAACCGGCGATATTCCTATATAAAGAATGTGACAGACAGACGGAGTTAGTTAGTGAGTTGAGTTGGTTTTGGTTTAGTCAGTCAGTGAGTTGGTTTTGTCAGTGAGTGAGGAGACAGTCGCAGTTCTTGGTGTAAGAGTTAGTCAGTGACGTGTTAATGAACGAAAGGGTTGTGCAACGGAAGACTGTACGTAACTTTGAATGTGTACCGGAGCTTACGTAACCGCGAGTACAGTGAAATTGTAACGGACGGACTGGTGAATTGTAACTGTGTGCAGCAAGTAATTCTGTGTAATTGGCAAGTGTTAAACTGTAAGTCGGTGGAAATAAAGAACATTGTTGAGTGGTGTAATTGGACTTTTTATTCCACGAACCCACAAAGTCACATTATTATTATTATTATTATTATTATTATTATTATTATTATTATTATTATTATTATTATTATTATTATTATTATTATTATTATTATTATTATTATTATTATTATTATTATTATTATTATTATTATTATTATTATTATTATTATTATTATTATTATTATTATTATTATCATTATTATTATTATCATTATTATTATCATCATTATCATTATTATCATCATTATCATTATCATTATCATCATTATCATCATTATCATTATCATTATCATCATCATCATCATCATGATCATTATTATTATTATTATCATTATTATTATTATTATTATTATTATGATTATTATTATTATTATTATTATTATTATTATTATTATTATTATTATTATTATTATTATTATTATTATTATTATTATTATTATTATTATTATTATTATTATTATTATTATTATTATTATTATTATTATTATTATTATTATTATTATTATTATTATTATTATTATTATTATTATTATTATTATTATTATTATTATTATTATTATTATTATTATTATTATTATTATTATTATTATTATTATTATTATTATTATTATTATTATTGTAACGGGGAGCGTTGAAACACCCTGTGAGCAGCTGGCAACGGAAGACAGGGGAGGCTCGGTTAGCCACGCCTTTCCCTCGTTTGTCTTATAGTGGTGACAGCCAGCGGTCGGAAAGAAACATAACTGTGCGTCTGTTTTTCTGTCCACCTGGTTCCAGAAATTACGTAATCTGGAACATTCTCCTGGTCACTAGAAACCGGCGATATTCCTATATAAAGAATGTGACAGACAGACGGAGTTAGTTAGTGAGTTGAGTTGGTTTTGGTTTAGTCAGTCAGTGAGTTGGTTTTGTCAGTGAGTGAGGAGACAGTCGCAGTTCTTGGTGTAAGAGTTAGTCAGTGACGTGTTAATGAACGAAAGGGTTGTGCAACGGAAGACTGTACGTAACTTTGAATGTGTACCGGAGCTTACGTAACCGCGAGTACAGTGAAATTGTAACGGACGGACTGGTGAATTGTAACTGTGTGCAGCAAGTAATTCTGTGTAATTGGCAAGTGTTAAACTGTAAGTCGGTGGAAATAAAGAACATTGTTGAGTGGTGTAATTGGACTTTTTATTCCACGAACCCACAAAGTCACACTGGTGTCAGGAAGCGGGAAAACAACATCACCGAACATTACAACAATGGAGGCAGCATTAGAAAAGATTTTAGCGGAACTGAAAGAAATGAAGACGGCTAAAGACAACATCATCAGGAAGATGGATGAAATGCGGGCCGAATTAACAGAGACGCTGGAGACTAGAAATAACCTGGCCGCGGAACTGAAACTAATCAGGACGGCTAGGGAGAACATCGCCGCAGAGTTGAAACAAATGAAGACGGCAAACAACATCGCCGAGAAGATGGAACAAGTGAAGGCCGAGTTAACCACGGAAATGAGAGCAGCGAATGACGGTCCGGCTACCGAAATGAAGGTGGCGAACGAGGCTCTCGTCGCCAAGTTTGAAGAACAGTTGGCCGGCGTGAGGGATGACGTGACGGAACTGGGCGAGCGGAAGGGTCAAGTAGACGACCGCCTTAATGATTTAGAGGAAAAGGCCGACAACATCGCAAAACCCCTCACCCGCCTGACGGAGGAAAACCGGCCTTATGTGTGGACGGAGGACGCCGAAGACGCTTTCCAGCACCCGAAGGGGACCCTGTGCAGTGCTCCTATTTTGGGTTTCCCACAACCGGGTGGCGCCCTCATTGTGGACACCGACGCCAGCGACCATTGCATTGGAGGTGTCCTATCGCAGATCCAGGACGGCCACGAGCGCACAAGAGTGGAAGAGGAGGAGCGTGCCGCAGCAGTCCGAGTAGTTGTGGCAGTGCCTGCTGAAGGCTGGGATAGCGCAGGCCTGAGGAGGGAGCAGCTGGCGGACGCAGACTTGGGGCCACTCTTGAGGGAAGTGGACGCAGGGACGAGACCGACCTGGGAGGACATCGCACCGAGGAGCGCCACCTACAAGTCGCACTGGGCCCAATGGGACTCGTTGAAGACCGGAGTGGGCGTGCTGTTCCGGGTATGGGAGTCACCCGATGGGAAGGCGCAGAGAGGACAGTTGGTACTTCCCCGGAGTAAGGTCCCGGAAATCTTAGAGGAAGTGCACGCCGGTACTTCAGGAGGACACCTGGGAGCGAACCGAATGATTCACAAACTACGGCAGCGCTACTTCTGGCTGAGACTCCGAGCAGATGCTGGTGGTACACCTGGACCGCCTCGCACGCTACGATGGGGCTGTTCGAGGGCGAACAGCTTTGAGAAGGGAGCAGTGTAACGGGGAGCGTTGAAACACCCTGTGAGCAGCTGGCAACGGAAGACAGGGGAGGCTCGGTTAGCCACGCCTTTCCCTCGTTTGTCTTATAGTGGTGACAGCCAGCGGTCGGAAAGAAACATAACTGTGCGTCTGTTTTTCTGTCCACCTGGTTCCAGAAATTACGTAATCTGGAACATTCTCCTGGTCACTAGAAACCGGCGATATTCCTATATAAAGAATGTGACAGACAGACGGAGTTAGTTAGTGAGTTGAGTTGGTTTTGGTTTAGTCAGTCAGTGAGTTGGTTTTGTCAGTGAGTGAGGAGACAGTCGCAGTTCTTGGTGTAAGAGTTAGTCAGTGACGTGTTAATGAACGAAAGGGTTGTGCAACGGAAGACTGTACGTAACTTTGAATGTGTACCGGAGCTTACGTAACCGCGAGTACAGTGAAATTGTAACGGACGGACTGGTGAATTGTAACTGTGTGCAGCAAGTAATTCTGTGTAATTGGCAAGTGTTAAACTGTAAGTCGGTGGAAATAAAGAACATTGTTGAGTGGTGTAATTGGACTTTTTATTCCACGAACCCACAAAGTCACATTATTATTATTATTATTATTATTATTATTATTATTATTATTATTATTATTATTATTATTATTATTATTATTATTATTATTATTATTATTATTATTATTATTATTATTATTATTATTATTATTATTATTATTATTATTATTATTATTATTATTATTATTATTATTATTATTATTATTATTATTATTATTATTATTATTATTATTATTATTATTATTATTATTATTATTATTATTATTATTATTATTATTATTATTATTATTATTATTATTATTATTATTATTATTATTATTATTATTTTTATTATTATTATTATTTTTATTTTTATTATTATTATTATTATTATTATTATTATTATTATTATTATTATTATTATTATTATTATTATTATTATTATTATTATTATTATTATTATTATTATTATTATTATTATTATTATTATTATTATTATTATTATTATTATTATTATTATTATTATTATTATTATTATTATTATTATTATTATTATTATTATTATTATTATTATTATTATTATTATTATTATTATTATTATTATTATTATTATTATTATTATTATTATTATTATTATTATTATTATTATTATTATTATTATTATTATTATTATTATTATTATTATTATTATTATTATTATTATTATTATTATTATTATTATTATTATTATTATTATTATTATTATTATTATTATTATTATTATTATTATTATTATTATTATTATTATTATTATTATTATTATTATTATTATTATTATTATTATTATTATTATTATTATTATTATTATTATTATTATTATTATTATTATTATTATTATTATTATTATTATTATTATTATTATTATTATTATTATTATTATTATTATTATTATTATTATTATTATTATTATTATTATTATTATTATTATTATTATTATTATTATTATTATTATTATTATTATTATTATTATTATTATTATTATTATTATTATTATTATTATTATTATTATTATTATTATTATTATTATTATTATTATTATTATTATTATTATTATTATTATTATTATTATTATTATTATTATTATTATTATTATTATTATTATTATTATTATTATTATTATTATTATTATTATTATTATTATTATTATTATTATTATTATTATTATTATTATTATTATTATTATTATTATTATTATTATTATTATTATTATTATTATTATGTTATTTACATCACATAGGAACAATATTTTGATATCTCTGCTTATAGTTAGACATGTAGTTAGATACAAAGAATAATCAAAAGCCAAAGATAAGATAGATATGGAATGTCACAAATTAAATCAATATTAACAAATAATGATGGTAACGATGAATTCAAAGAAACCATCCACAAGATTAACCTGCATTTGTAGATTCTCTCCCGTAGACGTGCCAGGGAAATATATGACAGACATGGTTACAGAACTGACAAACAAGGACAGGTCCCCCTAAAAAGGTAGGTGTGTGAGTGTGTGTGGGTGTGTGTGTGTAAACTTACAACCTAGCCAAAGTCATCCCTTCCTAACAAGATCCACGAGAGAATCTTGAGGCTTATCGGAAGTTCCTTCATTGTTTTAAGCTTACTTCAGCGGAGAGCCAACGGCTCTTCGCCTCCGCACGTCTCCCGACTTTGCTAATACTGGGCTCTGCGGTTGCTACTTTAGCTGCCGAATTCGCCATTTCATTCCCTGGCAAGCAAATGGAGTTCAGGAACCCACGCACTCAGCACGTTAAAACCGGAGGGCTGTAAAGCATGAAAAGCATTTCGGGTGCGCTGTACAATAGGTTGGTAGCTCACGTAGGTTCTGAAGTGTGGTAAGGGAACCATTACCCAATTTTGCATAATTTTCTAGTATATGTTATATGCTATAAATAGAAGTGCTATTATGAAAACCAATGTACACGGTTTGGTTCCATAAACTTACGCACACACAACACCGTTGAATATTAACCTGATAGACATTGAAACAACAACAGCTGAGGTTACTAGACGTACCTGGGGGAGGGAAGGATATATAGATATATGTAGTAAGTTAGAGCGAGAAGGTTATGCTTGGGTGAGAACAGGAGTGAGAAACTTGAAAGGTATACGTCAAGAGAGGGAGCTAGATAAATGTCCATTGTGTGGAGAAGAGAATGCAGACTTCCACTGTATATTGTAGTCAAACAAAGATATGAAGAGAGCAGGCCTGGCTACGTAAATGGGACAATTTGGGAAGTTAAATAGTAATTAGAAAAATGTGTTAGTAAAATGGGAAAAGAACAGGAGAAATATAGGGAATTATTTAGGGAAAGTTAAAGAGAGATGGCTAAGAACAATTAAGAAAAATGTAGATTAGGAAAGGTGAAATGGCAAAATGTGTAAAAAGGAGTAGAGGGCCTCCAATACACAAAAACCTAGGGTTAGGTGTATGGGTACTGAATTACTATTCAATGGTGTGCAACATGATAGGATTTTCAGGATTTAGGAATATATGGCGTTTTCCAGTGTGGATTTTATAATTGTAATCTTGATTTTATATTTCCATTTGATGTTGTAAAAGGAAAGATGAGAAATAAATTAAAAAATTACAAATTACAAATTACTAGACGTAGATACCGTAGACTTTCGGTATAGCATCATCCCAGTTGCGCGCAACCAAACGGCGTACATCTCTCTCTTAGGAAACATTCTAGATATTTCTATAGCATCCCACTTCAATGTAGTAGGGAACGAGTTATAACAGGTGAGTCAGCTGCGCCTTATTTTTTGGAAGTTAGGCCACCCATCAAACGGCATGTGAGATTTAGTTCAGTTTTGCGCTCACTAAACTGTATTTTTTTATAATTTACGTCCTCCTACGTTAAGTCATATCGGACGATGAATGGAATAGGTGAAATGATGCTCAAATGAACCCAGGGTCCATAGAGCCTAGAGTTACCTGACATTCGTCTTTCAGGATAAGGGAAAACCCCGGAAGAAACCTTATCCACACAGCTTGTCCACGGCTATGATAAATAACTCAATCCTTTCGGTGATTATGTTGAGAAGTAACCATAACTATACAAAACTTGCGGTAAAAAATAATTATTTTCTATGAACTTGTCTTTTATTTATAGCCTATCGGAGGTTGAAAAACAAGGCCCTTGTATTATGTTTTTCTTTACCCCCGCCCCTACATATTTTCTACCAATATATCGTGGTTGTCATAGTTCCCTCTGAAGTAAAAAACACGAAATATCCTTTAGAATAAGGCTGAAGCAATAAAAAAAATCAACCATCATGAATGCGGGAAATATAAGCCGCAGCAAAATGCCAACGAAATAAGCTTACCAGGAGCAATCGGCTTGTATCAAAGGCAGAATGCGTTTTTAGTCGTAGCTATCAGACTTGAAAATGGCGAGCTTGGAAAACATGGAGAAAAGAGAACGTTATAACACCGTGTTTTAAAGTGGAACAAATAAATAGAATAAAAAAGAACCTCGCGTCGATGAAAAAGGTATTGGGAGCAGCCAATTTTCAACCACGGCAACGAATATGTTGCTATGGTAATCTATCCCCACTTCGGATGTACATTCAGCTAGCTTCGTGTTCCGCCGTACAAATGAAAGAAGAAAACGAATACCTGGCGCCCATTAAACTCAAGTTGAGACGAGCTCATTGAAGTAGATCGATTCGCCTCGAAGCTATACGATTAGGGAAGTTTTATTGGCTGCATCTAGTTACGAGTGCTTACTAATTAAGCTAAACAGAAAACAAAAACAAACCCTGGAATAACCGCTTTAAACAATCTACACCGAGAAGATTTGCAGAGTTGAGACGTAAGTGTTGCTTTTCTTCAAATTAAATGTCATAAGTATTCACAATAGTTGGCAGTCATTTAGTAGTAGTAGTAGTAGTAGTAGTAGTAGTAGTAGTAGTAGTAGTAGTAGTAGTAGTAGTAGTAGTAGTAGTAGTAGTAGTAGTAGTGGTGGTAGTAGTAGTAGTAGTAGTAGTACCAGAAGCAGTAGTAATCTAGTAATTGTAATAGTAGTACCAGAAGAAGTAGTAATTGTAGTACCAGAAGCAGTAGTAATTTTTTTATAGTAAGGGAAAATTCTCTTGGACACCACTACGCGTGGTGAGTTGGATTTTTGTCAAATAAAAACCTTTACTCTCACAGCAGACAGACCATACTGCAACTGCAATTATTGCATCTCTTCAGTATGGCAGCTATAATTTAGGTCACCTTCTTAGTTGTACAATATACAGTAGATCAATCTGTGAAGGGGAAGTAGAATTGCTTAGGGTATCATCCTTTTCGGATCGCTCCTTAGTAGCCATGATAGCTCTGGCCAATTGTTGCACTATATCCTAGGATTGTTTGCTCTGCATCAAGGTGGAGCTTAGGTTCTCAGGTGTCAGCACTGCATTTAGTTTGCCATACGCCTCCCTTCGCAGGCCTTCCCATCGCGGGCATATAAAAAAGGTATGTTCAGCAGAATCCTCGGAGATGCAATAGTCGCAGGTAGTGGAATCACTTTTGCCCATGCTAAAGGCGTAATTCTTGAATGCCCGTTGCCCTCTCAGAATCTGCGTAAGGAAATAATCCAAGTTTCTAAGTTTGTAGCGCAACCATGGGCGCACGTCTGGTATTAACCGTTTAGTCCATTGGCCTATGGTGGTTTCTGTCCATCGCACTTGTCATTGCGCGATCAGGTGGTCTCTGACCAGGTTTTTAACGTCACGAGATTGACAGGTAGTCGTGTCCGACGATCTTTGACCAGCAGGTCAGTTGGGAGGGTCCCACTCACAACCTGTAATACCCCATTGCAAATAGTTCTATAGGCACAAATCGAGCGCAGGGGCACTTTTCTTTGCACACGTTCCATCAATGTGGCGTATATCTTCCTGTTGAGGGCAGTGTACCAGATGGGTGCGGCATAGAGCAGTATAGAACACACCGCACAACATTTGGCGCTTCATGGTCCACGAGCCACCAATATTTGGCATGAGTCCGGAAGTTGGGATGCCTTTTCTTCCACTTTCTTGGTCACAGTTTTAATGTGCTCGCCAAAGGTGAGGTGTGCATCCAGCATGACTCCCAAGTATCTGATAGCCTTTTGTGGTACCACCAGTGTATTCCTTGGCATAAAGGAAATGTATGCACGCTGCGTGGGACCCTTCAGAATGACTACTTCAGTTTTCTGTGGCGCTAACTCGAGCCGGTGATAGGTTATCCACCTATCAATACGTCGCAGTGATTCATTATTAATATATATTAAATCCTGGTCGTCCTCCGCACCAAGAAGTAGTGCCAAGTTGTCCGTAAACGTAACTTGGTGTACACCTTCAGGAAGCTGCAACTTGAGAACCCCAACATACAGGATGTTCCACAAAGTAGGCCCAAGAAAGGAACCCTGAGGCACACCGCCCGTGATAGGAAGCTTATGCTTATCAATGAGTATCCTATCGTAGTAGTAGTAGTAGTAGTAGTAGTAGTAGTATTAGTAGTAGTAGTAGTAGTAGTAGAAGTAGTAGTACCAGAAGCAGTAGTAATTGTAGTAGTAGTACCAGAAGTAGTAGTAATTGCAGCAGCAGCAGCAGCAGCAGTAGTAGTAGCAGTAGTAGTAGTAGTAGTAGTAGTAGTAGTAGTAGTAGTAGTAGTAGGAGTAGTAGTAGTAGTAGTAGTACGGGAAGCAGTAGTAATTGCAGTAGTACCATAAGCAGTAGTAATTGCAGTAGAAGTAGTAGCAGTAGTAGTAGCAATATCGTCATTGTGTAGTATCAATTTTATACATAAATTATACCAGGTGGCCCAACTGTTCCATGTTTCGCGTAAACATATTATATCCTTTGTGAGTTCAAATAGTTGCAGAACGCAACGGGACAATTTCATTTACACGCAGACAGTGACATGACTTAATTCTGCTCCGAGTGAGAGAGGCATTAATCACAGGCTCTGTGTTAATAGGGAAAAAAATACATTGTAGACAATCTAAAATATCTTAGAATGTCTTTTGCGCTAGTCTTTATTTTGTAAAGCAGAAGTTCACTTTTTAGATTGGCAAATGGTTGAGAACTTTTTATTTTATCTGTTGGTACTCAACCACACCTATTTTTACTTTCTCTCCTACGTAATTACAATAAGTAGGGAAAGTATTGCTTTGCATCAAAAACGTTCGACTCAAGAATTCAAAAATACTATTTAAAAAAGGTCGGTGTGAGTGTATATGTCTGTACGGTATACCATATGCACACTTTCACGAAAATGTCTCTACTCCAGACAGCCCTTCACGTGGAAAGCTTTTCAAAAATCGTAATTTTCTAAAAAATTGAACTAATGAATTCATTTAAAATATAACTATTTTAAGATATTTTAAGTAAATAAAGTACAAATCTTAAATGTTATGGAAACATCCTCCAAAAGACCTCAAAAGACATTAACACGCATGACCAGGAGTGCCTATAACAGATTTACCCTATAAGAATAAAGTTTTCTTGTGTAATTTACGTCTTCGAATACAAGGTTGCACCCTTTCATTAATGAACGGAATGGAAGCCAAAGTAGCTTCGGCCAAATTGGAATTTTAAGTAAATTTAACCTCATTTGAAACAACAGAAAGACGCAACGAATAAACTGTATAGCAACTATAAGGTTTTGGAATGTACTTGAACTGTGAGTACCTTTTGTTTTATCACCTCAAGCTTTCTGTCTGCGCATGTGACACTTGGGATGAGCGGTGTTGTACTCTGGAGGCATTTAATAGTTAGAACGTTGCATAAATTAAAAGAAGTAGAGGCGTGCGATACATCTAATGCAGAAAAACTAAAACAATTCCATCATAATTCACCGAAAAAGTTGAGATTAATTTCATAATCAAATTATCCAATAGCAATTCTCTCAGAAGTGATATCCGTATAGAGTGGCGACAAATAGTAGCAGTGCTCTTCCACATTTATAAAAGTTAGGGAAAGGAAATATAAGCAGAGTTATACATTTTTATAAGTTCATCAGTATTGATTATATAGAGCAACCAAAAGTTTAAACACCTCTGAATGCCTTGAGAAGCACCATTTGTTGTAAAGCCGCATTTGGATAAGTCATTACACGTTTGTGTATCTTATGGTACCAGTGATTCATACGAAATTAAAAAGTATAACGATAGTGGGGAAAAACTCTTGTTCGGGGCATAGTGAAGTCAAGTCGTATATATAAGTGCGGCAGGAATACGCCGAATATACAATGCATGTAAAGAACTCTGTCATTACTGCCAACATAACATCATCACGTGCCTGCAAGTAGCGACTTTCCTGTTGGCGAGTGAGATACCTAATTACAATCGATAATGTAGCAGTCGAGGTGTTTATTTCGCTAAACAAACTACATCCAGTCAAGACGTATCCCAGATTTTTTTTTTTTTTTTTTTTTTAAACAGATTTTATTTGTAGTAACGTAGGAAAGGGGTAAGGGATGGCAGTTATCTCCTGCCAGCTGTGGAGTCCCCCATTAGCATCTCCGATAATAACGTATATTTAAATGCTGCCGTACAATGTGCGGGAGCGCGAAGGAGTTAAATTCCTTGGCCATGACCATGACCGAAGTCCTGAGCATGGCTCCAAGGGGATTATGCGTACTTTATTTTAAAGATTAGTGAACTTTATTGTTGGGGATTGGGAGCATAGTGTCTCCTTGCGCGTTTACGAAGGGAGACAGTAGGAAGTTCTGTGTTGACTTGCAGGTGATGCTCAACCAGGCGGTGGAGCAGTTGTAGAAGCTGGTCTAGTTTGACGTCGGTGCTGGTGTGACTCTCCTCCAGTCGTAAGAGCTTTCGCTTCACAGATGATGAATTGTCACTGTTGTGGAGTTGCTGTAGATGTTGTTGTTAAGATCTAGCCGGGTTTGGAGTTCGGATGTGTTGTCTACAGAGCGTTGGGCGATTGCTGTTATCTTTCTAAGTTGGTCGGTCTGCTCTGTGTGGCGTCCTGTGATGTTTGCGGTGACTGCCTCCTCAAGTTGTCCAAGGCGTGGTACAATGTTGAGCACCTCCAAGTGGAGGTCATGGATTGCTTCTCTGGAGGATTCCGTAGCTGTGGTGGAGTTCTCTAGAGAGGTGAGCCGGGCTCCGATGTTCTCCACCTCCCTTCGAAGTTCCTGAAGGGCTTCCCTCAGGCCTTCTTGAGGAAGGGTGGTAGGTGCTGCTGCTGATGTAGGAGGTGAGCGAGGTATATCTTCCCTGGTTGGCGCTGTGTTGCCTTGTGTTGGATGCCTCGGTCTGGGGTAGCGTGGGCACTGTGGCTGACTTGTGAAATGGCCTACGACATTGCAGGTTGCACTACGTCGGTGCCGTAGATCGTGACTCCTGCACTCGGTGGTGAGGCATTGTGACCCACAGTAGTGACATCTCGGAGGAGCTATGCACGTGGAGGTGCAGTGGCCGTAGTCGCAGCATGGCCGACACGGGACGTGACGCTCCAATTTGCTTGCCTCGATTCTGAGGCAGCGCCCTAACAAGGACAGCCCCATCCTCAAGGCAGCATCACGCTCCAAGTGGTCAGCAAGATGCAACGGAACTAAAGTATTGGTGCCCATTCTCCAGACAGAAGGCCACATCTGCTTCGCGGCGGAGAGGACGAATCTGCAAGGTAGTTACGCGGTACCCCTCAGATGACCAGGGTGTAGGATCCTGAAGACGTTGCTGGTGCTGGTGTAGAATGCGGCGCTCGTTGTTATGTGTGCTGTGCAACAGCTGCGTAGGATAGCCGTTGTGCAGTAACGCTAGCAGACGGTGCTTGTTGTGCTTCTGCAGCTGGAAGATCTGATGACTGCGTGTCAGGTGCTGGTTGCGTTGTGTTGGACGATGCGGAGTGGGCTGGTGTTGGTGAGCTATGCTAGGCGCGTCATGCCCGAGCGCAATCGCCCAGTTCTTCCCATTCAAGGCACCGTGGGACCTCCGTTCAGTTGCCGGCAGTTAAGGGCGCTCAACCACGGCGGTCATCAGCGCCCTTTAAAAAACTAGTCTTGGCAAAAGCCAGATATAAAACTTTCTAAAAACTATACAAGTGTAACAAAACTTATTAAAATACACGTACATAAAAAACATCAATCAAAACCTAATAAAAATTTCGTTCACTAAATCCTAAACTCTAAACTAGACAAGAATCTAGAAACCTTCTCCACGTGTCTCACGCACGGCCTACACGTGGGTGGGCCTGTTGACCGTTTCCCTCAACCACGAAGAGGAGCCCACACGAGGGAGACTGTTGGCTCGGGACCCCGGGTGCGCCAAACCCGTACCTACCGAAGTAGGCCCCTGGGGGGGGGGGGGCGGCGCCGAAAGACGAGGCACGTGAGCTGCCTGGTGAAGTCTGCCGTGTGGCTTATTTAGCCTTTCTGCGAGCTGCTTCTTTCTTCTTCTTTCGCAGCGGCGAGGTCCCCTCTGGCTGCCCTCATCCCAGACCCAGGAACAAAGAAGTGAGTCGATTCAGAGCGAACCTCGAGGAAAACCCCGACCTGTCCGATAACCTTCCCCATCCATAACCCTCACCCGTCACCTTCCCTACTTTATGAGTTGATGAGTGCGGGTAGGACTCAACCAGGTTCCTAACGAGCAAGGACCGCGTCAGACGACGTAAGGGCTTTAAAGAAAATCCCATTTTCTGCAGTACGATTTACCTAGAACTTTCTCTTCATTATTTTTAATTTTTTCTAAATGACTTCAACTAAAGGTACTTGACAGAGAAGCACTGAACTATTATAATTATATTCTTTGTTAAGTCTAGGATAATTTATAACTTAAGAAAACTATTCTTTGTTAGCCTCGAAACAAATTTTCATTAGAATAACATTTACGCAAATGTCTTAAGGAAGCAATAGTCATTAGAGATTAAGCTTTGACGCAAACTGATTGACGTCATTAGGGAACTGAACACGAGAAAAAAATCAACACCACATGTCTGCGATTCTTAAAACGTTCTCATCATTGCAAAACTAATGACTCTTGTATGAAATAAAGAGCGATGAATTACTACTCTGCTAAAGATGAATGGACTGTCACTTATCTCTCTTTGACGATTTACACTAGCAAAGCCTGTCATTTGTGTGATGTATGTATGAAAATGTGACAAGTGCATATGGGAAGGTCGTATGACCTTCGGTTGACCTCTCATTCTTATTTAGGACATAATATTGCTAGTGTTCACTAGAAGCTTTGAATTATGAAGCTATGCTCTGGAAAAAGTGTTTCCGTTTTCGATATTTCTTAATTCACAACTACAGCAATTACGGAAGCGGGATGGAATAAATTCAAAATGCGGAACCATAATGAGAGAAAATACCATTAACAAACGAACCCCTGGTATACTTCATTTCAAAACATTATATGGGGTATCACATTATTAATAAAATAATTCTTTTATTAATTAGACTATCAATAGAAGTTTTTAATTTTCTTCTCTACATGACATGTGTGATTCCTCCATTCTCTACGTCACGTCACGTTTGATACGCTATTTATCGGAATACATTTTTCATTCTGGCTCTACCCTTTCATAGTGCGTCCTACACACGGCTAATGTGAAAAAAACAATTCATTTCCATTAAATGTACCTCCTAGTGGTCCGAATTATAAAGCCAGGGCCTTAAAGTACTTACAGCATAGTTAGTCGCCATTAAGGTAGTTGTCTAATGTGTTTATGAGAACTCCTAGTGGTTTACCGGGAAAATACGAGTCAGTTGTACCTAATAGTGGTCCGAACTATAAAGCCCGGGTCTTAAAGTACTTACAGCATAGTTAGTCGTCATTAAGGTAGTTGTCTCATATGTTTATGGGAACTCCTAAGTGGTTTACCGGGAAAAACACGAGTCAGTTGTACCTAATAGTGGTCCGAACTATAAAGCCCGGGTCTTAAAGTACTTACAGCATAGTTAGTCGTCATTAAGGTAGTTGTCTCATATGTTTATGGGAACTCCTAAGTGGTTTACCGGGAAAAACCCTGGTCAGTTGGAGAACTTAATATCATGTTGGCACGTTGGCCATAGCTCAAATGGTTAGAGCGGCTGCACGGAAACCAGAAGATCCGTGGTGCAAATCCCGGCTATGGCATTGAATTTTTCAGTCTGGCTGTACCTTTTCATAGTGCGTCCTACACACTACTAGTGTGAAAGAACAATTAATTTCCATTAATTGACCTAATAGTGGTCCGAACTATAAAGCCGGGCCAAGCATAATAAGTCGCCATTAAGGTAGTTGTCTCATGTGTTTATGAGAACTCCTAGTGATTTACCGGGAGAAACACGGGTCAGTTGGAGAATTTAATGTCATGTTGGCACGTTGGCCATAGTAGCTCAAATGGTTAGAGCGGCTGGAAGGAAACCAGAAGATCCGTGGTTCAAATCCCGGCTATGGCATTGAATTTTTCAGTCTGGCTCTACCCTTTCATAGTGCGTCCTACACAAGGCTAGTGTGAAAGAACAATTAATTTGCATTAATTGTACCTAATAGTGGTCCGAACTATAAAGCCCGGGCCTTAAAGTACTTACAGCATAGTAAGTCACCAATAAGATAGTTGTCTCATATGTTTATGAGAACTCCTACTGGTTCACCGGGAGAAACACGAGTCAGTTGAAGAAATTAATGTAATGTCGGCACGTTGGCCATGGTAGCTCAAATGATTAGATCGGCTGGACGGAAACCAGAAGATCCGTGGTTCAAATCCCGGCTATTACATTGAATTTTTCAGTCTGGCTCTAACCTTTCATAGTGCTTTCTACACACCATTAGAACAATTAATTTCAATTAATTGTACCTAATAGTGGTCCGAACTATAAAGCCCGGGCCTTAAAGTACTTACAGCGTAGTAAGTCGCCATTAAGGTAGTTGTCTCTTGTTTATGAGAACTCCTAGTGGTTTACCGGGAGAAACACGGGTCAGTTGGAGAATTTAATGTCATGTCGGCACGTTGGCCATAGTAGCTCAAATGGTTAGAGTGGCTGGACGGAAACCAGAAGATCCGTGGCTCAAATCCCGGCTATGGCATTGAATTTTTCAGTCTGGCTCTACCCTTTCATAGTGCGTCCTGCCCGCCTCGGTAGCGTAGATGGTAGCGTGTCTGTCTCACGTTCAAGAGGTCCCGAGTTCGAATCTCGGTCAGGGTGAGCTACCTAGATATGGTTTTTAAGGGATTTTCCCTTATTCTTCAAGAGGAATGTCGAGTAACTCTAAGCTCCATGGACCCTGGACTCATTTGAGCATCATTTCACCAATTCATTCACCGTCCGATATAACTTAACGTTGGGGCGGACGTAAATTAAAAAAGGATAGTAGTGGTGGTGGTTGTGGTGGTGGTAGTAGTAGTAGTGGTAGTGGTAGTGGTGGTGGTGGTGCTGGTGGTGGTGGTGGTGGTTGTGGTGGTGGTAGTGGTGGTAGTAGTAGTAGTAGTAGTAGTAGTAGTAGTAGTAGTAGTAGTAGTAGTAGTAGTAGTAGTAGTAGTAGTAGTAGTAGTAGTAGTAGTAGTAGTAGTAGTAGTAGTAGTAGTAGTAGTTTTAGGCAGGGGAAAAATCTTCCAATCCAACTTGGCGAGTTGGATTCTTACCAACTAAAAATCCCTTGGAGTAGATATTGAGGCATTGAGGAATCACAGTGAGGTATTGCTTCTCAATGTTTCAACCAGGATTAAGCCCCGTGTTCGTCCTTCTCCTTGGCTATAAGAATCCTCTGAATCATCTCTGCAACAGCCATTCAGTTTTGCTTGCTCTGCAGCATGATGACCACAATATTATGAGTGGTGAGTTGGAAGCCAAAGAAAGCTTCACAGCGCTGACGTACGGCACCCCACCTGTTGCACTCTAGGGTGGTGTGCGCAGGCGTGTCTCCAAGACTACAATATTGGCATGAACCATTTTCCACTAGGGCCATTTAATACAGATAGGTTTTAAACCGGCCATGGCCGATAAGAAACTGTGTAAGATGATAGCCAAGGTCACCGTGTAGAGGAGTCACCCAAGGCTCCATATGTGGGACCAAACCCTTAGTCCACTGCACCGCCACTATTACATGGTCCCATTCCTGTTGCCAACATCGCATGGTTGAGGCACGGTCGTGTGAAGACGGTCTCGAGCCATAGGTACGTTCTTGCACCAAAAGATGGATGGGGTTAGTACCCGCTAGCACTTGTATCGCCTTCGTAGATACGGTGCGGTAGGCACTAGCAATGTGGAGTGCTATCTTCCGCTGTACTCTTTCCAACATACGTCGGTACTGTAATTTGTCCATCCAGTTCCGTCATTCCGGTGCACAATAGAGGATGATGGAGTTGACCACACTGCCAAGGATCTTCCGCTGAGCCGGTTTTGGTCCACCCACATTTGGCATCAGGCGACTCAGAGCAGCTATTGCTCTGTCCGCTTTGCTAGCTACATATGCGATGTGTGCACCCACACTCATGTTGTGTCAAAACACGACGCAGTTATTTTAGACAATGCTGTGAGCGAAGCTCCGCGCCACCAATTTCCACTACAACTTCGCGGAGGGTTCGCGTCCCTCGAGGATTAGTAGTAGTAGTAGTAGTAGTAGTAGTGGTGGTGGTGGTGGTAGTAGTGGTGGTAATGGTAGAGTGGTGGTAGTAGTAGTAGTAGTAGTAGTAGTAGTAGTAGTAGTAGTAGTAGTAGTAGTAGTGGTGGTGGTGGTGGTAGTAGTGGTGGTAATGGTAGAGTGGTGGTAGTAGTAGTAGTAGTAGTAGTAGTAGTAGTAGTAGTAGTAGTAGTAGTAGTAGTAGTAGTAGTAGCAGTAGTAGTAGAACTGAAAGTAGATACCTAGGTACATGGAGGGAGCGGAGAGCGCTCAACTATCTTGCCCTATCGACCTCAAGATTCTTTGTCCAACCCTTATCTGCTCCTAGGAATCCGTGAATTTAACACTGGAGGAATATCCGGGATTAAAAGCCTGTCACCGAAGGGTGAGCTCCAACTGGAACATTCCATGACCAGAAATCAACGCTGGCATGCTCTAGCCCACTACGTCGAAGCAGGTACTGCCTATTGCAGCGCAATACAGGAAGTGGGGGTGTGACGTCAGCTGCGTCAGCTCTAACCACCAAATGTGCTCCAGAACGAAAGGCAGGTTAGCGGGTGACGTCACCGCGCTGATTTCTCCTGCCCAAGGGGAAGGAAATAGTTTGATCTGTTGGGGTTCCGACGCGTAGGAAGGAAAGGAAACGTATTGGGTATTAATAATATGTACAACTTACAGCCTGGGTGTTGTAATATTAAAGCTCACTGCTTAAATTACACAATTGGTCACAGTTTATAATAAATTACATTGAAAATTATATTGAGAATATATAAAACTTCAATTCGTAGTTTATCTGAAGGACATGTATATTATAAAGTAAATAAAATAAAGCATAGAGTAATTTTATCTGCAAATTAGAGGAGACCGATTCAGAACAAAATTAAGTGGACATTCTCCGACACTTTCTGCTTCGTTTTTCTTTAACTAGTTTATCAATGTCTGGACATAATGTCTGGGAAATTTGTAATCGAAGGCTGCATACTAGATTGTGATACGACAAGGTACTTCGGGGTTTGGACTAAGTTAATTCATAACAGAAAAAAAAAATTGTTCGCACACACATATGTCAAGCCAAACATACACAATGTCCGTGCGGCAAGTGAATACAACCTCGGAAATCTGGTTTGGGGGCCATTCTTGTAAAAATCAGCCAAGTCATTCTTGTGTGTATATTTGTCCTTCAATAAATCGTCACATTGTAAATTTAAGTGTTACATTTTCGTGGCAGCTACAGATGTATTATTTTATCTTGACAGCAATCCTGCGCGGTAGGGATGAGTAGCAACTGTGGTGGGGATAGTGCATCTATCGCCACAATACGTCACACGCGTAAGACTACGAGAGGGGAGGGCGGTGCATAAGGTGTCTAAAAGCAAATTTCATTCTCGAAGCCAGTTTTGCAGCTCTTATAAACTTACTATAGTAGTAATCTCTACGCTTTCGTTGGATCTTAAATAGTACATAGGCATTTGGAACAAAACCCTGTTCTCCTCCAGCAGGCATGATAAATAACAGTCGGCCTTTCAATATCGCTGCAGAGTCCCTATAACGTATTTCACTCCAGGAATATGGTCCAGTATGTGCTGTATTTATATAAGTTTCATTCATATAAACTATATAAACTTCACTTCGATATCTCCGAATATTTCGTAAATACTTAAGCTTTTGCACGTATGGTGCTATGTTCGATTAAAATTTGTCTGTCACGCTTAGTGTTTTTTTTTTTTCTTTCAAATAATCCTAGCTTCAAAAGAACTCTTCTTAATGTTCAGACACTGCCTTGGAAGTCAGTGGAATTTTTAGCTTCATAAGCACTTTCTTCAAAGTTGGTCTTTGTTTTTCTGTGCTTTAAAAATTATTCATAGTTCGCCTAACTACTTCTGAATTAAAACATCCAAATTAGATTTTGTGCATGTTCTTAATCTTATTTTACTGGGCATAGAGAAGGGCGCTTTTGCACTAGCATCAATGGCTTTTCTTTCCTTATTAGCTATCCTAAACTACTTTCAGACACAACTGTTGCCTCAGATACCCTTCCCCAGATTTTTATAGCTGACCCAGACCATTGTTTCTTTTTTATAAATCTATTGACATTGGTTATTACTTCTCGTGTTTTTAAATGTAGCACTTTATTTCCTAATGTGCTGCTAGGAGGCGTCATTTATAAATGCTCTCTTGGAACCAGAAGACAAGCACATTTTGAAACAAGCTGTAGTGTTACCGAGTAGCTCTGCAGGTGTTTAGTTGCTCGCAACTGGTACGCAACTGACCTGCTCTCCCCACCAGTTGCAACCGTTCGTCCAAATACCACGGCGCATCGCTCTGCAATTTTCAAGATAAAAAAATACATAATACATCTGTACATTGTTGTCATCGTGTGAGATACACCTGACTGAGCTCTTAGATTCTGTACTCACAGCGTCATTTATATAGATAACTTGGTACTAAACGGCTCTTGCCTGACTGCAGGCCTCACTCCCGTCTGAAATACGTCACAACTCTTAAAGCTGTCTTCCGCTGAGCTACAGTAAGCGGAATGTTTGCATTCCACTCAAAAGTTGGATACCTGCTGAAATTTCCAAAGTTAGAAGCTCCTTGAAATCTGAAAAGAAAAAAAATTTAGAAAACGTTCACGATGTGCGTACGTGCGCGCGGTTTGTGATCGGTTTAGTGGCAAACAAACCTGCAACTATGTTTTAAAGACAATGCTCTTAACTATTTAGTTTAAAATGCAATACATTTAAGATATTTATACAGACAATGAATTTTCTGGAAATAGCCTGCGAAATGCTCTACATTCTGAATGACCTGTATATTTAGTAAATCCTAAGAAATCAAGATTTTAATTTAAAAATATAGTTCTCAAAAAGCTAACAATTTGTCAAATATTTTTGTAGCGTCGTCTGCTATCCTAACATTTTATTTTTTGTTTTCACTTGTAAAGCGTATTATAATTACTACAAATGTACTACATTTTTTTATTTATGCATATACAGACGTGTGCAAAATATTAGACTCAATGGTGAAATTTTTAACATATACCCTTTATTTTCTATTTATTTAACAGAAATAATATTACAAAATACTTTTTTTCAACTCTTAGTATTTTGTGTGCATTCTTTTAGCCTTTATTACCATTTTGATGCCCTTAGGCATGCTCTCTACAAGGCCGGAGCACTTTTCCTTTATTTCTTTATCTCTGTGCCAAATGCTTATCAGGCCCTCAATAAGCTGAACTTTTGTTGTTATTTTCAATGTTTTCAGTCTCTGTTTAACAATACCCCACAGATTCTCTATTGGATTTAAATCAGGGCTATTTCCCGGCCATGGTAGTACTTTTACATTGCTTTCTTTGAGCAACTGGGTTACAGATTTTGCTCTATGGCAGGGAGCACTGTCATGCATGAACACAAAATCACCATTTGGAAACCATCCTTTACTTTGCGGAAATAGTCTTGTTTCTTAAACTTTTATACTGTTTCTGCTCCATAGATCCCACAACTATGTATAATCTTCCAGGTCCATGGACAGACATACAGCTCCAGACCATTTTTGATGTTGGGTGCTTTACTCTTTGATCGACACACTGAGGGGAAAATGCTTCTTTATCTGTACTTCTCACATATTGGCTGCTCTCTTCACATACTTCAAACATGGATTCATCTGAGAAAATTACCTGAAACAGTAAAAACCTCTATTAATATTAAAGGGTTTTAAAAATGCTCAAAGATAGGACAAGAAAACCAGCAATGAGAGAAACAAGGTTTAGGCTGTTTATTTCATTTCCATAAAATTTACATGTACATATTTTAATTTTATGCTATATAAAACTTTTGTACTATTTACCTTTCTCCAAAATTCCACTGGATGTTTCTGCATGCCTTTGGCTCATTCTAAACGTTTCTTTTTGCCATTGCAGGTGTCAGTTTAGCCTTTTTACGAGGCCTGCGTGCTGGTAAACCTGCTTCACATAATCTTCTGCGAACTACTGAGGCTGATATTTCTGTACCGTTCTGCTTTAGTTGATTACTGAGGTCAATGCTGGTTGTTCTATTTTGTTTTGCCACCTGCACAAGTTTTCTTTGCATCCTAGGTGATAGCTTTCTTTTCCTTCCGCATTTTCGATCCCTTTGTGAGGTCAACGTCTCACAGAATGTTAAAGGTTGATTAATGCGACTAACAGATTATTGTGAAATACACAATTTCTTTGCTATTTCACGTTGTGAATAAAGAGTTTCCTTCAAAAGACTCTCAGTTACAGCTACTTTCCTTGGGGGATGTCAGCAGTTTTACCCATAACCTCACTTTTGAATCAATGTGAATACTAAAGATAAGATACACATGTTACCTGGCTTGAGATCAATTAATAATAAATACTGATGATATATTTACTATAAAACACAATAAAGGCAAATACTATCAATCTCCAGTTACTACGTTCACCAAATGAAAGCAATACACTAAAGAATTGGATAAACCGACATGAAGAAAATGGCTGCTCTTAATTTAGAGCTACCACCACATTACTATAATTAAAAGAAAAATCCCCCAGCTATTATTAAAAGAGAAATTTCATTGACTATGCTTCATATTATAGCAGGGGAAATAATTACGACAAATTGAAATAGATTACGGCGGTAAATAACTATTATTTTGATTGTTAAACTGAAGCAAAGTAAAAAAAAAAAAAAATAGCGGTCCTTCACTCCAAATATAAAATCGGATGCTGGGAACTATATAAGTTAAAGTGTCAACAAAAACTTAATAAATAGAAATAACAATTAATAATAATCTAGGTCAAGAATATTCTGTTTTAAAATTATATATTCTTGTTTGCTGTTGCTGTCACTGAATATTTGCGTGACACAGCATCAGCGATAGTTTGAAGAATACAGTTTGTTTATTTAGTATTTAGGTTCTCCCATTATAAAGGAAGCGAAGAATCTTCCAGTTTTTCGAATCACAGCCAGCAAAAGAGACTATGACCGGTTGACAACAATTTATCACTCGACGTGTGCATAAGATGACCTCTTAACCTAACTCTCAGCAGCTGTATCTCCTTGGAAGTAAAACAAATAAATACATAAAAGGACTTCCCAGAACCTCCTATGCACTTTGAACTCATTTACAGTTTTTTTTATTTCGTTGAGTATATATCGGCTTCACCAAGTTTCCTTCCCTGGATGTTACTTAGGTATGTTAGTACCTTCTCTAATTGCGTTTTTAAACACTCATAAGTTCTATAACTTAATAATACACGTCATTTTCGCATTTTAGGATTATTTAGCCGAATTTACACAAGATCTGTAATAAAATGCATAGGTATATTAAGATATATATATATATATATATATATATATATATATATATTAGGATTGGAGGCCATTGAAGGGATAGCTTCTGAAACTCGTAGGATGGCCAAAAATCGCAGCCGGTTTGAGATATAAATTGCATCAAAGGCTTTGTCCATAGAGTAGATATGTACTGATGACAATGAAAGTATTGAAAGGAAAGTAAAGTAAGTAATTTCACCTGTACCTAAAATGAGCAAAGGGTGAGTAAAACGATGTAAATAAACGAAGGGGTAATTTTTGATAGTTGTAATGTATCCTTATAATTGTTCAAGTTAAAGATAATAGATTTAGACCACGTCAGTTCATATATTTACGAGGGTTGTTCAATAAAGAATGATCATAATTTTTTTTACGGTCATAATTTTTCGCACTAAAATTCAATATTATTGAATTCTGTTAGCTTAATGTGAAACAAACATGCCGTAGTAGTTTCATTGTTGGTACTTCTGGTTCCCGCCTGTGAGAACCAGGCAAGTTCAGACTTGTTCAGTATCGCCTATCGCTGTAATGGAGGTAACATGCAGTTAAAGTTGATGTTAGAGGAAGATCCGGAGTTTCTTTCAAACGTAATCACTGCTGATGAAACTTCTCTACATCATTTTGATCCTGAGAGCAAACAGCAAAGCTCAGTGTGGAAATCTCCTTCATCAACAACCCCCCTAAAAGGCAAAAGTGTTTGCTTCTGCTGGGAAAGTTATGGTCATCTCATTCTTTGATATTCATGGAATGGTTAATCAGCATGTTGTACCTGCACACACATCAGTAACTGGACAATACTACAGGGATGTCCTGAAAACTTTGGAAGTCCATATTAGGCGCAAAAGGCCACAGTTCCGTGAAGCAGGCTGGATGCTGCACCACGATAATGCGCGGCAGCATATTGCCAATGTTGTTGCTGAATATCTTGCTGAAGCAACAATATATGTGGCGAACAATGTTCCACTTGACAATACAGTTTGAAGCACTTTTGTTTAGCTCAGGGTAAAACAATGAGGTTTCTCACAGGGTATGCGTGTGAGAAGGATATTTAATGACACTGGAATGCCCGTTTCCAACTTATTTATTTACTGCTTCTTTTTTTAGAACATCGAAATGAAAGTTGCCGACCAAGGGTCACCAATCTCTGTTTAGAGTTACTGACGGCAGAATGTTTATTACCCGATAAACTTTATTCGCTCCTCACGTATATATGAACCGACAAATATCTAAGACAGAACAAGAGGACTGCCCTAATAGGCTTCATGCCTCGGACTGTTTCAATGGCTTGCAAGCCACGGAGTGCTCTAATCGGCTCCACGCCGAAGACTCTCCTCCACAGCTGCGCGTGTGCGTGTATATGTCACTTTCACTTTCTGAAAGCCCTCTTCACATAAAGATTTCCTTTGTGGCTGTTTTGTCGCCATTATGAATGATCCAAAGAATACCCTATTCAACAAGTCAAGTGAGTCCCTTTAGAAATCTGTTAAGCACACTGTTTCTTACATTGCTTTTGTTATAACAACTCACTCACCGAAACTGCTATTCGACTCACTGCCCTTGCATGTGTCGTAACAAAGAACCTACATTCCTTTGAAATCCATCATGATTCTTTACTTATGGCAAACTTTAATTTCGGTATCATTGCAAAATTCAACCCTCCCTATAGTCCGGATTTATCCCCCATGTGACCTTTATCTATTCCCTAACTTGAAGAAACGCCTTCGTGGAAGGCATTATCCATCATCAGAAGCAGTGGTGAAGGCTGCGGAGGCGATTTTAAACGATATCTCAAAAATGGTTTCCAACATGTCTTTGAAGACTGCCAGAAACGCTTGGACAAGTGCATCGCATTCAGGGGAGACCATTTTGAGAAGGACCGTCAAAATTATGAGGATGAGTAAAGGTACGTTGTCAAAAAAATTTGTGATTATTCCTTATTGAACAGCCCTCTATATGATTTTTATATCTTTATGCATCTATTTGTTGAAGATATAGTCCTAGGTTTCCCATAATTTTACTGAATTCTAGAGCACAAACGCTCCCATCAGCTTCTCTTTCGTGTTTACTTTCTTGTATGTTTCTTGAATCACTTCAAAAGAATTTCCACTCAAGGGTTGCTCTTCTTATCCATAAATGCTGGATACCTTCTAATAAGGAGATGTCAAGAATGTGTACAAATTTCGGTCTAAATGCTTCAAAGCTTGAAAGAGTCAACGGACACACAAGCAATTCACCGTATTTCTTGTGCGATCATTGGATTTACACATTAAATAATTAGTGCTATAATCTGTCTCAACCTAACTTAATCTTGCTGTAAACATATAGGTGGGAAGAAAGACAGAGATATTGGGACACAAAATGGTTAAGCTGTTGATTTTTTTTTTTTTTTTAATTTTACGTCCTCCAACGTTAAGTCATATCGGACGATGAATGGAATGGGTGAAAGAACGCTCAAATGAGCCCAGGGTCCATAGAACTTAGAGTTACCCGACATTCGTCTTTCAGGATAAGGGAAAACCCTGGAAAAAAATTCTTACCCAGGTAACTCACCCTGACCGATGGGACAGGAATTTGTGTCTATTCTTCGTTAATTTGTCTTTGTCTTCATCAGCCGTTCGGATGCACTTTGGGACAGGATTTCTATGTTGGACGCACAATTCTTTCTCTTCTCGTGTGAGTTTTTGCGGCAATCTATTTCCTCTGGTCACCAATTGTATCATCTTATTCTAAATAAGAGTCATGAGACATCTGTGTTTCAAGGTGTGGTTCGGAATAAAGAAGTAAAATTCTGTAATTGGTTTTATTTATACAGATTCAAATTATAATTTAAAAAGTTCCTGATCTAGTACCAGTATTCATCACAATCCACCATTAAAACAAAAGTCTCTCTCTCTTTAAAACGAGATTATTGAGTTATTTCTTACTATTCAAAACTTTAATCTTCTCCGCGTCATTTTTCCACCATGAAGCCAGATTATTGATTTATGGTCACTATCGTTACTTCTCTTAATTTTTTTTTGTGATTGGCCGATCCAATGGCACCTCACCACATTACGTCATATTACGTCATACCATTACTACTTCGGCCAATCACACAACTAAATATATTTTTATAAATTCATAATCCCTTCATAATTACTCCGAACATAACCCAAAAATACTGTTACGCCGAGATTCGAACTCGGGACCTCTTGAACGTGATGCAGACTCGCTACCACCACGGTACCAAAGCGGGCAAGCTGTTGATTGGTTTAGCGTAACTAATGGGCGTTTTCTTTTATTTGCATGCGTACGATAAACCCCTCCTTTAAGTACAGTACTGTAAGTAGTTTTCTGATCACTGCTCTGTGCGAGCTAATTTCAGAGAGAGAAAAGTATTCAAATGTTTCGATTATTATAAACGTAATAGCCCCACATTTCATCTTTCTGCTTCATATGCCACATAGATGTGTTCTGTATACTATATACAGATTAGACAAAAGAAAGTTGAAATTATACATACAATTAACTTATTATGCTAAATTAAGCTGCATTTTATTTAACAATTACTAAAGGACACTGCTATTATATAATATTTTTGCATTCCTATACCAGGCAGCTCTCTCACAGCGAGGTCTGTGTCAAGGTGAATGCTGATTAAAATGTTATTTTTTATAATGTGGAGTTGCTTCTGATATTTAACACTGTATTTCCTGTACATCTCAGGTATAGTCGCGCTGTTCAAAGGTTACCATGGATTTATCTCTGGTGATAGATACGCACTGATTACTCCACGTGGAGTGAACATATATCTGTCATTTGTGATTTCTCCGAACTCCATTGGTTGAAGTTATGCATTCATTGGTGCTTAGGACTACCAGCAGTCCAGTCAGTACCCCTCTCACTCTCACAAGAATAATCAGTGCCTTATCTGAGAGGTTTCTGTTAGTGGGAGATAAATCCATGGTAGCCGTTCCACCAGCGCGACTATACTAGATGACAAAGCGAGAAAGCGTATTGCGGCATACTCCAGTGCCATTAAGTTGCAAAACCGCATATTATATAAATTGTTTGGGTTCTTGTGGTTGAAATTTGGAGCTATGAGTTCTCTTCTCAGGTGAATGGTTATAGGAAAATGTTGGTTGCCCAGTGGAATCAATAATTCTCAGATGACTGTGAAATTTTGTTTAATTATTTTGTAGTGAGTTTGTTTCATTAAGACTGAGTTGCAACGGTGACCACTTCCAATTAAATTCTACCAACGTATTACATTTGTTCTCCCGACTAATACGTCTGACTTCTTCAAGTATGATGTAGCAAGTCTTTTACTAACTGTTACATTTTTTTTCTCCCGACCGACACTAACACGTCTCACCTCTTGAAGGACGATCTAGCAAGTCTTTTACCAAATGTTACATTTTTTCTCCCGACTAATACGTCTCATCTCTTGAAGTACAGTATAGCCAGTCTTTTACTAAATGTTACATTTTCTTCTCCCAAGCGACACTAACACGTCTCACCTCTTGAAGTACGATATGGCAAGTCTTTTACTAAATGTTACATTTTCTTCTCCCGACCGACACTAACACGTCTCACCTCTTGCAGTATTGTATAGCAAGTAAGTTTCCTCGACTTCGCGATTCAGTTCGAACCTAATTCTGCTCCCCACTGTCACATATCACATGACCAAAATAGCTCACCCTTCTCTCCATTTTTCAAATCTTACTTTATTATTGGTTTCTGATTTATTTCGATTTATTTTTCATTGGTTTCCAAAACTCATCTAACTCATTTACTTAACGCCTACCCTGAGTTCGGACACGCCTACCCTGGGCTCTCTGTAACGGTATACATCGTTATCACATCAGTAAACTAAGACCTTCTGGCCTTCATGCTTCATCGCACCCTGAAAGCCTTTTTGTCTCCATGCATTCCTTGGTACAAGCTCTCTATAGTTCTAAGACGTTCAACCCTTTCTGACACAAAGAAGGTAACGGTCTTCTTTCCTGTCGCTTACAGCGTGTAGATTTTACCCGAGTATTCTTCCCTACCTTGCCTTGATGCTGACATACCTTGCTATATTAAATTATGTTCTTTCCTCCTTATTCTTTAAATAAACCGCTATTTTATTCATCATCCTAACCATTCTAATTTCATATTAATATAATAAGATTTCTTTATATTGGCTTATCAAAGCATTTTTATTAATTAATATTCCTTTCTTCAATATCGAGATTTATATTAATTTGTTGCCTCCTAATCTCTGTCTGATACTGACTGCGGTTACAGTATCCATAAAAGTTCGCTATACACAGATGTTTAACTCAGCGTATCGCACATACACGGTGGGTCCAGTGTATGTATACTCTGTTCAGATGTAATCATGTCTTCTGGACAGCAATGTATCATACATCGTCAGGCGGCACGCCTCGGTAGGGTGGTGGTAGCATGTCTGCCTCACGTTCAAGAAGTTCCAAGTTCGAATCTCGGTCAGGGTGAGTTACCTGGATAAGGTTTTTCTGGGGTTTTCCCTTATCTTGAAAGACGAATGTCGGCTAACTCTAAGCTCCATGGACCCTAATCACATTTGAGCATCATGTCACCCATTCCATTCATCATCCGATTTGACTTAATGTTGGAGGACGTAAATTAAAAGAAAAAAGAATCGACAGGCGCGAGAAAACGTATCATAAAGACACACGCAGCTTACAATCGCTCTATTTGTGTTTCTTAACTTACTGTACATTACTTATTAATATTTCACTCTTCTAATCGACCAGCACTGCTCACCTGAAGGTCAATACGGCTAAACGCTCTGTCGAGCAATACTTCACAAGCCCAAGAACTTTATGTACCTGCAAATTAAAATCAGTAAGCTTTTCATCATAGAGTAGGCCGATGCTTCAATCGAAATTAAACACAGTCTAGACAAACCTTTATAAAGTGGCAAGGGGCGAATGATTGCTCATTGTTTCGCGGTGCTTAAAGAAAGAAACCTGGAATAGTCTATAAAAACATTGAGAAAGAAACTGGTGATCCTCTTAGTGTTTCTGCAAGTACTGTAGATAGTGTTAGAATGGAACAGCAAGCATCCGGAACTCTAAGAGCACGGGAATATCACGTAAATACAAAGAGAGTGTGAAGAAACACGACGAGTTTACTTAAAGTGTTATACGCAGTAAAATTTACGATTATTTTGTCAATATCGAACAAACTCATGGATTCAATAAGTTTATGTGTAACCCAACTCTATTTATTTATTGTCTGGAAGTTAACGCTGCTAAATTAACTGCTACTGTTGCAGAACTTATGTGCGTGCATGTAGCGTCTAACACGTGGCGAGTTGAGTCAGTTCCGCCTTGTTGTTTACAGCAGGATTAAACTAATCCTTGTTTCACATAAGCTTGCCCCGTATCTCTTAACGGTCACGTGAGCTTAACACCTCTCATTGGATACTATTGCAGTATAGACTGATGTGCGGTAAAAATTAGTTCGTTATTTAACATGGTGATATATCTTTATATGTTGGAAGAGCATTGTCAAATTTTCCTAACGGTTTTAATTAAATGTATTACGCAACAGAGTTGATTTGTCTGAAATGCATGTTAATTCTTGAACGAAGTAAAGAGGAGCTCTCAAGCACATGGCACGTGATTTAGCGGTAGTGATGACATATTTATATGACTTTTATCACTGACCTTGTTTTGAACTGGATTAGTCATATATCTCCATTCGACGGTGTGTTGTGCCGAGTGCAAGAGCTAAATTATTTTATTGATCGTTTATTGTGCGTGTACTTATTATATGTATAATGGCAGTCTACCGCCAGTTTTTCGCTGAAGCATCACAAGGGAAAACCTTTACAAAGCGGCGAAAAAAGAATTGTGTTGCATGTGTTTAATGCACTCACAGAGAAGAATCCGTCTTTGTCAGTGAGAGAAGTCGAACAGCTGTGCTCTGAACTTACAGGTGTGTTGGATGCGTAGGAACATCGCGACATGAACAGGAAAACTTACCACTCCAGGGGCGATATTGCTCTGTGGCGAAAACGTTACTTAAGGACAATCAGATTCTACCGGGATACAAATCACAAAATATACTACCTTCATGAGACTTGGGTGAACGAAGATCACACGAAAAGTAGAGTATGGCGTGACACGACTTTTAAGACTGAAAGACAAGCATTTTTGCAAGGTATGTGTGCTGGTTTTAAAATATTCCAGTAGAAAAGTCCGAAGGCCTTTCATTATAAACTTTTTTCAGTTTTATTTCCCTTCATTCAGTTTCAACTTGTTCGGTTTCATTATAAAGTTTATTATTTTTTCATGCCTTCATATTTTTATTTATATGACTTTGTCTATCTTTCTGGCAATTATTATGACGTTTACTGCAGTTTTAAATCTGACGGGAAGGCACCGCCTTATGTCTTATGGCACGAAAGCATTAGCCATTTAGGTTCAGGGGGAAGGTAGTTGCACGCGGAGTGATACATTTCAGCGGGGCAAGCTTATATGAAACAGAGATTAGCGTGAGATAGTGTTACCTCTGCGTAATTAATAAACTATGACATTAAGACTGATTTAGCTGATCGGCAAGATAACCAAGGAATATTGCACAAGGTGGTATTGCGGGTATTGGCTTACTGGCTACGAAAATGCACCACCACACGCGCATTAAGTGTCCCCAACTTGACCAATAAACGAACCCGGTCTACTTTATACGTTACTTTGAAACACTGACTATAAGCTACAGTAGCATATAACATACTAATGCCCGATTTCACCAACAAATGTTAAGACTTAACACGAGTTTAGCAATAGTTAAAACAAAAATTGCATTTCACCAACAAGTGTTAGCGTAACGCTCGTGTTAAATCTCATGTTAAACTAAAAAGTCGAATTTATGATGTTAAGTCTTTAACAATTGTAAATAGTCAAGATGACGAGCATGAGCTCAGCTGTTGATGTCGATTTGCTATATTTACCGTCTAAATGACATTCGTAATAGATTACGGCCTATGAGGAGAAATGATTTTGAGGAGCTATCCGAAGAAAATTGTTTTACGGAGGTATAGACTGTCGAAACATGTTGCTATGAAGGTTACTGCGGAAGTACAAGAGAGGTTAGAACATGCATCGAAAGGAATATGGTGATCTCGCCTTTGCTTCAAGTATTAATAACCTTGCGATTTTATAACTCACTGAATTATGTGGATAATACATTGTCCACCTCCCATCTTGAAACGTTCAAGTCACTTGCCCTTCTTCGCATATCGCCAAAGTCCACCAAATGGTACTTATACGACCGCCGAATTAAAGCTGAAGAACGTAAATAAAAAATGTTGATAGTTTCTTCATACTGAACAAATAAAGAATGTGTAATTAAAATTAGATGGGCCAATTGTATCTTACGTTCTAATAAAATTATACAGTACAAAGTCTAATTTCATTCACAGTTTTTCTCTGTAGTGGTCATTTTACTTAATTCGTACTTTTGATAATCCAGACAACATTAAGCCGCAATTGGTCTAGATTAACGAGGCTTTACTTTAATGTTAATCAGAAATTCCTGTAGGTATAGTAACTAGTCGAATAAGATATATCAACGTAGTACGCGATGGGATTGTATAAGGGGCGTCAGGTATGCTCAATGCGGTGACAGGATGTTAATATCGTGGCGTGTTGTTCCGACCAGAGCGTGCAAGTTCACAGTCCGTCGCTAGAGGGCATGTGTGCACGCTAGCCGCAGCATGCATCAATCGTCCAACGCTGCCAGCGCACTGCAAACAGTAAAATGGAGGCGTCAAAGGAAGAGAAAGGAGGTGTTGTTTGTTTTCTGACAGAGGAAGGAGTAGGAGGAACGAACATTCATCGACGAATGTCACAAGTGTACGGGGAGCATTGTATGTCCCTTGCAGGGGTCAAGGCGTGGCACAAGTGCCTCAGAAGACAGCGTGTGTCGTTAGCCGATAGTGCACAGTCTGGAGCACCACACTGCATTACCGATAGCCGCCAAGGTCTGATTGAGCATCGGAAGTGTTCACACCATCATGAAGGAACGACTGCTCTTGCGTAAAGTGTGTGCCCAATGGATGCCCCACAGTCTTCAACCACACCAGGAAGCATGTGGAATGGCCCACTATCTTGGTCATCTACAGCGCTATGCTAGGGAAGAGAATGAGTTCCTGGCACGAGTGGTGGCTGGACATGAGTCATGGTGCCATCACTTCGAACCAGAATCAAAACGACGAAGTGTCCAGTGGATGTATCCAGGGTCACCACCACCAAAAGGCCAAGGTCATCCACACAAGTACAGGAAAGGTTATACTGATGCTCTTCTTTGACCAAGATGACCCTTTCTGATACACTTCGTGCAGCACGGGACAACAGTGAATGCCCAGCGTTATTCGCAATCCTTGACCATCCTTCGCAAAGCCATCAAATCAAACCGACTCGTGGGGTCATTCTGCTCTAGGACAGTGCAAAGCACACTCACGGTACTTCTGCACAAATTCAAATAGGAGGTTCTCAGCCAGCCTCCATACAGTCCAGACCTCTATCCCAATGATTACGCCATTTTTGTAGCCTGAAAAAGGCTCTGAGGGGCAAACGATTCAACTCGGACGACGAAGTCCAGCTGTAAGTGCGGAACTGGCTCACATCGCAGCCCCGGTACTTTTATGAGACAGCCATTCACTGCCTTGTGTCACAGTGGGACAAGTGTCTCAACAGCCAGGGACAATACTTCTAACATACAGCTACAGGTTTCTGTAATTATGTCTGTGGGTCGTTTCCTTTTGAACCTTATACTTTGTGGGTTCGGGAAATTAAAAGTTCAATTGCATAAACTCAAAATGTTCTTTATTTCTACCGAATTACAGTTGAAACACTTGCCGATTACATAGAATTACGTAGCGCACACAATTACAATTCACCAGTTCGTCTGTCACAGGTCCACTCTGCACTCGCAATTACGTACAACTCCTCCGATGCACGTACACAGTCTTCCAGTCCGTTCACTAGCACGGCACTCCTCCGGCTGCTCGCCAAGGACTGAACTTACTCGCCAACTGCAGCTCCTTCTTATAGGAATATCGCTGTTTCTGTAAGTCTGGCGGTTCAGTGAATCACCCCGAAAGTTCCAGACGGCAGGGGGAGGAAGAAGAGATGGCTAGTGATGTTTTTCCAACCAACCCTTCGTTAGCGCTATAAGATAAATGGGTAAGCGTGGTCGAATTCTTCCCGGCCCTCACTCAGCCGTCAGTTGGTCGTGCCTGCCGATAGTTGGGTGACACTTTTTTTGCACAAAAAGGTGTCATGTTTGCAACATGTTTTATACGAGAAAATACTGAAATTACTCTAAATAACTGTACTGTTAGTGGTAACACCTTCAAAATAATGAGAGCTATAATGAATAAGGACAGTTTGTGTGTATTTACGAACGGCTAAAATAATATATTTTAAACTCTGATATAGTTAAGGCATCAAAGAAATAGTTCCATAGGATGAGAGTACTTTAGGAGAGTAGGTACCATTGCAAATTATTGAATTTTCTCCACAAATATTATTGGAAATCGTAAATTTGAATCTCGGCGGAAGTTAATTGCACGTTGCTACTAATTAATTGTCTCTCGGTACATTTCGAGTTTCATGCAGGCAGCCTCTGGAGCGTCGACATAGTAATTATAGGTAAAGGAAGATCAAAGAAATGATTGCTCTGTTTGGTGCATATTGCCAGTTAGGCTGAGCTCTAACCACAGTAATTACAGCACTACAAATTTAAGCGTTCTGCAGTGGACATCCTATGTAAACAGTATTAAACCACTTAGCATTTGATATTTGCCGTTTTTGTTCCCACAGTGTTTTATGTATATTGTCAATATTGGATTAAAATATACCAGGTGAGTTAGCTGACCCTTATTCTCGAGCTTTATGCAATCCGCATTCGATACTCCAACAACCAAACAATGTAGGATTTAGACAAGGTTGCATATTAAGTCCAGTGTTATTTAATTTATTTATTGATGATATTCTAGAAGTAATAAGTAAAAATGTTATGCATTTACCAATCTTAAATAATATAGAGTGTAACCGCAGTATCAGGCAGCGATAAGGAGGTGGCGAATTAATCGAGGTCAAATAATTAACAGAGAAGATAAATTAATAGAAATGCTTTGCGAAACTAATATAACAATCTTGTTATAATAATATGCAATTAAAATGATTAAAATAGCAGTTGACTTAAAGAATAAGAAAGGAAGAATATAATTCAATATAACATATATACTAGCATCCAGGCAAGAAAGAGAAAATATTCTTGTAAAAATCTGTACACGTCGCAGAGACAGGAAAGAAGTGCCGTTGCCTTCTTGAGATAGTAAAAGTTCAGTGTCTGAAGACTATTGTATTCTTTCAGCCAGGAATATTTTGGGACAAAGGACTTTTAAAATGCAGTTGAGCATGAACGCTAAAGAGATTTACTTCGCTGATTTGGTAACGATGCATACCGTTAGAAACAACTCAGGGTAGGCGTTCCCCCAAATCAGGGTGGGCGGAACGTCAGTGAGTCATATGAGTTTTGAAAACCAATGCGAAAATTCGGAATAAAATGAGAAACCAATAATAATGTAACATTTGAGAAGGGTAAGCTAGTTTAGTCACGTGATAAATTTATAGAGGGGGTTAGAATAAGGTTCGAACTGAACGGTGAAGTAAGAAAAAACTTGTTACTAAAATTAGGCAAGTGAGTCAACCTTGTATATACTTTTCTCCACTTACAAGTTTTTTATGAAGACTAGTTTCTGGGGACTTCTCCCCTATCGTTAGCTCTGTGGTAGACTAATGATGCATCCGGTGTCTGCATCTGGCTTGGTGTTGTGCTGCCATCTAACGTCCTGGTAAGTTTGATGACGTCATCTATCGCAGGAATTTCAAAATTCATCAAGAGGTCCTGTTTTTTCGTAATAAATATGTTTTCCCAAATCTGTAGTTCCAGAGGTTTCTTTGCCTGTTTGATCAGTTCTATTTCTTGTTTTATGTTGCGATTCTCAGACCAAAAGTGATGTGCTACGGCCGAGCTGACGATAGGGCAGAAGTCCCCAGAAACTAGTCTTCATAAAAAACTTGTAAGTGGAGAAAAGTATATACAAGGTTGACTCACTTGCCTAATTTTAGTAACAATGGCACTCCACTTTCTGAAATACTTCTTTTTATTCTATATAAGAAAAACCTTACTTACAAGTTGTTACTACGACAGGAAGAACGTGTAGAAAAAACCTTACTTACAAGTTGATACTACGACAGGAAGAACGCGTAGAAAAAACCTTACTTACAAGTTGTTACTACGACAGGAACAACGTGTAGAAGAACCTTACTTACAAGTTGATACTACGACAGGAAGAACGCGTAGAAAAAAGCTTACTTACAAGTTGATACTATGACGGGAAGAACGTGTAGAAAAAACCTTATTTACAAGTTGTTACTACGACAGGAAGAACTTGTAGAAAAAACCTTACTTACAAGTTGATACTACGACAAGAAGAACGTGTAGAAAAACCTTACCTACAAGTTGATACTACGACAGGAAAAACGTGTAGAAAAAACCTTACTTACAAGTTGTTACTACGACAGGAAGAACGTGTAGAAAAAACCTTACTTATAAGTTGTTACTACGACAGGAAGAACGTGTAGATAAAACCTTACTTACAAGTTGTTACTACGCCAGGAAGAACGTGTAGAAAAAACCTTACTTACAAGTTGTTACTACGACAGGAAGAACGTGTAGAAAAAACCTTACTTACAAGTTGTTACTACGCCAGGAAGAACGTGTAGATAAAACCTTACTTACAAGTTGTTACTACGCCAGGAAGAACGTGTAGAAGAACCTTACTTACAAGCTGATACTACGACAGAAAGAACGTGTAGAAAAAACCTTACTTACAAGTTGATACTATGACGGGAAGAACGTGTAGAAGAAACCTTACTTACAAGTTGTTACTACGCCAGGAAGAACGTGTAGAAAAAACCTTACTTACAAGTTGTTACTACGCCAGGAAGAACGTGTAGAAAAAACCTTACTTACAAGTTGATACTACGACAGGAAGAACGTGTAGAAAAAAACCTTACTTACAAGTTGATACTATGACGGGAAGAACGTGTAGAAAAAACCTTATTTACAAGTTGTTACTACGACAGGAAGAACGTGTAGAAGAACCTTACTTACAAGTTGTACTACGACAGGAAGAACGTGTAGAAAAAACCTTACTTACAAGTTGTTACTACGACAGGAAGAACGTGTAGAAGAACCTTACTTACAAGTTGATACTACGGCAGGAAGAACGTGTAGAAAAAACCTTATTTACAATTTGATACTATGACGGGAAGAACGTGTAGAAGAACCTTACTTATAAGTTGATAGATACTACAACAGCAAGAACGTGTAGAAAAACCTTACTTACAAGTTGATACTATGACGGGAAGAACGTATTCATGTGCATTAAGAAGAGAAGCGAAGATTTCGAAGTCTGAAAGGTGGTCACAGGTCCAAGTCAATAAGTTAACATAGATTCAAGAATTGAATCAAAAAATTCTACCACAAACCAAGTATTATTAATACGACTGAGTAGCCAACGACAAACACAAAAATCCATTTCCTGCAGCCATTCACATGAGGAAAAGAGAACTCATAGCTCAAATTAAGCTCCAATTAGAACCCAATTAATTTAACTATGGTATGCGGGTTTGCCTCAAGAGACACCAGGTCTGCTCTTTGCAGATAATTTAGTAACAGGTCCCATAACAAGTATAGGCTTAAAACAATCCTTGGAAGCAATAGGAAAGTTTTGTAAAGAATGGGGTTTGAAGATAAACAAAACTAAATCTAAGATCATGGTGGTAAAAAAAGATTTCAAATTAAAAAGAGAAGAAAAATGGTGTTGGGAAGGTTCTGAAATTGAGGTGGTTAAAAGTATTGATTATCTAGGAGTAAGATAATCTAGTAATGGTGAATGGAGTGACCAAAAAAGAAAGCACTGGCAGATGGAAAATAGCTATGAGTGCAATTAGATCATGTATTAATAAAACACCAAATATGCAAGTAAAATGGTTAGAAAGGGTGTATGGTTCAATTGTAGAAAGCAAGATGCTATATGGAATTGAAATATGGGGGACAGATGAAGGATAGAAAGCGATAAATGTTGTGAACAAACTATTTTGTGGACTTGCTTTAAGTTTACCTAGATCCTCACCAAATGAGGCGGCTTTAATGGAATTAGGAAGATTAGGTTACAAAAGCAAGGTGATGGAAAAAAACATTGTGACTTTGTGGGTTCGTGAAATTAAAAGTCTAATTGCACAAACTTAAAATGTTCTTTATTTCCACCGAATTACAGTTGGAACACTTGCCGATTACACAGAATTACGTAGTGCACACAATTACAATTTTCCAGTTCGTCTGTCACAGGTCCACTCTACATTCACAATTACGTACAACTCCTCTGATACACGTACACAGTCTTCCAGTCCGTTCACTAGCAGCGCACTCCTCACAGCTGCTCTCCAAGAACTCAACTGACTCGCCAACTGCAGCCCCTTTTTATAGGAAGATCGCTGTTTCTGGAAGCCTCGCGGTTCAGTGAATCATCTTGAAGGTTCCAGACGTCAGGGGAGGGGAAACAGACGGTACAGGGCTCGTGCCGCTCTTCTAATCATCCCCTCAGTTAGTGACACGAGATAAATGGGTAGGCGTGGGCTCAATGCTTCCCGTCTGGCCCTACCTGCCAGCTGGTTCTATCGGGAGTTCCGATGTTCGGGTGACAATATTTTTAAACGGTGTTTGGTAGCACAAACAAGAATAAAGCGGAGAGAGACTTGGATATATAAAATTCAAAAGATTTTACAGGGAATAGGTATGCGTTCATTGCGGTTATATATCATATAGACACACGCAGCTTCCAATCGCTCTATTTGTGTTTCGTAACTTACTGTACATCAACTTACTAATACATCACCCTTCTATTCGACCAGATAAGATCGATTAGAGACGATCACAGCGTTGGTCACCTGAAGGTCAATACGCCTCAACGCTCTGTGGAGTAATACATAGTGACTTTGGAGTATAGATTTTTGGGAAGTTGTGCTGGACAGTGGGAACGTAAACGCATAAGCCGCGCGCTAGCACAGGATAAACATAATAAGTGGTATACTGCAACATAATTAGAAACTTCTGGAATATTCTGCCTTCTCAAACGTTCTGGAAGAGTGTGAAATTTTCCAATGCAATATAAGCGAACGCTGCCGTAGGCTCACTCGAAGCAGTTAATTACACTGGGAAAAAAATCTGTGCTTCGAGCACTTCATGAGGCAGTTCCTACTAATTTTGGGTTGAGAAAAACAAACATGACTATGAAAATTTGTATTAGCTCTAGTTTCTGTGATATACACAAGGTGGAAGTATTATATATTAACGGATTGAGAGAAAAGGATACATTTTAATTACATACATGCTAACAACAGTGAAAGTGCATTTGATTTTTTAAACTGGTAATGACATGCTAAGAGTTCTAAAAATACTTCGCAGATAGTCGTGTCTGAAGAGAATAATGTGGTGGCCTATTGACTTCGTCGTCTTTTAGCTTGCCTCTTGTGATGGAGTTCTGCAGAATCCCGATACAAAGACCAACAGTAATCCACAAGCATTATTTCATTCCAACGGCCCTGATATCTTTGTTCCATAACAGAAATGTCTTGATTGAACCTCTCCCCAAGTTCATCACTAACAGCTCCACAACTAGGAGGGAAAAAGTCTAGGTGGGAGAGGAGAAAATGGATCTTAAGGGACATGTTGCATCCAAGGTTACGGTATTTTTGCAGGAGCACTGTTATCAAATGCTTGTAGTTGGCATCTCTTTTGTTGCGTAAAAGTCCATGAACAACACCCTTGAAGGCTTCCCAAGCTTCCTTTTCTTTCCCCTCCAAAATTTGGTCAAATACAGGACCCTTTTCAAGTTCTCTTATTTGTGGTCCGACAAAAAAGCCTTCCTTAACTTTTGCATCACTTAATTTCCAAGACTTCTCTCTGATTGTGGTTTGTTATTTGACAGGTTTGCCAACTCCCCCAAAAATTCCCCCAAATTTAAAATCTTTACTCTAAAAAATGAAATGTCACCTTTTCCTCAAAACAAGAGCTAATCTGACATTTTAATGGTGATTTTTGAATTCAGGATATGGAAATACATGTAAATTCACTATTTTTAAACCGGAAGCATTTTCATTGTCGCCCAGTGTTATTACTGAGTGACCTGTGACGACGTGCTTTACTGTAAGGAATTTGAGACGTGTCTCTGGAGATTGAACCACCCGGAAGAAGACGCTCCGTTGTGCGTACCTCTAATGACGTGAATAAAGTGAAGTGACCCTGAAATTGGAACCCCTTCATGTTCCTAAAGTAAGAGTGAGACTTCAGTATGAGGCTAATGCAGTCTCAGTGAAAGTGACCATATCATGTTAACCGCTGTCGCTGAAGAGGTTTGTGATTCTTTCCTAACGTTCGTTTCATACATCACAGCGGCTTCCTAACACAATTAAGTGTAAGGTAAATAGCCGGCTGTGGCATTGAATTTTTCAGTCTGGCTCTACCCTTTCATAGTGCGTCCTCTACACGGCTAGTGTGAAAAAAGAATTAATTTCCTTAAAATGGACGAAATCGAGTATCCAGCTGTCATTAAATATTTGTTTTTGAAAGGCAATATATCTACCCAAATCAAAGATGAGTTGGATTCTGTGTATGGGGACTTTGTACTATCATTACCACAGTGAAATTTTGGACAGCTGAATTTAAACGTGGCCATAAGAGCTTGAGAAACAATAAAGGTACAGGACGTCCAAAAACTGAAACTACCGACGAAAAAATCGCCAAAGTTCACCAAATTGTGCTTCGTTTATAACATGTTAGTAATGCCTCTTCACCTCCCTTCAGGGGAGGTGAGCCATTATGGCTCTTTCTTATGACCGCTGAATTAAAGTGAGAGAGATAGTAGAGGCTATGAACAAGTCAAAATAACGTCTTTGTCACTTATTAGTGATAACTGCATCCATCTAGTAACAAATCATAGCAACTAGGCACGGGCTTTCATTATAAAAAACTTGCTTACTTCATTTTCTTTTAAACTTTACAGTGTTTCAAGGATTAACCCGGTATATTTGGTTTTAAAATTGTTTGATCTATTGCATTTTTCTCTACCAGGACTGGAATGCTTACTAATCAAAAGCTACTAGCAAAAATAGCATTGGTTTTATTTGCGAACGATCGGTAACATCCGGAACCAATAAAGTGGATTCCATTAACTGCTGCTGCCAACTAGAAGGGGAGAGACAGGAGGCTCGTAATGTTGGGAAGCATGGACATAAAAAAGTGTGTGGTTAGTTCATTTTGGGGAAGTGGAATTAAGTTACAAATAAATGCAATGATAGTGTTAAAAATCAAAATCAAATCCAGAACGTGATGCTGTATATAAATTACGGTCCTATTGTCAGATTACACAAATTCGGTTTGGTCACTTCAAATTGACAGTAACCTTCTGTTTGTACCTTTTGAAGGAAACATTATGTCTTTTTAAGCTCATAATTATCTATGGTGTGAGAGAAGTACGTTTATCTCACATTCAAGAAGTCCTAACTTTGAACCTCGGTTAGGATAGGTTAACTGGATCAGTTTCTTCTCTGTCTTTTACCTTATCATGCAAGATAAATGTCGGGTGACACTAAGGTGTAAGGGCCCGGGCTTATATGAGCGTCATTTCAGTCATTCCATTATCCTTGGATGTGACGAACCAGATAAAGGACGTAATTTTTTAAAAAAAAAAACTCAACTAAAGCGAATATGTGAGCCAAATTCGAATAGTATTTGGTAGGTTACATTCGCCCCACTTTGTCAAGAAATTATCGTTTGGTTTATGCTTCATTACTTGTAGGTATTTTGCTTTATTTTAAAGAAATAGTTTATTCAAGTGAGTGCAATCTCATTAATGAGATGGTATTATATGATTTCACGAATTTGTGCGGGTCTAGTAAGGTACCCTGATCATATTTTCAATTCTTATTCTTCTTCTTCTTCTTCTTCTTCTTCTTCTTCTTCTTCTTCTTCTTCTTCTTCTTCTTCTACTACTACTACTTCTTGACCTTATCCCTAGTATACCCCTTACGGCGGTGTTAGGGATTTGTGTTCCTGTATCCCTTAAGGTCTGGCCTGGGGAACCAAAGCACGATGCCTTGTGTGAAGGTGAGACAAGTGGATGATAGTATGAAGGCGAAATACGAGGGCTGTTCAATAAAGAATGATCACTTTTTTTTGACAACGTACCCCTACTCATTCTCATAATTTTGATGGTCCTTCTCAAAATAGTCTTCCGTGAATGCGATGCACTTGTCCCAGCGTTTCTGCCAGTGTTCAAAGACATGCTGGAAACCATTTTTTGAGAGATCCTTCAAAATCGCCTCCGCAGCCTTCACCACTGCTTCCGATGATGGATAATGCCTCCCACGAAGGCTCTTCTTCAAGTTAGGGAATAGTAAAAAGTCACATGGGGCTAAATCCGGACTATAGGGAGGGTAATGGATGCACTTCACGTTGATGTTTGCAAGATATTCAGCAATAACATTAGCAATATGCGTCCGCGCATTATCGTGGTGCAGCATCCAGCCTGCTTCACGGAAATGTGGTCTTTTGCGCCTGATATGAACTTGAAATGTTGTCAGGACATCCCTGTAGTATTGTCCAGTTACTAATGTGTGTGCAGGTACAACATACTGATAAACCATTCCATAAATATCAAAGAATGAGATGACCATAACTTTCCAACCAGAAGCAACCACTTTTGCTTTTTGGAGGGTTGGGGATGAAGGAGATTTCCACACTGAGCTTTGATGTTTGCTCTCAGGATCAAAATGATGTAGCCAAGTTTCATCAGCAGTGATTACGTTTGAAAGGAGCTCCGGATTTTCCTCTAACACCAGCTTTAACTGCATGCAGACCTGCATGCGAATGTCCTTTGGTTCGGGAATCAACAGTCTGGGAACCTATCGCGCACAATCACGTCTCATGTGTAATGTTTCTTGACCAACTTGTAGGTGACACTTGTTCAGTATTTCAGAAAGTAGTATTAAGGTAATTCGTCGATCCTCTCTCACAATGGCAGCAGCAGTGTTGATGTTTTCTTCCGTAAGAGCAGTAACTGGAGCACTGGGTCCACCTTCCTTTAAAATTGACTGTCTCCCCTCTTTAAACATTTTGAATCACCTTCGAGCTGTGCTGTAGGGAAGAACAGACTCTCCATAGGCCTCCTGTAACATTGTATAGGCCTCAACTGAAGATTTATTGAGACGAAAAGAGAATTTCAAAGTCGTATATTGTTCGTCGCGTTGTACCTACATTGCTGCGGTAGGCGATACCGAAAATATCTGGATTTGCCTGGTTCTCAGGAACCAGGAGTACCAACAATGAAACTACTATTGCTCTTTGTTTCACATTAGGCTAACAGAATGTAATAATATTGAATTTTAGTGCAAAAAATTATGACCGTAAAAAATTGTGATCATTCTTTATTGAACAGCCCTCGTAGATACATAGAAACAATGTTCTTGATAAAAGGTACAGTAATTCTACACGATATGGATAACTAGATATATAAAGTAAAGCTAAAACACATACATATTGCACAACGCAATTAGGCACGTGGTCTACAGTGGTAGAGCAACGATAGACAGCCGTCAGTAACAAAAGCCTGTCATTTTAAAAAACAACTGAAGTACTGATTTTGAAGACAAAAGTGCGCCTAACGTCTACAAATAAGTTGAAGTAAAACAATTGGAAACATACGTGGTCTACATATATAGACCACACGCCTATTGGAGGGTTAGTTTCCACACATCGGACATCGCGTCTATTACTTTAATACCTATATAATGCAATACCCATTCGATAAGCTTGTAACAGAATCTCTTGATCTCTATCAAACGTTTACCAAAACTATTTTTAATTAATGTCCTCAGATATAACTCATATTCCATGTCACTATGACTATCCTCTCTTTGCCTACTACCCCTGTCCACCCACACACACAGTCAGACAGACATGTGGGTGTTTGAAATGCAATACTAAATTTACTCTACATAGGTAGAGAAAGTGAAAATAATTTCCGCTCAGCAGTAATTTGTAAAAGTTCTTTCCAAATAGAGAGGATAACTATAGATAAAACTCATTTTGACGTTTAACTGTATCATGTGTTTTCATTACTCTCCAAGCTGGTAATTTCGTTCACTGAATGTTTACATAGGTAGCCCGTCTAGTGTTTGTCACTGCTCTGGTGGTGGAGAGGGGGAATAATTGATATTTTCGCTCTACAGTGTTTACTTCCATTATAACACATTCATAAACCTTTTTAAAGCTGCTGACAGTTTGCTATCCTAGCGGAAGTGTTTTCATAAGGAATTTCTGAACCAAGCACATTTGTCATTTGCATCATATAGAAGTAACTGCGAATAATTTAGATGAATCGGTTATTAGCATGGTTTATTGTAGTTGCTGATTCGCACTTTCTTTTATTTGTTGTACTCAGAATTTAGGGATACAAAAACATTGGGCTTCGTATATTGATTTTCACATCTCATTTATACCAGGCAAGTCAGTCTCAAGTTTTATGCAATGCACATTTTATACTCGAACATAAAAACATCGACCCCTTTACTAGGTTCTACCCGCGTATTTAAAATGGATGTTAAACACTCAATGAAATTAGTACTAATATAGATGTTATCATATCGCCTGTCATATATTCGTAATTAAACAGTTGACGTTTGCACGTCTGCAAATGTTCACTGGAACCAGCGATTAGTATATGCTACACGGAATGTTTATCTCACACGTTACTAGGTAGCTCTGCTGAAACGAGTGTAGAATCTCATTTGTCTGCTGTGACGGTGGTTCGAATCCCCTGCATAGGTATACTAATTTTTTACCATGTATACATTTACAATTATTATTCTGAAAATTGTTATTATTTGTATTTTAATTGTTTTGTTTATGTTTAAGGACTTTTTGGATGTTTCTTTATTGGTTAACTACAAGTAGGAGTTGTTTAAACACGTTTATCAGTAGGTGAAATTGAAATAACAATTATTTATACACATTTGAACACAGAAAACATCGAAATTACAGTATCAGAGTTTAACATGGAAGTAAAACACAATTTTGCAGACATAGAATTATTGTACTATTAAGAATATCGTTTCAAATCGCTAAGCTTTGTATCGTTCAGCGCCGCGCGGCACACTCTTTCTTTCCTGCTCACGCGTGACCGGCACTTGCTTGTCGCAGCTCCAACCAAACAATGCGACCGGTGACAGTATTTTTATATTACCAGGATTTGGTATAACTTCCCATGTTATTTCTCATGAATGTGTTAAGAACGAAGCTTTCGGAAATTAAGGAATAATTTGAGATATATCACAAATTGGTGTTTTATCGTACTTTTTAGATCCTGGTTTTTAAAATTTGTTGTTGCTGTAGCATCTGACAGATGCTAAATTTATATACCAAGTTTTTTTATTCAAACCACTTTTAGTTTTTCTATTATACTGTTCTCGAATAGAAGCGTGCGCTCGTTAATACACAAAATGTTTATTTTTCTTTCAAAAGTGCCACTTTTGGATTCAGGGCGTCTCAATGGAGATTCGTTGAAATGCTGGTATCGACGTTTTGACTGGAACACAATAGTTCTGCTTAGTGCCGTTGAGAGAGTAAAAGAAATAACTTTCAGCTTAACATGATTTAAATGTAAGTTTTAAATGGAGGCAGTTCTTGAAAATTTCAAATTGAATTATTATAGGATTACAAAATCAGATTGTTTCAATTTTTGCTGTTTCAAATAATTATTTGCGCTATTCCTCCTATCTGTTTCTATCAAAAAACTACCACACACATACACACAAATACATCTCAAAAACATTTTCGAGGGACGTCTTAAAACGAAATCTCGAGGTAGAAATTGAAGCGGTCAGAGTTGCTAAGTCACTGTTTCAAAATTGTGCAGGAGAGCTCCTCGAGTTTTCAAAAGTAATTTTAAATACGAAAATAATAATAAAAATGAAAGAGTTTAATTTGATGGGTCCGTTTTGAGGTGCAAAGTACTGTGTTGAGGTTTTTCTCTCGGTTTGACAAATGTAGCATGTGTGACAGGATATTTTATCATTAGGACTTAACAACTTTTAATTTAGAATGGATGAAAAGTTGTTAAGTCACTTGATTATTGATTCTTAATGTTAGAGTTCTTCTATTATAAAATATTATAAATTGTAGCCATGGATAAATTATTACTTTATTTTCACCAATGCATTTCTACTATGGACTAATCCAGGATGCACTTCATGGACTGACATACAACATTGTCATCAAAACATCACTCCATCTCTACTACATCATCTTCTACATCACTTGCATTTGTCATAAAATGTGGTACCTTCTGGCAGAGTGACATGTTCCAGTAGTGAACGAACATCGTAATATTTTGTTTTTTTAATCTTCCGAAGCCTATCTGGTGTGCTTTTCACACTATCACATGCCTTGTGTAAGGCTTGCAACCTCACTACTCTCCTCAAAAGAGACTGGGGGCGATAAAGTGAGGAAGACACTGTGTGACCAATTTCTGGTACACATCCTCTTTGGAAATACACACCCCGGATTAAAGTGAATTCAGGGATACTTGTTACAAGGACGTGGTCGAGGGCATCTTTAAGTCAAATACTTCAAAACTGAAATGCCATGGGTCAGTGAATGTTTGACATGAACAACATCAATGGGCTTCTTCTGTAGTGAATTTTTTTTTATCATTTTCAGCCATGTGGAAGGGATTAAGACTTTATCCATTGATGCTTTTTTCTTCTCAGTATTGCCAAAAGTCTGTCAATAGTCATGAAAGAGTGCCCTGGTATTGGGGAGTACAGATAAACTTTCTGAAAGTGCATTTGAGAAATGTCTAAAAGTATCTAATGTCTAAATGTCTAATCGAAAATGTATCAAAATCTGATATCAAAGAGCTTGGGTAGACAGTGTAGCTGCACCACCAAACGGCGAATGTGGCAACTAACATCTAACTCGAAAAGGCTGACTTAAGAACTTTTATTTCTGAAATTGGTGCCTATTCAACATGCCAGGGTCATAATATGTTCGACCAAACATCTTCTAATCCGCAAATCTTTTAGCACTATTACAGAACTGGTATTCAGACTGCTTATCGTGTGTTTAACAGAATTTCTCAAAAATATTGACTTAACAACTTCTGAATGAGAGTGCTTCAATTTTGAGAAAAATATATAGGTTAGTATAAGATATGACGAAAAAATATAAAATCGCCTTTAATACTTCTCTTAAAATGAATAACTCAATATTTCTTAAAATAGAGAGAGAAAAAAAGAGGGAGAATATATATTAAAACAAAGGGGGGGGGGGATAAATACGTGAGTAAGAAGCTACTTTAATAACTTCATCTGCAAGTACAGTTCACTGGCACATTCCTCAGCCAAACGTCACTGTGCAGTGACGAAATGTTGGCTATTTTATCTCTGAACATCTTCCGAGAAATGTACATGAACTTTCGGCTGGAGATTATTGCCCTTGTGTAGTACAACATCAGGCAAAGCAAATGAACTGATAAAATCCCCTCTTTGCAATTTTTCTTCCTGTTTGCAAAACCAAGCGAGACTTTGCCAACGGAAACAGCCAACGCTCTTTTTCTATTTTTTTTCCTCGATCTTTTATTAATGGGTGCCAAGAGCATCTGTGTTGTTGCGAATAAAGGCTATATAGCAAACAATGTATATTTGTGTATTAGAGCGTGTCCGTGCGTTTTTGTAAAGCATTTCTATTTAGTTGTATCAGAAAAAATGCCAGATTTCTGATACGCGCTGTATGAATATATAATGTTCTTACGTTGATTGGAAAATTAGAGTACTACCAACAATAAACTATAAAACAAATGATATATGTTACATTCGCATGATTTCCTCTCTCCGGTTAGTTATTAAAATTAATAGAATTATTAATATTCCATTAGATCAAGAAATTGATTGTTAATCCAAAACAGCATTTGCAGAAGTATTATTGTGTGTTTCCTTGTAGTACAAGGTGAGATTTAAGCGATAGAAAAACGTTGCAATAGTGGGTCATTAGGTGTGAAGTTTTGCATAAGGTGGGAAAAAATGTAATTACGGAGATGACAGAACAAAAAGTAGGCCTAAGACAAGGATGCAAAATGAGTCCAATTTTATTTGACTTATTTATAAATGAGGTAATAGACAAGATTAAAGAAGTAAATCAGCAAACAAAGAAACTTCTGGATTGCTATATGCGGATCACTTAATGGTAGGATCTATAACGGTAGTAGGATTGCAGAAGGCAATAAATGAAATCCATAAATTCTGTGAAGAGTGGGGAATAAAAATAAAAATAAATAAGTCGAAAGTTATGGTCTCCAAGAAGAAAGATATCTAACAAAGATGAAAATCGGGTACTAAATAGCAAAAGGGTAAGGGTAAGGTTGAATAACAATTGAAAATGGAGGTCACTGGGAGAAAAACTGAAGCTAAAGGAAGGGCTACAATGAATGGGATAACAATATACAAATACAAGCTACAAATTACAACCAAGTGGTTAGAAAGAATGTATGAAGCACTAGTGGAGTCCAAAATGCTTTACACAGTGGAGATCTGGGGGGCGTAGAGGTAAACAAAACGGTGGACCAAAACTACAGAAGGTTTTGTAAAGAGCTACTAGGTTTACCAAGATCATCACATAGGGAAGTAGCTTTAGTAAAATTAAGAAAGACAAGAAGAAATGGAATAATTATGGAAAGAATAATAACATTCTGGTATAGGTGTTTGGCCAAAGAAAAGAAAATTATGAAATTATGCATGAGACAGTAAAAAGTATTAGTGAACTCAAATAGTTGGTGGGCAGATATAGTAGAAATTATGGAAAAAATAGGAATGGGAGATATATAGAGATTAGAGGAAAGGAATACATGCAATGTGGGTAAATTGGTAAATTGCAGAATAGAAAATATAGAAAGACAGGCAATATGGGGAAGTCTAGAAAATATGAAATCATTACAATTTTACAAACAAATAAAGAGAAACTGGGGATGAGAAGCATACGTAGATTACTGCAATAAGCAAGAGAGAGAGAGAGAGGGAGAGAGAGAGAGAGAGGGGGGGGGGGGGGCTAGCTTGGATGACAAGGGGAAGGGGAATTTGTGAATTGTGTGGGAGAAAATAAAGCATAGAACAATATGTAACAGAATGCGAGGAGGTTGCAATGTGGAGAAAAAAGGTTTTGGAGGAAAAATGGGAGAAGGTAGAGAAGAGGATAGTAGCTATAAGTATGTTAACAGGAAAGGAGAAAAAGAAGGTAAGAAGTGTTATTGAGTTCTTACAAAAAGTCAAAGAAAAATCGGCCAGAAATGTAAAGAATATAAGAAAGGAAGATGGAGAGGGAAGGAAGAATGGGACTAATTATGTAACAATGACACATGGAGGTTAAGAGGTACCTGGCAGAATAGAAGAAAAGGGTGCCATGTAAGCCAAGGTAGCAACAAAGTAAAGACAAATAAATGTAGCCAAAAGTTGTAAATTGTAAAAGAATTATAAAATTTTGGAATATGCACAATAATTAATCAATTAATTCATTCATTCATATTAGGACTTAAAAATTGTGTTCTCTTAGCACCACCAATAAAATAAAATAAATAATTAAAGAGCTATTTTGGTCTTAATAAAAGAACAGGTGTCTGAAAATTCCCGCAAATAATCAAGAACAGGTAAAAATTTTGAATACAACAAAAAATGTATTTGACGTAGTAGTGTGCTTTAACGAGATCTACTTTCTCTTTGTAGTAACATTTTGTATATTCTTACGGTTTACCAAATATGCAAAAGTATGGGAATGACCAAGTCTTCTTAGGCTAAACTCAGGTTGTATGTTTCATTGACATACGAGGGTTATTCGGAAAGTAAGGTCCGATTCGCCGTAGCTCATCTCATTTCGCGTGAACATTGAAACGTGCATGCGCACCTACATGTTACCTTGTTACATGCCTTGTGCGTAAACGATACCATTCGCATTGGTAGTGGTGCAGTGTGCTGTTATCAGTGACAGTTAAAAGTGTTTCAAACAATCGAGCATCCTGGCTACTGTGAAATACGGTTTTTGATTCGGTTTTTGACGGCAAGGAACATTTCAGCAGCGGACATTCATCGACAGATCAGTGAAGTGTAAGGTCCCAATACGATTAGTGACAGCCAAATGGGTTGAGCTTTCAAAGACGGATGCAACAATGTCCATAATAAACCGCGATCAGGTCAGCCATTAGTGATCACAGAAGGTTTGGTCAATGCCATGGATTAAAAGATCCGTGAAAACCGGCGATTCAGAATTTCCACTTTAGCAAGGAATTTACGGATGTGGGTAGAACTCTGTGCAAAATTGTTTCTGAAAATTTGCAATTTCGTAAATTTTTTTCAGGTTGGGCTCCAAGGCTGCTAATTGAAGAACACAAAATGACAAGAATGGCTTGTGCATTGCACTTTTTACAACGATATCATGAAGAAGGAGATCAACTATTGGTACAGATTGTCACTGGGGACGAGATGTGGGTTTCTCAAATGACTCCTGAGTCAAAACGTCAATCGATGGAATGGCGCCACACATCACCAGTCAAGGCAAGGCCAAGCAATCTCAACACGGAAAGTGATGGCATCCGTGTTTTGGGATAGACTTGGAGTGTTGCTAGTCGAGTTTATGGAACGAGGGACAACCACCAATGCAGACGCTTGCCGAGCTACTCTGACTAACCTCCGACGTGCAGTACAGAATAAGCGACGTGACCTTCTGACGTCTGGTGTGTTGTTGCTGCATGACAATGTCAGGCGAACCCAAGATCTCATCAGCTCTTTAGGATGGGAACACATTGACCACCCACCGTATAGTCCAGACCTGGTCCCGAGCGATTTTCACTTGTTCCGCTACTTAAAGGAGTTACTCGGTGGCAAGCGCTTCCCCATAGATGATGAGGTGAAAGAAGCAGTTGAGGACAGGTTATCCTCACAGGCGGCAGACGTGTATGACGTCGGTATACTGAAGCTTGTAGAACGTTATGACAAATGTTTAAACAAATATAGCAACTATGTAGAAAAATAGAGAAAGATGTAAGGAATCCAATAAAACCTTTTTTGCAAATATCTATGATGGTTTAATTTATAAAATATAACGGAACTTACTTTACCAATAACCCTCGTAGTTGAAACATAATATGGTATGTTGATAATAATCATTAGTTTTCGAGAAAAAGTATCTCAAAACAGTTTTGTTCAAAAGGATCGTTCGAATTCATCCATTTGTGTTTTCGAAATCTAGTACAGTGTTAGCATGTAGCTAGATTACGGATGGATATGCAATTTTTCTTCTGCTTCTAACTCGCCTGCTTTTAGGTTAGTTTTAATTTGTCAACAGAATAATAATTATTGCACGACCTTGCATAATGTCACATAGACAGCTGTCAGAGCTCACAGAGTTACTGGGTTGGTTCTAAGAACTAAGATAATTAAATTTGGTTTGAGAGTCGAGTTACGTAAATGATATGAGCATTTGTGAAGGACAAGAAAGCTGTAAGATAGTGTGAAAAAATTATATATAATGACCCAGATGCCAAATGTGGTTCAGTAGTTCCTGAAAATATAACAGTACTGGAGCAGAAGTTACTAAATCACCTGCTATAGGAATGTTGATTGACTTAGACATATAGCCAGAATTTAGCTAACAAATTTGCATTTCTAAAATTCACGTCTTTACCTCCCATTTGAAAAGTGCCCAACATAGATTATGGGCATCTTCCAGTGCATCACGTGTAAAACCAAAACCGCCAGGTTTTCGCTTCCGGGAGCTTCTTAGGAGGCATGCACTCGAACTGCCCAGGATGTTTCCTAGGGGCGAAAGAGTTTATCCTCCTTGGTTGCGTGCGGCGTCTCCAGTAGATCTTGGGATGACGGTATACCGAAAGTCTACGATGCTCACATGTAGTATCCGTAGTTGGTTTTTAGAATTTTTATAGGTATATCGAAACCGTATTTTAATTTATACCGTTGGATCGAAAAGCTCAACCGGTGTTGGATGTGCGTATGTCCATGGGACCGAACCATTTACATTTTGTCTCCATGACAGCACTTCCATTTTTACTGCAGAGCTGTATGCAATATACCGAGCCCTTTTATATGTGCGCCGCAGAAGCTTGGGCGATTACCTTATCCTGAGCAATTCCTTCAGCGCACTTCAGAGTCTTCGTGAGCTGTACAACCACCATCCTCTTGTACAGCGTATCCAGGACGCCCTCCACGTTTTACACACCTGTGGCTTTAGCGTGGTGTGTGCCTGGATTCCTGGATAAATGGGCTTGCACGGGAATGAGCTGGCGGATTCGCGGCTAAGGTGGCAACCATAGAGCCCGGTGTTACCATCCCGTTTGTCATCGCAGAAGACCTTAGGCTTGTGCGTAGAGCGGTGCTCTGGTGCTGCCGCGGTGAGTGGTCTGCTCTCCGTGAGAACAAGCTTAGATCGGTGAAGGAGCTTCCGAGTACCTGGGCGACCTCCTGTGGTTCCTCCCATCGGCAGGAAGTTACTTTGGCTCGGTAGCGCATTGGGTACTGCTATTTCTCACACCGTCACCTTTTAAACCACGACCCTGCTCCGGTTTGTCTGCTGTGTGGTGAGGCTCCTTCGATCCATCACGTGTTGGTAGAGTGTTTTAGCCTTGCTCGTCTCCGTAGGTCTCTCCAGCTGCCGGCCAGCTTGGCAGGGATACTGGCGGACGACGAAAACTAGGTGGCCAAAGTTTTAGAATTTCTTTTAAATACAAATTTTAGAATTTAGGTCCCACTGATTCGGGGTTTTTAAACATTTTAACGTATTTATGGTTTTAAATTTTATTTTAGTATGTTTTACCGCTGTGCGGTGTTTTAACTTGGTTTTATCCTATTGAGTGGCGTGTTTTAATATTTTAACTAGTTTGTACCACTATTGGCGTTTTAAGTGTTCTTATGACCATTGTAGTTGAGTGCCCGTAAACACCATCATAATCATCACCATCATCATCATTACCATCATCATCCCAGCACATAAAATCGAGTTGTGTAGATTAGTGGAATTCCAATTTCACACATCTACCGTTGACTGCATCGTATGTTTTGCATCATTATAACGATAGATGTATGTTAAACCGTACATCTATCGTCAACTTAACTGTATTTTGTATCCTAACACCTGACTATCCATACTCAGAAGTGAAGTCCCTCACTAGAGCAGTTGGCAGGAAACAAACTGGAGGAGATTGGAGCTCACGCACATGATATGTAATAACTAGGGGGCGGATTTTGCCCTATTTGCCTATATTATTTCTTTGTTCAGAAATGTAGGCTTTTAAGTTATAAGCACATTTCTTACAAGTATTAGCCTAATTTCTTAGTTTTATAGTGCCTATAAATGCATATTTCATACGTCTGTGCCTATTCTGCTTATTAGTACCTAAATCTGTCTCCTTAGCCAATTTCTTCTGCTTGTAATTTGTGACAACAGTTTTTGCATTTGTTAGTTTCAACGTGAAGTTTTCGGGGAAGAGAAATTTCTTACTGCGGCACATTAGATATACAAAAAGGGGTTTATTAAGGAGATACATTTGTACAAATTGGTCCAAAACTATACAACAATATAAAATTTAGTTTCATGTCTTAAAATTAATGTAGACATACTTCAATAATATAAAGCTTTTTCTTCTTCTAGCGGCTCTACAGAAAACGTCACATGACTTTAAATAACCCTACACCTGTAACGTAGTTGCTATTACGTAATTTCAACCTCATATTTCTCAAATTCCATAACTTCAAAATGTTCCACAGGATGCAGTTTTCTATTAATCTGTATGAAATTCTAAACATGCCTTTAATGGCAACTGCATATTAAGTGTACCCATTTACATTTGTTTTGTTTATGCTATTTGCATTGAAAAGGATTATAATGCTTACTTCTTACTGAAAACGCTTAGGAAAATATTTTTTTAATAGGCATGATTATGTTTTTCCTTTCATTGATATGGCGAAAACAAATATTTAAAATAGGTACAGGCCATTAACAGGTTAAAATGGGTGCAGAAACTTGCATCCCAACATTAATTTTTAAAATTACAATACGTAAGACATTTTGAAAATCGCCTGTAATTTAGACATAAACTGTTAATGTCTCAGAAACTATTGTAACTAGAAAGCTGAAACTTGATATTATCCCATTCTTGATCCATCACAAAAATAAATGGTATAAATTTGAAACAAATCTAACAAAATCTTCAAAAATTTCAATTTTCACCCTTAAGCCCTCCAATCCATGTCTCTGCTTTTTAGCATAATTATTACTTCACACCTTTCTGTACATTATGGTTCTTACTTAGTGAAGTAGATTTATATGTATTTTAATTATACGACAATAACTTATTTTAACTTGCTGGGGAGCAATTTATGAAATTTGGAATAAATGTAGAACTATTTCGTATAGAGAACAGCAAAATAGTATGTGTTTAGCGAATTTGTTGCAGCATATTGTGACTTTGTGGGTTCGTGAAATAAAAAGTCGAGGTTACAAACACAAAAAATTGCACTTTATTTTCGTAGCAATACACTGTTCACAATTACAATTTAATGTACACAATTAGTTGATTTTCCAATATCAATCTACACGTACGCTCGACGCTACTTACAAAACGCACGCCATAACAACACTACTCTCAACTGACTGTCGCTCTCGGTATCAATCGGCCCCGAAGTTTCTCGATTCTCCTTTTATGGAGGGGGAAAACATTCTCGAAGTTTCGTGCAACTTCGAGCGGTAGGAGGAGGGGTAAACGAAGACCCAGCCACCCCTCCTGTCTCCCCTCCCTCCGCCACCCTTCATTTATTGCTCGGCATCGCGGCGTTTGAGTAACAATATGTTGCGATGTTTGTCATTTTGTTACAGTGCATTTTAGGAGACATTTTTCTAAAATTGTGTACTTCTAAATGGTTACTTAGCAAATTTTGAGTGCCAATTTAAGTGCCTATTTCACACATTTTTAGTGTCTATAAATCCGCTCCCTAGTCACCACTGCAGCGACTTACCAAGCAAAAATACGTGTATGATTAAAGTCTTATTACTGGAAGTTATATTGCTTTATAATCAAATTTAATTAAATAAAAATAATGGCGAAAAATGAATTCTCGACATGTGTATAGATGTGCAATTAGGCGTTAACTAACCCAACTTTGAAGTTTTTATGAACAATGATTGATATACAAAATCCGCCACTGCTACAATTGTGGCTACAATGGCAGTTGGAGCTCGTCTTGAATGCGATACCATCCATCTGTCGGTGCACAAAGAAATGTCTGTTGAAAAAGCGCTCGCGTGGGCCTTGATCGAACCATGACGTCAACAACGTGACTCTGAAAAATCACAATGCTCGTCTCTTGAGGGATTTCGGAAAAAACTAACAAGTAATGTTCTCCTTTCGCCAGAATGTAGTTGTTGCTGCAGTTCTATAAACACTAAACAGAGACAGAAAGGAAAGTTGGAACAAAGAAAAGCGCAGCGCGTGCCTTCAAGTAATAGAACAGCTTTGTTCGCATTATATCGCCAAATATGTATTTATGTCCACCCTCCTTCCAAAAAATTGATCTTCAATATGTCCACACATGTTTCCAAATTTAACAACAAAACTTGGTGTTCAGGGCAACCGGTAGCAGTAACCCCAATATACCTAAAGAATGTTCTGGGAACCAATTTAATATTAAGCTACGTGTGATAACATTAAAAGCAAACCTAATTATTTGACGGTTGTTATGATGTATTAATAGAATAAAATACTTCTACTTCCTCATAAATATTAATAATGCATTAGTCAATACAGCTATGAAAATGTAAGAGACCTTGGGTAATTAACGGTGTGCCAAATATTTTGAGTTAATTTATGTTTTATAAGAAGGCCCCCTATCGCCTTGTTTCTCTCGCTCTAAACACACAAACACCCCCCACACACACACACACACACACACACACACACACACACACACACACACACACACACACACACACACACACACACAAGCACTTATCCTATTACACCAGCACAAAAATTACGCTCATCCCAAATTTTATTTTTTGGAATCATAATACGAGGGTGGTCGGAAAAGCTTCCCACCTCAACATGAAGATGGCAGCACTCGTAAATAAAAACTAGTGAATATCGTTGTTCATCTGTTGACGTTACTCACCAAAGTTTCAGCCATCTTGGACGCTCAGTTGTTATGTAACAGTTGTTTGAATGAGTTGATGTCAGTGTTTTTATGATATAGGACAAAATCGAGTATCAAGCTGTCATAAAATATTTGTTTTTGAAAGCCAATCCGCCTACGCAAATCAAACATGAGTTGTACTCTGTGTATGTGAACTCTGCACCAACATGTACCACAGTGAAACTTTGGGCAGCTAAATTTAATCGTGGCCGTAAGAACTTGGAAGTCGATGAACGTTCGGGACATCCAAAAACTGCAACTACCAATGAAAACATCGCCAAAATTTACCAAATGATGCTAGATGACCGCTTAATTAAAGTGAGAGACAGCAGAGGCTATGAACATGTCAAACGAAAGAGTTTGTCACATATTACATCAACATTTAGACATGAGAAAGCTGTCCGCGCGTTGGGTGCCGCATTTGCTCACGTTAGACCAAAACGTGTTCGAATGAACATTTCTGTTGGCGCAGTTTAGGTGCAATAAATCCGAGTTTTGGCACCGATTAATTACTGCAGATGAAACTTGAATACACCATTATACGTCCGAAACAAAAATCCAGTCCAAACAGTGGACTGCAGAGGTGGAACCGGCTCCAAAAGAAAGCAAAAGCTGTTTTTTTTTCGGCTGGGAAACGGATGTTGAGGTTATTTTGTGGGATAGTCATGAAGTTATTTTAATCGATTATCTTCAAAAGGGAAAACCCATTACAGGAGAATACTACGCATCATTACTTGACAACCTGACGACAGAACTTGCGGAAAAACGGCCATATTTGCAGAAAAAGTAAATCCTGTTTCTCCAAGACAACGCACCGTCTCACATCTCAGCGGTTGCAATGGCTTAAATCCAGGAATTACGGTTTGAACTGCTTGACCATCCGCCTTACTCACACATCTAGCCCCAAGGGACTTCTTTTTGTTCCCTCATCTGAAAATTGCGCTCGGACAGAGATTTTGGTTGAATGAAGAGGCAATCACCTTCGTGAACAATTATTTTGCAGAGAAACATGCAGAGTACTATTTTGACGGGTTACAGTGATGGGAGCATTGCTGAGAGAAGTGTGTAGAGTTACAAGGATACTGTGTTGAAAAACGCCGAGTACAATTTGGACGGGTTACAGAGATGGGAACATCGCTGGGAGAAGGGTGTAGAGTTACAAGGAGACTATGTTGAAAAACGCCGAGTACTATTTGGACGGGTTACAGAGATGGGAGCATGGTTGGGAGAAATGTGTAGAGTTACAAGGAGACTATGTTGAAAAACGCCGAGTACTATTTGGACGGGTTACAGAGATGTGAGCATCGCTGGGAGAAATGTTTAGAGTTACAAGGAGACTATGTTGAAAAACGCCGAGTACTATTTGGATGTGTTACAGAGATGTGAGCATCGCTGGGAGAAATGTTTAGAGTTACAAGGAGACTATGTTGAAAAACGCCGAGTACTATTTGGACGGGTTACAGAGATGTGAGCATCGCTGGGAGAAATGTTTAGAGTTACAAGGAGACTATGTTGAAAAACGCCGAGTACTATTTGGACGGGTTACAGAGATGTGAGCATCGCTGGGAGAAATGTTTAGAGTTACAAGGAGACTATGTTGAAAAACGCCGAGTACTATTTGGATGTGTTACAGAGATGGGAGCATCGCTGGGAGCAGTGTGTAAAGTTACAAGTAGACTATGCTGAAAAAAAAAAAACAGAATTCTGAAAGAAGTGTTGTATCTTTATTAGGTTGGAAACTTTTCAGACCCCCCCCCCCCTCATATATTATAAGCTTTCAGTATGCTTTTCTAAATCATTAGCTGTTTAGAAATATAAGTAGAGAGTTGAAAATCTTGGGATCAGTATTTTCTTGAGTTTATGAGGTTAACCTATACTTAAGCGTATGTCAGTACCCTTCAATAGCGAGTGAAAATAATTTTGGGGATTGTTTATATTTAATGACACACGCACCTGGGGCAGGGGTAAAATACATCCAGAGCTCAACTTGAAAGCCTGAGGTATCAGAACAATCCCGTAAAATTTAGTTAGTACATAAATGCAACCAGCTGTTTACATTGATTATTGGAAAGAATAAGTTAAAGCTTCCAATTTTAGCGGCATTTCTTTGGTTATTCAAAAACAATTGCATCCTTCCAACTGTTTTATTAAAGTGGTCTGCTCCTGCTCACCAAAATTAGATACCTATCTCATTAACCAAACGAACAATAAAAACTGTTTAAACAGAACGAACGACATTGCAAAGGATTACCTTTACTTGAAATGCAGAATTCATTTGTTAATAAAAGCAATGATGACACGGTTAACAACGGTTCAGAATCGGAGAACACAAATACTGAATTGTTTCTGTTGGAACATCCATAGTTTCATTCCCTATTGATTATAGGAATAACTGAAATTAGATTCGCAGATATCAAAGTGTAAAATGCGATTAAAAGTGCAATTTCTGGAATCGATCTGCATTCGTTTGTCAAGCTTCTGACTATCTTCAATGGAGCTGTTGCAAACTTTTAAATTGTTTTTTTCATTTGTATGGCCACTGCTTCTGATAATGGATAATGCCTCCCTCGAAGGCTTCTCTTGAAGTTAGGAAATAGAAAAAAGCCATATGGGGCTAAATCCGGACTATAGGGCGGGTGAGGGATGCAGTTTACGTTGATTTTTGCAAGATATTCAGCAAAAACGTTGTCAATATGCGGTCGCGCATTATCGTGGTGCAGCGTCCAGCCTCCTTCACGGAAATATGGTCTTTTGCGCCTGATATGGACTTGCAATGTTTTCAGGACATCCATGCAGTATTGTCAGTAGCTACTGATGTGTGTGCAGGTACCACATGCTGATAAACCATTCCATGAATATCAAAGAATGAGATGACCATATCCTTCCCAACAGAAGCAACAACTTTTGCTTTTTTGGGGGTAGGTGATGAAGGAGATTTCCACACTGAGCTTTGCTGTTTGCTCTCAGAATCAAAATGATGTAGCCAAGTTTCATCAGCATTGATTACGTTTGAAAGAAACTGCGGATCTTCCTCTAACATCAATTTTAACTGCATGCAGAATCAACAGTCTTGGAACCCAATGCGCACAACACGTGTCATGTGTAATGTTTCTGTCACCAACGTGTGGGTGGCACCCAATGAAATGTTCAGTACTTCAGAAAGTGATCTTAAGATAATTCGTCGATCCTTTCTCACAATGGCAGCAGCAGTGTTGATTTTTCCTTCCGTAAGAGCAGTAACTGGAGCACCGGGCCCACCTTCCTTTAAAATTGATTGTCTCCCCTCTTTAAACATTTTAAATCACCTTCGAGCTGTGCTGTAGGGAAGAGCAAACTCTCCATAGGTCTGCTGTAACATTGTATAGGCCTCAACTGAAGATTTGTTGAGACGAAAGCAGAATTTCAAAGACGCATATTGTTCCTCGCGTGTTACCTTCATTGCAGTGGTAGGCGATACTGAACATGTCTGAACTTGCCTGGTTCTCACAGGCGGGAACCAAGAGTACCAACAATGAAACTACTACGGCGTGTTTGTTTCACTTTGAGCTAACATAATAAGATTCAATTTTAGTGCGAAAGATTATGACCTTAAAAAAATTATGATCATTCTTTATTGAACAGCCCTCGTATTTTATGGCATTACATACAAAACCTATTGCGCGCATAACTCTAGTGAACTTTCTATTGAGTTGCTACCTTTTTCCCCGTTGCTGAACGCGTTAGTCTTCTATTAGATCGTTCTAGTTGCCTCTCATTGGCTTCAGTACCACATTAGATAATTTCTCTTACCACGTAACTCGATATTTTCCCTAAGTTTGTCTTATTCCGCCTACTCGTCTACGAGAACACATAACAATAGAACAAAGCTCCTTTATCTCTCAACCTAATGCAAGGCTCAAAATCATTATTAACTGTTTAGATAAAAATAATCCAGAAATTTCGCTTCAAAGAAGGGGCTTTCTTTTAAAGAAAATCTTCGTGTCTATTTTTTTTAATTTAATTTACTTGAAGTCGCTTTAACAGCAAGCCATATCGCGACTACGTGATAAAATATACAATATATGAAATGCAGTAACAGTTCATAGAACACTGAAGTTACACACAGAGATACAATATTAAGTTACAATTACAATACAAAACAGTGTCAATGAAACTATACATACATATGATAATATACAAATTATAATTGTAAGTTATTACATACCTACATGTTAACAGTATAAACACTAGATTTTCATATATATTTTTGTATTTTTGAGGAAGAGCAGCACTTACTATAAATCCCATGGTTTGTTGAGTATAGTAGATAAGTCTCCAGCAATCCCATGTACCCCTCCTTGTTTCGCGAATTGTTTGCATTCTGTGAAGAGATGTAGATATAAAAACAAAAATATATGTTATTAAACTGTAGAACAAAATATATATTGAAAGGGTAGAAAATTTCAATGCCATAGACGGGATTTGAACCGCGGATCTTCTGGTTTCCGTCCAGCTGCTCTAACCATTTGAGCTACTATGGCCAACGTGCCAACATGACATTAAATTCTCCAACTGACTCGTGTTTCTCCCGGTAAACCACAAGGAGTTCTCATAAACACATGAGACAACTACCTTAATGGCGACTTACTATGCTGTAAGTACTTTAAGGTCCGGGCTTTATAGTTTGGACCACTATTAGGTACAATTAATGGAAATTAATTGTTCTTTCACATTAGCCCTGTTTAGGACGCACTATGAATGAATGAGAATTTAATGAGGTATTGGCACTTTGGCCATGGTAGTTCAAATGGTTAGAGCGTCTGGACGGAAACCAGAAGATCCGTGGTTCAAATCCCGTCTATGGGATTGAATTTTTTATTCTGGCTCTACCCTTTCATAGTGCGTCCTACACACGGCTAGTGTGAAAGAACAATTAATTTCCAAAATATATATTATTTCAGAAGAGATCATACATACCACTAGTAAATAACAAGATACATGTTGATAACGCAGTGATTGAAAGAGTAACAAAAATCACATATCTAGGTTTGATTCTAGACAGTACCCTTACATGGAAGGACCATATTATGCATGTAAAACGTAAGATTCTTCCTGTGTTAGCTGTAATTCAAAGGCTGAAATTCAAAGGATTCAGTTTAAATCATTTACGAAGTATCTACCATAGTAGTAAAGTGTTGGATCATGCAATTTGACCTTGAAGTTCATGCAATTTGACCTTGAATGACCTTTGAGGTCATGCAATTTGACCTTGAAAATTTTGACCTTGAAGGTCATGCAATTTGACCTTGAAGGTCATACAATTTGACCTTGAAGGTCATGCAATTTGACCTTGAAGGACATGGTACACCCTCTGGACTGGGACGCACTCCCGCGCACCCTCTTGAATTTCTGCATCCCTCAGGCGCAACCTGGACCTTCTGCATCCTTCGACGCACTCCCTCTTGACTCTCTACGCACCCCCGGGGCACCCCGGTGCACCCTCTTGAATTTCTGCATCCCCCAGGCACTTTTGCGCACCACCTCGCGCATTCTTTGACGTACTCCCGCGCACTCTCTGCATGTGCCACCCACCCCAGGCGAAACCCCGCGTACCCTCTTGACCACCAGCATTTCACGACGCACCCTCGACGCACTTCCCTCCCCCGAGCACCCTCTGGACCCTCCGTTGACGAACTGATCTACGCGTGCGTGCACGCGTTCGCGTTCGCGTTCGCGTTCGCGTACACGGCGTGGCGCCCCGGGAGATTGATCTTGGGTCTGCACCTCACCCATCACCGTTTGACCTTGAAGGTCATGGTGCACCCTCTGGACTGGGAGGCACCCCCGACGCACTCCCAGGCACCCCCGTGCACCCTCTTGAATTTCTGCATTTGCTAGGCACCACGCGCAACCCGGACTTCCTGCATCCTTAGACGCACTTCCGCGCACCCTCTTGACTCTCTACATCTACCACCAACCCCCGGGGCACCCCAGCGCACCCCGGTGCACCCTCTTGACTCTCTGCATCTGCCACACACCCCCGGGGCACCCCCGCGCACCCTCTTGAATTTCTGCATCGCCCAGGCACCACGCGCAACCTGGACCTTCTGCATCCTTCGACGCACTCCCGCGCACCCTCGTGACTCTCTACATCTACCACCAACCCCCGGGGCACCCCACCGCACCCCGGTGCACCCTCTTGAATGTCTGCATCCCCCAGGCACTTTTGCGCACCACCACCCTACTCGCGCATTCTTTGACGTACTCCCGCGCACGTTCTTGACTCTTTGCATGTGCCACCCACCCCAGGCGCAACCCCGCGTACCCTCTTGACCACTAGCATTCCACGACGCACCCTCGACGCACTTCCTTCCCCCGAGCACCTTCCGGACAGGCTATATCCTCCGTTGACGAACTGATCTACGCGTGCGTGCACGCGTTCGCGTACATAGCGCGGCGCCCCGGGAGATTGACCTTGGGTCTGCAGACCGTTTGATCTTGAAGGTTATGGTGATCTTTTTTATTTTTATTAAGAATACATTGGAATAAAGGTCACGTGACTTTAGGAGAGGGAATGGAGACTGACAAGTGTCTAATTGGTCGGCCAAGGATCAAAAGGAAGAAATTCAGGTGAGCTTATTATTGAAACGGAGGCAGGAAGTGACGTGTAAGGCTTTGATTGGTTAAAATAAGAATGTTTTTGATTGGCCCCATGCAGAGCCGGATTTCGACCAATGGGGAAAAGGGGTTATCTTTTTTTATTTTTATTAAGAACTGGAACGTCCGGTATTGTAGAAGAAAGCAAATTGCTTGTGTGTGCATTCTATTCCTTTAAAAAAAGAGTCAGACTTCCGGGTTACAGAAAAAATGCAACATTGCACAAATGTCCTGCTGCAGGTACGTGGATAGCGCGCGCACGCGTGCAAGAAACAGCAGATTAACAATAGAAGTTTATCAGAATGAATATTTTTGAAACAATATGTGTTGCGCACCTTTAATGCGCGCTGACTTCCTCCCCACCTCTTTTTATACCGGAAGTTACGTAACTAAAACACCCACGTCTATTTTCCTGTTACCGTGAGAACTGCTTTTTAGGCAGTTTTTTCAGTAATTTTCTCAGAAAACACGATACTCCGCATTTCACTGCCGGAAGTGACGTGTAAAGTTTCGATTGGTTAAAATAAGAATGTCTTTGATTGGTCGAGAGGGGTTAAGGCAGATTTGTGAGAAAGCAAATTGCTTGTGTGTGCATTCCATCCTTTTAAAAAGAGTATTTAGCGGAAATATATCATAACATTTAGCTGCATTAACATGAATTAGACCAATAATAAGTTTAAAGTACGTGGTGCGTAATTGATGAGAGTGTGAAAAGTAGACATTTCCCTATATTGTATTTGAATACATTCCAGCAATGTTTGTTGTCTTGGCTTTTACCTTGCACGTCCGCTGCTCTAGAGAAAACTAAAATGCTTGTGTGTGTGTGTGCCATTTAAAGGAGTAACACTTACGGGTTACAGAAAAAATGCAAGCTTGCAAAAGTGTGACCTGTTGCAGGTGCGTGGATATCTGAGCGTGCAGTTGAACTTTGGTCTGTTTTGAACGGCTATAGCCGAATTCATTTTGCCTTTAAGAGAACGATTGGAAATTTCAGACAAATAACAAGGAATATCTGGGAAGGGTTAACTGGAGGGAAAAGTTATATAAATTACTGTCACATGAATTTCTCAACTCAGTGTTCTAATGAACTAATTGACATTAATTTCGCAATTCTAAATACTTCACAAAGTTCTAAAATTTCGAAATACTTTTGAGCATTCCAAGATTTCCTAAAATTTCTTAAACCCTCTAAAAAAGTGCCTAATTTTTGCAAAAATGCCTAAACTTTTAAAAACTGCCTAAAATTTCATAAAATCCCAAACAAATTTAAAAAATCTATAGTTTCAAAAATTGCTAATGTTTCAAAAAATAAAAAATTTTGAACTTTCAAAAATTGTTAATTTTTCAAAAAAAAATCGGACAAAACGCGCCACGTGCGCGCAGATGCACGCGTGCAAGAAACAGCTGATTAACAGTAGAACTTCAACAGAATGAACATTTTGAAACAATAATTTCGCCGAAACAACCAGCCCGTCCTTTGTAATGATTTTTTCTTTAAGAGAAGTATTGGAAAATTGAGGTAAATAACAAGGAGTATCTCGGAAGGGTTAACTGGAGGGAAAAGCTATATAAATTACTCTTACATGAATTTTTCAGCTGAATGTTCTAATGCAAAAATTTACATGAATTTATCACGACCTTAAGTCATTTTAATTTACCCTAACATGAACATCTAACCTACGGGTTCTAAGTTAAACTTTCACATGAATACCTCTTCTTGAGATTCTAATTTTACACTTACAAGCAAAATGGAAGGAGTTCTGCATAGGTAAACTGAATAAATGAAATACAGAAAAAGCATTTTTGTTTAAATATATATTGCAATTATTAGGCAATAAGCGCACATACAGCAGCAAACTTCTCATCAGAACTTCCATCCACAATAATCGTTTCTTCATCTCCATCTCCACCTTCTTCCCTGTCGTTCTCTAACATTGAAACATCAACTCCAAATTCCCAAAATGACATTCAACCTCTTTCACCGTCTCCTCGTCACTTTGTTTTCACTCCTATTTCACCTCAACATTCACCTCCCAACGTGCATATAGCTCCTCATTACACCCCTGTGTCTCCTCTAGTGCATAATTTGCTGCCACTGCTCTCCTGCCAACCATCACAGTTCGCCGTGCCCAAGGTCCGAAGGAATCTCTTAAATCAATTTCAAGAGGCCTTTCATCGGGAGAACAGCCTGTGCACTAATAACGCAAACAGTGTCGACAACTCAGCATTTCTACAGGACCAGGATGTCCTAGGTGATCAAATAACAGACCTTGCCATTCCTCATCTGGTGCCCGTTTCTCAAAGCGCCAAAAGGCGTATTGTTCACCAGCAAAGAGCCCGACACATGGCTCCGTACCAGCCGTTATCACCGGAGTGGCGCGTAAGAAAATTCAAGTGACGTTTTTTGTGTGCTCTACAGTGTCCACTCTATAATAACAGTGTTCTTTTGCATAAATTTTTGTTGCATTTTGTTTTTGCAGTGTTCCTAGAACTGTTCAACACCTGCTTTTAAAAGCGTTTTTAAATATTTTCTATAGAGCAGAATATCGTATTTATTATGTAGTAGCGGTATTTATTTTTTCCTAAACATATAAATATTAAACTTAACTTTGTAATTCTTAAGGGAATATTTCACATGCGTATTTTAGTATTTCTAGAACTGCTCAACAGCCGTGTTGGCATTCTTCTCTTTTTAAAGCGTAGTAACTACATGCCTAGTTGCCTAGTGTTAATCTAGGCGTATTTTCTTCATAAGCAGAAATACCAATTGTCTATAAACATTTATTCAGGAATACATCCATTTGTCATCAGTGTAGTGGTTTCATCCCTTAACACTTTTTACTTTGTGTCATTTCATGTGGCTGTTTTGCAATATAACTCAAGTTATACACAGTAAAATATAACGGTGAATTTTTTCTTTAATGTCCATCATGAAGGCTCTTTTAAACTTTTCTTCTTTGTGCATATAAGACATGTAATTTTTCCTTGTAATTTTATTGTTTTATTGTTAAGTTCATATTGCCTAATAATTGCAATATATATTTAAACAAAAATGCTTTTTCTGTATTTCATTTATTCAGTTTACCTATGCAGAACTCCTTCCATTTTGCTTGTAAGTGTAAAATTAGAATCTCAAGAAGAGGTATTCATGTGAAAGTTTAACTTAGAACCCGTAGGTTAGATGTTCATGTTAGGGTAAATTAAAATGACTTAAGGTCGTGATAAATTCATGTAAATTTTTGCATTAGAACATTCAGCTGAAAAATTCATGTAAGAGTAATTTATATAGCTTTTCCCTCCAGTTAACCCTTCCGAGATACTCCTTGTTATTTACCTCAATTTTCCAATACTTCTCTTAAAGGAAAAATCATTACAAAGGACGGGCTGGTTGTTTCGGCGAAATTATTGTTTCAAAATGTTCATTCTGTTGAAGTTCTACTGTTAATCAGCTGTTTCTTGCACGCGTGCATCTGCGCGCACGTGGCGCGTTTTGTCCGATTTTTTTTTTTGAAAAATTAACAATTTTTGAAAGTTCAAAATTTTTTATTTTTTGAAACATTAGCAATTTTTGAAACTATAGATTTTTTAAATTTGTTTGAGATTTTATGAAATTTTAGGCAGTTTTTAAAAGTGTAGGCATTTTTGCAAAAATTAGGCACTTTTTTAGAGGGTTTAAGAAATTTTAGGAAATTTTGGAATGCTCAAAAGTATTTCGAAATTTTAGAACTTTATGAAGTATTTAGAATTGCGAAATTAATGTCAATTAGTTCATTAGAACACTGAGTTGAGAAATTCATGTGACAGTAATTTATATAACTTTTCCCTCCAGTTAACCCTTCCCAGATATTCCTTGTTATTTGTCTGAAATTTCCAATCGTTCTCTTAAAGGCAAAATGAATTCGGCTATAGCCGTTCAAAACAGACCAAAGTTCAACTGCACGCTCAGATATCCACGCACCTGCAACAGGTCACACTTTTGCAAGCTTGCATTTTTTCTGTAACCCGTAAGTGTTACTCCTTTAAATGGCACACACACAAGCATTTTAGTTTTCTCTAGAGCAGCGGACGTGCAAGGTAAAAGCCAAGACAACAAACATTGCTGGAATGTATTCAAATACAATATAGGGAAATGTCTACTTTTCACACTCTCATCAATTACGCACCACGTACTTTAAACTTATTATTGGTCTAATTCATGTTAATGCAGCTAAATGTTATGATATATTTCCGCTAAATACTCTTTTTAAAAGGATGGAATGCACACACAAGCAATTTGCTTTCTCACAAATCTGCCTTAACCCCTCTCGACCAATCAAAAACATTCTTATTTTAACCAATCGAAACTTTACACGTCACTCCCGGCAGTGAAATGCGGAGTATCGTGTTTTCTGAGAAAATTACTGAAAAAAACTGCCTAAAAAGCAGTTCTCACGGTAACAGGAAAATAGACGTGGGTGTTTTAGTTACGTAACTTCCGGTATAAAAAGAGGTGGGGAGGAAGTCAGCGCGCATTAAAGGTGCGCAACACATATTGTTTCAAAAATATTCATTCTGATAAACTTCTATTGTTAATCAGCTGTTTCTTGCACGCGTGCGCGCGCTATCCACGTACCTGCAGCAGGACATTTGTGCAATGTTGCATTTTTTCTGTAACCCGGAAGTCTGACTCTTTTTTTAAAGGAATAGAATGCACACACAAGCAATTTGCTTTCTTCTACAATACCGGACGTTCCAGTTCTTAATAAAAATAAAAAAAGATAACCCCTTTTCCCCATTGGTCGAAATCCGGCTCTGCATGGGGCCAATCAAAAACATTCTTATTTTAACCAATCAAAGCCTTACACGTCACTTCCTGCCTCCGTTTCAATAATAAGCTCACCTGAATTTCTTCCTTTTGATCCTTGGCCGCCCAATTAGACACTTGTCAGTCTCCATTCCCTCTCCTAAAGTCACGTGACCTTTATTCCAATGTATTCTTAATAAAAATAAAAAAAGATCACCATAACCTTCAAGATCAAACGGTCTGCAGACCCAAGGTCAATCTCCCGGGGCGCCGCGCTATGTACGCGAACGCGTGCACGCACGCGTAGATCAGTTCGTCAACGGAGGATATAGCCTGTCCGGAAGGTGCTCGGGGGAAGGAAGTGCGTCGAGGGTGCGTCGTGGAATGCTAGTGGTCAAGAGGGTACGCGGGGTTGCGCCTGGGGTGGGTGGCACATGCAAAGAGTCAAGAACGTGCGCGGGAGTACGTCAAAGAATGCGCGAGTAGGGTGGTGGTGCGCAAAAGTGCCTGGGGGATGCAGACATTCAAGAGGGTGCACCGGGGTGCGGTGGGGTGCCCCGGGGGTTGGTGGTAGATGTAGAGAGTCACGAGGGTGCGCGGGAGTGCGTCGAAGGATGCAGAAGGTCCAGGTTGCGCGTGGTGCCTGGGCGATGCAGAAATTCAAGAGGGTGCGCGAGGGTGCCCCGGGGGTGTGTGGCAGATGCAGAGAGTCAAGAGGGTGCACCGGGGTGCGCTGGGGTGCCCCGGGGGTTGGTGGTAGATGTAGAGAGTCAAGAGGGTGCGCGGAAGTGCGTCTAAGGATGCAGGAAGTCCAGGTTGCGCGTGGTGCCTAGCTAATGCAGAAATTCAAGAGGGTGCACGGGGGTGCCTGGGAGTGCGTCGGGGGTGCCTCCCAGTCCAGAGGGTGCACCATGACCTTCAAGGTCAAACGGTGATGGGTGAGGTGCAGACCCAAGATCAATCTCCCGGGGCGCCACGCCGTGTACGCGAACGCGAACGCGAACGCGTGCACGCACGCGTAGATCAGTTCGTCAACGGAGGGTCCAGAGGGTGCTCGGGGGAGGGAAGTGCGTCGAGGGTGCGTCGTGAAATGCTGGTGGTCAAGAGGGTACGCGGGGTTTCGCCTGGGGTGGGTGGCACATGCAGAGAGTGCGCGGGAGTACGTCAAAGAATGCGCGAGGTGGTGCGCAAAAGTGCCTGGGGGATGCAGAAATTCAAGAGGGTGCACCGGGGTGCCCCGGGGGTGCGTAGAGA